>CM064530.1:8890264-8956405 GCA_032716605.1 Paralithodes platypus | reverse complement strand
ATATAAACATAGGTTATTGCAAGGACATATTACTGTAATTAATCGCTCAGGTAAACTATGAGAGAAGGAAACTGGTAGACAACACAATATATAAACTGGTAGACAACACAATATATAAACAGACAGCTTGATAAGAAGATAGATAGATAGATAGATAGATACATAGATATATAGGTAGATAGATAAATAGATAAATAGATATTATAGCTAGATAAATATATAGACAGATAGATAAGTAGATAGGTTGGTGGGTAGGTAGATAGTTAGATAATTTAGTGGAGACCTGTTTTGCTCTACTTTATTCATAATCGTTAATCCAATTTTCCCAAACTAAATTTTGTTTGTCATTAACTGATATAAGTCTTATTACCTTTGGTTCTTTAGTTGAGGGGAGGTATTTAGTTTGTTCCCTAGACCTCCATCAAGCTTAAAATTACACCCCCTTGAGTCCCTTTCAAGATAAATGTGTACATTTTTCGGTAGAAAAATTTCCCGGCCGAAGGCCGGTTCCTCTTAAATTACAGGCTCGCTATCGCTCGCCAGGATAAAATTGACACCTGAATAGCACGAAAGGTCTTAATATGGGGTGAAATTGTGTGTGTGTGTGTGTGTGTGTGTGTGTGTGTGTGTCTACAAGCGGTGGTGTGTTTAATTAAATTCGCTAAACTAATGGGGCAAACGTTTTATAATATCAAAAGCAATGGAGCTAAACATGAGGGAGAAAGGGGTCAACAACAAAAATCCCTCGAGTGGAGATCTCCCCTTAACTATACTGTAACCCAGAATACAGTATATACTTTGCTAGTAATGGAATATTTTGTCAAAGTTAGAATTGCGTTTGCTCAATCCGTCTATTCCCCTTTCTATGACTTGAAACCCTTCAAATAATGCGTTTTCAGGCATGCTGTTCAAAGTGCACCTTGAATTGGCAGTTTATTAATATCAATTTGAAGTCACTGGCAAAATGTAGTCATACTTTCTTAATAACAACAGCAACAATAACAACAACGATACTACTACTACTATTACTACTACTACTACTACTACTACTAATGAATATAGCCTCTTGTTTTATAAGTAATTGTGTTTAATTTAGGTCTATCAGGTCTAGTAAATGTTTATCATCGTATTTTCAGTGTAACTTGTTCTCAGTTCCCCGTGCACGAATTCACACTTAAAACTGCAATACACTCACTCAATATTCAACACACTCACTCAGTCACATTACGTATAATTGGACACACTTGCTCTTAGAACCGCATCCAAGGGAATGGAGTTCTCGAAAGGAGGCTTTAGTCCTGGTTGCGAATAAGGAAGACGTCTGGGGTTCCCGAGCAGGACAACCTCCGGGTATATAATTATAAACTTGGGGATCTCGGGGAAGCCAGTCACGTTCTTCCTGACTTTAAGGTGGGCATAATAATCCTCATGGGTTGATAGCCTCTAAAGTCTTACTTTAAGGGGAGGCAGACATTTTTCTGGACCCCCTTCTCCCTAATGTTTAGTCCCGCTAATTTTGAAATTATAAGACGTTTGGCCCATTAGTTTGGCGATTTTAACATCTTTCGCCCCATTTCGTTGTCAATTTTTAGACCTTTCGTGCCATTTAGGTGTCGATTATTTCCTGGCGAGCGATAGCGAGCCTGCAATTTTAAGAGGAACCAGCCATCGGCCGCAACATTTTTCTACTGAAAAATGAACACATTTATCTTGAAGGGGGGTCTAGGGGGTGTTTTTCTAAGCTTGATGGAGGTCTAGGGAGAAAACTAAACAAATACCGGTATATGAATAAATGAATTAATAGACCAAACAAACGGCCAGTCTCCCCTTAACTAACTAACTTAGAACCGAACCCTTTTAAAATGTCTACTACACACGCATTCAACATCTTGCATATTTACAATCAATCCTGCGAATTCTTAGTCCCCCCCCCCCACCCCCCCACACACACACACATACTTAATATACTCAAGTCCACACCCTTTAAGTGGGAATGGGCCGGTTTTCTGGCCCACTTTCTCCCTCATGTTTAGCCCCATTAGTTTTCAGATGTTAAGATGTTTGCCCCAATAGTTAGTCGATTTTAAGAACTTTCGCCCCATTTCTTCGTCAATATTTAGACCTTTCGTGTTATTTAGGTGTCGATTTTTTCCCTGGCGAACGATAGTGAGCCTGTAATGTTGGAAGAACCGACCTTCGGCCGGGATGTTTGTCTACCGAAAAATTTACAAATTAATCTAGAAGGGGGATCTAATGGATGTTTTTTTTTTTAATTTGATGGAGGTCTAGGGAGGAAACTAAAAAAATAATTAATACATGCAAAAATCGCCCCAAAAGTGAACCATCTCCCCTTAAACACTTCACTCACCCTCTCACACTTATACTTAATCTCACTGAACACATTCAACACACTCAATACCCCACACACATAAACACTTGCACTCTTATACCTTTGTCAAACAACACAACCACCTATACACACTTCCACTCATTCCTATACCATCTAAGTATACTGTATAAGGCAATCACTCAACCTCACACGCACTCACACAAGTTCACTCTTACACACTCGTGATATCCCACACATCCAATTGTGCAAATCACACTCAATCTTACATCCTTTAAGGGAGCCATTACTACCTTATTCCAAAAACTGCCAAACATTACTACCTTATTCCAACATCTGGTAGACATTACTACCTTATTCCAACATCTGACAGAAATTACTACCTTATTCCAACACTGCCAAACAGTACTAACTTATTCCAACATCTGACAGACATTACTACCTTATTCCAACATCTAGCAGACATTACTGCCTTATTTCAACATCTGGCATACATTTCTACAATATTTCAACATCTGACAGACATTACTACCATATTCCAACATCTGACAGACGTTAACCTTATTCCAAATTCTGGCAGACATTACTGCCTGATTGCAACATCTGACAGACATTTTCACAGTATCCTAACATCTGGCAGACATTACTACAATATTCTAACATCTGACATATATTACTTCTTTATTCCAATATCTGGCAGACATTGCTATAATATTGCAACATCTGACAGACATATGCTACCTTATTCCAACATCTGACTGACATTACTACCATATTGCAACATCTGACAGACATTACTACCTTATTCCAACATCTGGCAGACATTACTAACTTATTCCAACATCTGGCAGACATTGTTACCCGGTTGCAACATCTGACAGACATTCCTAACCTATTCCAACATTGGGCTGACATTCGTACCTTATTCCAACATCTGGCAGACATTACTACCTGTTTGAAACATCTGACAGACAATTTTATATTCAAACATCTGGCAGACATTACTACAATATTCCACTATCAAAGACATGAAGGACATTGGTCAGACCGAATTCATGTACGAACATCCGGCAGACAGAAAAACAAACACCGACCTCGGGCAGACAGACAAATATCCGGAAAGTGAATGCCTATGCCATCTAGTGAAAAAAAATGGAAACTAGTAATTAATCCCTAAAAGTGAAGACGTATGCCATCTAGTGACAAAAACAGGAAACAAATATATATGCCATGAAAGTGAATGCCTACGCCATCTAGTGACAAAAATCGGAACTATTTATTTATCCCAAAAAGTGAAGGCCTATGCCATCTAGTGACAACAAAAGAAACTTATAAATAAGCCCCAAAAGTGAAGACCTACGCCATATAGTGACACAAAAGGAAACTAATAAAATATCCCAAAAAGTGAATGCTTACACCATCTAGTAGTAAGAACATATACTAACCTAATTAGTTTCATTTTCTGCCAAGAGATGGCGTAAGCATTCGCTTTTGTACTCCTAGATAATAGTTCTATTTTCCTCCAATAGATGGCATAAGCATTCACCTTCTGGAAATGTGTATTAGTTTATTATCTCGCCATTAGATGGCGTAGGCATTCACTTTTCAGATTTAATCACTAGTTTCTTTTTCTGACAATAGATGGCATAAGCATTCAATTTTCTGGTTTAATTATTAGTTTCTTTTTCAGTCAATAGATGACGTAACATTCACTTTGCTGACTGAATTATTTGTTTATTTTTCTGTCAATAGATGGCGTAGGTCTTCACTTTTGGGGTTTATTTATTAGTTTCTTTTGTTGTCACTAGATGGCATAGGCCTTCACTTTTTGGGATAAAGATATAGTTCCTATTTTTGTCACAAGATGGCGTAGGTATTCACTTTTTGGGCTTATTTATTAGTTTCCATTTTTGTCACTAGATGGCAGATGCCTTCACTTTTATGGATTAATTACTAGTTTCCATGTTTTGTCACTAGATGGCATAGGCATTCACTTTCAGGATATTTGTCTGTCTGCCAGAGGTCGGTGATTGTTTTTCTGTCTGCCGGATGTTCGTACATGAAATCTGTCTGACCGAAATCCTTCATGTCTTTGATAGTGGAATATTGTAGTAATGTCTGCCAGATGTTGGAATAGGGTAGTAATGTCTGTCAGATGTTGGAATATTGTTGAAATGTCTGCCAGTTGTTGGAATGTAAAATTGTCTGTCAGATGTTTCAAAAAGGTAGTAATATCTGCCAGATGTTGGAATAAGGTACGAATGTCTGCCAGATTTTGGAATAGGTTTGAAATGTCTGTCAGATGTTGCAATCAGGTAATAATGTCTGCCAGATGTTGGAATAAGGTGGTTATTATGTCTGCCAGATGTTGGAATAAGGTAGTATGTCTGTCAGATGTTTCCATATGGTAGTAATGTCAGTCATATGTTGAAATAAGGTAGTTATGTCTGTCAGATGTTGCAATATTATAGTAATGTCTGCCAGATATTGGAATAAGGAACTAATGTCTGTCAGATGTTGGAATATTGTAGTAATGTCTGCAAGATGTTAGGATACTGTGGAAATGTCTGTCAGATGTTTCAATCAGGCAGTAAGGTCTGCCAGAATTTGGAATAAGGTTAACGTGTGTCAGATGTTGGAATATGGTAGTAATGTCTGTCAGATGTTGCAATAAGGTAGTAATGTCTACCAGACGTTGAAATATTGCAGAATGTAATGCCATATGTTGAAATTAGGTACCAATGTCTGCCAGATGTTAAAATAAGGTAGTAATGTCTGCCAGATGTTGGAATATAGTAGTAATGTCTGCCAGAAGTTACACAATGGTAGTAATGTCTGTCAGATGTTGAATAGGGTAGGAATTATAAATATCTGCCAGATGTTGGAATATGGTAATATTGTCTGCCAGATTTTGGAATATGGTATTAATGTCTGCCAGATGTTTGAATATGGTAGTAATGTCTGTCAGATGTTGAAATAGGGTAGGCCTATTAATATCTGCTAGATGTTGGAATATGCTAGTAATCTCTGTCAGATGTTGAATAAGGTAGTAATGTCTGTCAGATGTTGGAATATAGTAGTAATGTCTGTCAGATGTTGGAATATTGTAGAAATGTCTGTCAGATGTTGGAATATGGTAGTAATGTCTGCCAGATGTTGGAATAAGGTAGTAATGTCTGTCAGATGTTGGTATATGGTAGTTATGTCTGTCAGATGTTGGTATATGGTAGTAATGCCTGTCAGATGTTGGAATATGGTAGTAATATCTGTCAGATGTTGGAATATGGTAGTAATGTCTGTCAGATGTTGGAATAAGGTAGTAATGTCTGCCAGATTTTGGAATAAGGTAGTAATGTCTGCCAGGTGTTGGAATAAGTTGTAATATCTGCCAGATGTTCGAATATGGTAATATTGTCTGCCAGATGTTGGAATATGGTGTTAATGTCTGACAGAAGTTGCAATATGTTAGTAATGTCTGTCAGATGTTGAAATAGGGTAGGCATATAATTATCTACCAGATGTTGGAATATGGTAGTAATGTCTGTCAGATGTTGAATAAGGTAGAAATGTCTGGCAGATTTTGGAATATAGCATTAATGTCTGTCAGATGTTGTAATATGGTAGTAATGTCTGTCAGATGTTGGAATATGGTAGTAATGTCTGCCAGATGTTGGAATAAGGTAGTAATGTCTGTCAGATGTTGGTATATGGTAGTAATGTCTCTCAGATGTTGGTATATGGTAGTACGTAGAGTATGTTGTCTGTCAGATGTTGGAATAAAGTAGTAATGTCCGTCAGATGTTGGAATATGGTAGTAATGTCTGTCAGATGTTGGAATATGGTAGTAATGTCAGCCAGATGTTGGACTATGGGAGTAATGTCTGCTAGATTTGGGAATAAGTCAGTAATGTCTGCCAGACGTTGGAAAAAAGTAGTCATGTCTGCCAGATGTTGGAATAAGGTAGTAATGTCTGTCAGACGTTGGTATATGGTAGTAATGTCTGCCAGATGTTGGAATAAGGTAATAATGTCTGTCAGATGTTGGAATAATGTAGAAATGTCTGTCAGATGTTGGAATTTGGTAGTAATGTCTGCCAGATTTTGGAATATGGTAGTAATGTCTCAAATGTTGGAATATGGTAGCAAAGTCTGCCAGTTGTTGGAATATGGTAGCAATGTCTGCCAGATGTTGCAATAAGGTAGGAATGTCTGCCAGGTGTTGGAATATGGTAGTAATGTCTGTCAGATGTTGAATAAGGTCGCAATGTCTTCAAATGTTGGAATATAGTAGAAATGTCTGTCAGATGTTGGAATATGGTCATAATGTCTGTCAGATGTTGGAATATGGTAGTAATGTCGGCCAAATGTTGGAATAAGATGGTATTGTCTGTAAGTTGTTGGTATATGGTAGTAATGTCTGTCAGATGTTGGAATAACCTAGTAATGTCTGCCAAATGTTGGAATAAGGTAGTAATGCCTGTCAGATGTTGGAATAAGGTCGTAATGTCTGTCAGATGTTGGAATAAGGTAGTAATGTCTGTCAGATGTTGGAATAAGGTAGTAATGTCTGCCAGATGTTGGAATAAGGTAGTAATGTCTGCCAGATGTTCGAATAAGGTAGTAATGTCTGCCACATGTTGGAATATGGTAATATTGTCTGCCAGATGTTGGAATATGGTATTAATGTCTGCCAGATGTTGGAATATGGTTGTAATGTCTGTCAGATGTTGAAATAGGGTAGGCCTATTAATATCTTCCAGATGTTGGAATATGGTAGTAATATCTGTCAGATGTTGGAATATGGTAGTAATGTCTGCCAGATGATGGAATAAGGTAGTAATGTCTGTCAGATGTTGGTATATGGTAGTAATGTCTGTCAGATGTTTGAATAAAGTAGTAATGTCTCAGATGTTGGAATGTGGTAGTACTGTCTGTCAGATGTAGGAATATGGTAGTAATGTCTGCCAGATGTTGGAAGAAGGTAGTAATGTATGCCAGATGTTGGAATAAGGTAGTAATGTCTGCCAGATGTTGGAATAAGGTAGTAATGTCTGCCAGAAATTGGAATATGGTAATATTGTTTGCCAGATGTTAGAATATGGTATTAATGTCTGCCAGACGTTGGAATATGGTAATAATGTCTGTCAGATGTTGAAATAGGGTAGGCCTATTAATATCTGCCAGATGTTGGAATATGGTAGTAATGTCTGTCAGATGTTGGAATATGGTAGTAATGTCTGCCAGATGTTGAATAAGGTAGTAATGTCTGTCAGATGTTGGAATATAGTAGTAATGTCTGTCAGATGTTGGAATGTGGTAGTAATGTCTGCCAGATGTTGGAATATGGTGGTAATGTCTGTCAGATGTCGGAATAACGTAGTAATGTCTGTCAGATGTTGGAATATGGTAGTAATGTCTGGTAGATGTGGGAATATTGTATTAATGTCTGCCAGATGTTGGACTATGGGAGTAATGTCTGTCAGATTTAGGAATAAGGCAGTAAGTCTGCCAAATGTTGGAATAAGATAGTCATGTCTGCCAGATGTTGAAATAAGTTAGTAATGTCTGTCAGATGTTGAAATATGGTAGTAATGTCTGTCAGATGTTGGAATAAGGTAGTAATGTCTGTCAAGTGTTGGAATAAGGTAGTAATGTCTGTCAGATGTTGGGATTTGGTAGTATTGTCTGCCAGATGTTCGAATATGGTAGTAATGTCTGTCAGATGTTGGAATATGGTAGCAATGTCTGCCAGCTGTTGGAATATGGTAGCAATGTCTGTCAGTTGTTGGAATATGGTAGCAATGTCTGCCAGATGTTGGAATAAGGTAGGAATGTCTGCCAGGTGTTGGAATATGGTAGTAATGTCTGTCAGATGTTGAATAAGGTCGTAATGTCTGTCAGATGTTGGAATATATTAGTAATGTCTGTCAGATGTAGGAATATGGTAGTAATGTCTGCCAGATGTTGGAAGAAGGTAGTAATATATGCCAGATGTTGGAATAAGGTAGTAATGTCTGCCAGATGTTGGAATAAGGTAGTAATGTCTGCCAGAAATAGGAATATGGTAATATTGTCTGCCATATGTTGGAATATGGTATTAATGTCTGCCAGATGTTGGAATATGGTAGTAATGTCTGTCAGATGTTGAAATAGGGTAGGCCTATTAATATCTGCCAGATGTTGGAATATGGTAGTAATGTCTGTCAGATGTTGGAATATGGTAGTAATGTCTGCCAGATGTTGAATAAGGTAGTAATGTCTGTCAGATGTTGGAATATAGTAGTAATGTCTGTCAGATGTTGGAATGTGGTAGTAATGTCTGCCAGATGTTGGAATATGGTGGTAATGTCTGTCAGATGTTGGAATATGGTAGCAATGTCTGCCAGTTGTTTGAATATGGTAGCAATGTCTGTCAGTTGTTGGAATATGGTAGCAATGTCTGCCAGATGTTGGAATAAGGTAGGAATGTCTGCCAGGTGTTGGAATATGGTAGTAATGTCTGTCAGATGTTGAATAAGGCCGTAATGTCTGTCAGATGTTGGAATATATTAGTAATGTCTGTCAGATGTAGGAATATGGCAGTAATGTCTGCCAGATGTTGGGAGAAGGTAGTAATGTATGCCAGATGTTGGAATAAGGTAGTAATGTCTGCCAGATGTTGGAATAAGGTAGTAATGTCTGCCAGAAATTGGAATATGGTAATATTGTCTGCCAGATGTTGGAATATGGTATTAATGTCTGCCAGATGTTAGAATATGGTAGTAATGTCTGTCAGATGTTGAAATAGGGTAGGCCTCTTAATACCTGCCAGATGTTGGAATATGGTAGTAATGTCTGTCAGATGTTGGAATATGGTAGTAATGTCTGCCAGATGTTGAATAAGGTAGTAATGTTTGTCAGATGTTGGAATATAGTAGTAATGTCTGTCAGATGTTGGAATGTGGTAGTAATGTCTGCCAGATGTTGGAATATGGTGGTAATGTTTGTCAGATGTCGGAATAACGTAGTAATGTCTGTCAGATGTTGGAATATGGTAGTAATGTCTGCCAGATGTTGGAATATTGTATTAATGTCTGCCAGATGTTGGACTATGGGAGTAATGTCTGTCAGATTTGGGAATAAGGCAGTAAGTCTGCCAGATGTTGGAATAAGATAGTCATGTCTGCCAGATGTTGAAATAAGTTAGTAATGTCTGTCAGATGTTGATATATGGTAGTAATGTCTGCCAGATGTTGGAATAAGGTAGTAATGTCTGTCAGATGTTGGAATAAGGTAGTAATGTCTGTAAGATGTTGGGATTTGGGTAGTATTGTCTGCCAGATGTTCGAATATGGTAATAATGTCTGTCAGATGTTGGAATATGGTAGCAATGTCTGCCAGTTGTTGGAATATGGTAGGAATGTCTGCCAGGTGTTGGAATATGGTAGTAATGTCTGTCAGATGTTGAATAAGGTCGTAATGTCTGTCAGATGTTGGAATATATTAGTAATGTCTGTCAGATGTTGGAATATTGTAGTAATGTCTGTCAGATGTTGGAATATGGTTGTTATGTCTGCCAGATGTTGGAATAAGGTAGTAATGTCTGTCAGATGTTGGTATATGGTTGTAATGTCTGTCAGATGTTTGGAATAACGTAGTAATGTCTGCCAGATGTTGGAATACGGTAGTAATGTCTGTCAGATTTGGGAATAAGGCAGTAATATCTGTCAGATGTTGGAATAAGGTAGTCATGTCTGTCAGATGTTGGAAAAAGGTAGTAATGTCTGCCAGGTGTTGGAATAAGGTAGTAATGTCTGCCAGATGTTGGAATAAGGTAGTAATGTCTGCCAGATATTGGAATATGGTAATATTGTATGCCAGATGTTTGAATATGGTATTAATGTCTGCCAGATGTTGGAATATGGTAGTAATGTCTGTCAGATGTTGAAATAGGGTAGGCCTATTAATATCTGCCAGAAGTTGGAATATGGTAGTAATGTCTGTCAGATGTTGAATAAGGTAGTAATGTCTGTCAGATGTTGGAATATAGTAGTAATGTCTGTCAGATGTTGGAATATGGTAGTAATGTCTGTCAGATGTTGGAATAAGGTAATAATGTCTGTTAGATGTTGGAAAAAGGTAGTAATGTCTGTCAGATGTTGGAATATGGTAGTAATGTATGCCAGATGTTGGAATATTGTATTAATGTCTGCCAGATGTTGGAATATGGTAGTAATGTCTGTCAGATGTTGAAATTGGGCGGGCCTATTAATGTCTGCCAGATATTGGAATATGGTAGTAATGTCTGTCAGATGTTGAATATGGTGGTAATGTCTGTCAGATGTTGGAATATAGTATTAATGTCTGGCAGATGTTGGAATACGGTAGTAATGTCTGCCAGATGATGGAATATGGTAGTAATAAATGTGTGTCAAATGTTGGAATATGGTAGTAATGTCTGTTAGATGTTGGCATAATTATGGTAGTAATGTCTGCCAGATGTTGGACTATGGTAATAATGTCTGTCAGATTTGGGAATAAGGTAGTAATGTCTGCCAGATGTTGGAATAAGGTATTCATGTCTGCCAGATGTTGGAATAAGGTAGTCATGTCTGCCAGATGTAGGAATAAGGTAGTAATGTCCGCCAGTTGTTGGAATATGGTAGTAATATCTGCCAGATGTTGGAATAAGGTAGTAATGTCTGTCAGGTGTTAGAATATGGTAGTAATGGCTGCCAGGTGTTGGAATATGGTAGAAATGTCTGTCAGATGTTGGAATAAGGTAGTAATGTCTGTCAGATGTTGGAATAAGGTAGTCATGTCTGACAGATGTTGGAATAAGGTAGTAATGTCTGCCAGATGTTGGAATATGGTAGTAATGTCTGTTAGTTGTGTCAATATGGTATTAATGTCTGCCAGTTGTTGGAATATGATAATAATGTCTGCCAGATGATGGAATATGGTAGTAATGTTATGGTAGACACATTATGTTAGAAGCATTGCTAAGAATGCCTCTAAAAAACTGTGACTCCTGTACAGAGTTCGAGAATTCTTCACTGACGAGCAGTTGGCCGTAATATATAAAAGTCATGTGCGTTCTCAGATGGATTACTGTTCACCTCTGTGGAGTGGAAGTGGAGTGGTTGCATTGAGGCAGTTGGACAAAATTCAAAATAAAGCTATTAGATTAATCAATAACCCTGCAATCACACAGGACCTTCCTACATTATCCATACGAAGAAACGTTGCATCCCTTGCATTATTCTACAGATATTTTCACAGCAATTGTTCGGAGGAACTTGCTTCAATTGTGCCGCCTCTCCACATCTTTCCCCGTAGAACTAGGGCAACTGAGAGCGCCCATGAATTTACACTTTCTCCTCCACAATGCAGAACTTCTGCTTATCAAAATTAATTTATCCCTAGAACTACTACTCTTTGGAATTCACTTCCCTCGAGTTGCTTTTCACAAACTTACAATCTACAAAAATTTAAATCCAGTTGTTACAAACATTTTATGAATGGAGGATTCCTTTTGGCACATGGACCTTTTTGTTTATCTGTGTGTTTCCTTTCTCCGTTCATTGTCTCTTAAAAAAAAAAAAAAAAAAAATGTCTGCCAGGTGTTCGGATTTTGTAGAAAATATGTGTGCCAGATGTTGGAATGTAAAATTGTCAGTCAGATGCTTCAAACAGGTAGTAATGTCTGCCAGATGTTGGAATAAGGTACGAATGTCTGCCAGATGTTGGAATAAGGTAGTAATGTCTGTCAGATGTTGCAATATTATAGTAATGTCTGCCAGATATTGGAATAAGGAAGTAATGTCTGTCAGATGTTAGAATATTCTAGTAATATCTGCCAGATGTTAGGATACTGTGGAAATGTCTGTCATATGTTGCAATCAGGCAGTAATGTCTGCCAGAATTAGGAATATGGTTAACGTGTGTCAGATGTTGGAATATGGTAGTAATGTCTGTCAGATGATGGAATATGGTAGTAATGTCTGTCAGACATTGGAATAAGGTAGTAATGTTTGTCAGATGTTGGAATATGGTAGTAATGTCTGTCAGATTCTTGCAATAAGGTAGTAATGTCTACCAGACGTTGAAATATTGTGTAAATGCCTGCCAGAAGTTGAAATAAGGTAGCAATGTCTGCCAGATGTTGGAATAAGGTGGTAAAGTCTGCCAGATGTTGGAATATGGTAGTAATGTCTGTCAGATGTTGGAATAAGGTAGTAATGTCTGTCAGATGTTGGAATAAGGTAGTCATGTCTGTCAGATGTTGGAATAAGGTAGTAATGTCTGCCAGATGTTGGAATAAGGTAGTAATGTCTGTTAGTTGTTGCAATATGGTATTAATGTCTGCCAGATGTTGGAAAAAGGAAGGAATGTCTGTCAGATGTTGGAATATTGTAGTAATATCTGCCAGATGTTAGGATACTGTGGAAATGCCTGTCACATGTTGCAATCAGGCAGTAATGTCTGCCAGAATTTGGAATAAGGTTAACGTGTGTCAGATGTTGGAATATGGTAGTAATGTCTGTCAGATGTTGCAATAAGGTAGTAATGTCTACCAGACGTTAAAATATTGTAGAACTATCTGCCAGACTTTGAAAAAAGGTAGAAATGTCAGCCAGACTTTGAAATAAGGTAACAATGTCTCCCAGATGTTGGAATAAGGTAGTAATGTCTGCCAGATGTTGGAATATGGTAGTAATGTCTGGCAGATGTTGGAATAAGGTAGTAATGTCTGTCAGATGTTGGAATAATGTAGTATTGTCTGGCAGATGTTGGAATAATGTAGTAATGTCTGTCAGATGTTGGAATAAGGTAGTAATGTCTGTCAGATGTTGGAATAATGTAGTAATGTCTGGCAGATGTTGGAATATGGTAGTAATGTCTGCCAGATGTTGGAATAAGGTAGTCATGCGTGTCAGATGTTAGAATAAGGTAGTAATGTCTGCCAGATGTTGGAATAAGGTAGTAATGTCTGGCAGATGTTTGAATAAGGCAGTAATGTCTGTCAGATGATGGAATAAGGTAGTAATGTCTGTCAGATGTTGGAATAAGGAAGTAATGTCTGCCAGCTGTTGGAATAAGGTAGTAATGTCTGCCAGATGATTGAATAAGGTAGTAATGTCTGCCAGATGTTGGAATAAGGTAGTAATGTCTGCCAGATGATTGAATAAGGTAGTAATGTCTGCCAGATGTTGGAATATGATAGTAATGTATGCCAGATGTAGGAATATGGTATTAATGTCTGCCAGATGTTGGAATATGTACGTAGCAATGTCTGTCAGATGTTGAAATATGATAGGCCTATTAATGTCTGCCAGATGTTGGAAAATTGTAGTAATATCTGTCAGATGCTGAATAAGCTAGTAATGTCTGTCAGATGTTGGAATATGGTAGTAATGTCTCTCAGATTTAGGAATATGGTAGTAATGTCTGTCAGATGTTGGAATATGGTAGTAATGTCAGCCAGATGTTGGAATAAGGTAGTAATGTCTGTCAGATGTTTGAATATGGTAGTAATGTCTGTCAGATGTTGGAATATGGTAGGATTGTCGGCCAGATGTTGGAATAATGTAGTAATGTCTGGCATATGTTGGAATATGGTAGTAATGTCTGTCAGATGTTGAAATATGGTAGTAATGTCCGCCAGATGTCGGAATAATGTAGTAATGTCTGGCAGATGTTGGAATATGGTAGTAATGTCTGTCAGATGTTGGAATATGGTAGTAATGTCTGTCAGATGTTGAAATATGGTAGTAATGTCTGGCAGATGTTGGAATAAGGTAGTAATGTCAATCAGATTTGGGAATAAGGTAGTAATGTCTGCCAGATGTTGGAATATTGTAGTAATGTTGGCCAGATGTTGGAATAATGTAGTAATGTCTATCAGATGTTGGAATAAGGTAGTAATGTCTGTCAGATGTTGGAATATTGTAGTAATGTTGGCCAGATGTTGGAATAATGTAGTAATGTCTGTCAGATGTTGGAATATTGTAGTAATGTTGGCCAGATGTTGGAATAATGTAGTAATGTCTATCAGATGTTGGAATAAGGTAGTAATGTCTGTCAGATGTTGGAATATTGTAGTAATGTTGGCCAGATGTTGGAATAATGTAGTAATGTCTATCAGATGTTGGAATAAGGTAGTAATGTCTGTCAGATGTTGGAATAGATAGTCATGTCTGCCAGAGGTTGGAATAAGTAGTCCTGTCTGTCAGATGTTGGAATATGGTAGTAATGTCTGCCAAAGGTTGGAATATGGTAGTAATGTCTGGCAGATGTTGGAATAATGTAGTAATGTCTGGCAGATGTTGGAATATGGTAGTAATGTCTGTCAGATGTTGGAATAAAGTAGTAATGACTGTCAGATGTTGGAATATGGTAGTAATATCTGCCAGATGTTGGAATATGGTAGTAAAGTCTGTCAGATGTTGGAATATATGGTAGCAATGTCTGCCAGTTTTGGGAATGTGGTAGTAATGTCTGCCAGATTTTGGAATAAGGTAGTAATATCTGCCAGGTGTTGGAATAAGGTAGTAATGTCTGTCAGATGTTGGAATAAGGTAGTAATGTCGGCTCTCTGCAGACTCCCATTTTCATCTTGGTAGCATGTGTAAAGGATCTGCCTCATTTGCACCAGTGAGCAATTTTTGTTTTTCCTATAAGAGAGAGAGAAAGAGAGAGAGATTGGCTGTGTAAGGGATCTGCCTCTCTCGTAACAGAGTCGTAGATATGTGAAATACGCTACCTAGTGCTATAGTGGGATCAAGAACAATAGAGAATTTCAAGATAAAATCCGATAGTCATATGGACGAAATGGGTTGGATGTGAAAGGGATCTGCCTTTTGTGGGCCACTTGTCTCTCTGCAGATTCCCATGTTCATCTTAGTTGCATGTGTAATGGATCTTCCTTATTTGTACCGGTGTGCAAGCAAACGAGCGACAGAGAGAGACTGGGTGTGTAAGGGATCTACCTCTATTCGTTTATTAACAGAGTTGTAGATATGTGGAATAGGCTACCGAGTCCTATAGTGGGATCAAGAACAATAGAGTTTTATATAAAATTAGATAGGACGAGATGGGTTGGGTGTGAAAGGCTGCCACGGGCGTGTCTGGCCACCATTTGGATATCATATCAAAAGTTGCCCAATACAAAAATGCACCTTGTGTCAAAGTTTGGTCCCGATCCGACAAGCGGTTCCGGAGTTATTGTGTAAAAACCGGACTATATATATTTTTATGGAAGTGTGCAATACTACTTGAACCCCTGATAATGTTGCTTGCTGTTTGAGGGAGGAGGAAAGGTAAGTCACACCACACCAAAAATTGTCAAAACTTTGAAGGTCTAGAACTTTGTTATTAAACAAAGCATTTGGCATAGGGAGGAATTGTTAAAAACCTTAGCCAATACTCTGTTATCCACCAACAATAAATTTGAATTACCATTATTATTTGGTAGGGTAGGTATGTATAGGTAAGTTGGCTAAATAATTGGTGGAATTCGTAGGGACTCGAACTATTTTGAGAGAGTTAAATAAAGAAAAATTATAGATCTGAATAATGAATCAACATCGCATTGGACTTAAGTCGGGCCCCGCCAATTATGTCTTGGTTCTCTTGACCGCCCTAAGTCAGGCCCCGATAGACAAGGGTTAAGCAAAACTGGGGGATGGGTGGAAGCATATATAGACTGTAGAAGGTAAACTTTGTGTGGGTAGTGAATACGGTTTTAAAGTCATTTAAGAATAGACAGTTTTCAATGCTGCGGCCAAACCATTCCACCCATTTATATTCTTTTGGTATCAAAACGTTCGGAATCGCGAGCCTCACCCAACTACGCAAACATGGCTTTGATCATCGGCGTTGTTTTCAAGATGGGGAATTTTAAGTGGAATTCGAGGTTTTTTCAAGATTGCCGGAAAAAAAACCCACGTGCAAAAGCAAAACCTTCTCTATAACATTTGCGGAGCATTAGTTGTGGAGTCCATATGCCAAAGCCCAATTGTTTCCTATGAGTGGGAGAGACGGTATTTAGGCGTCAAAGTTTTCGGGATATTGGCTGCCACGGACCTGTTTGGCCGCCATGCCGGATGTTTAGCATATCAAAAGTTGCCCAATACAAAAACGCACCTCTTGTGAAAGTTTGATCCTGATCCAAAAAGCAGTTCTGGAGTTATTGCGTCAAAACCGGCGTGTAAGAAGAATTTGGATGAATAAGTGGGTTTAATGATTACAATAGGGGTTCCCCTTAGGGGTCGAACCCCTAATAATAGTAATAATAATAATAATAAGTAAATAGATAAATAGATAAAAAAATATATGAATAAATAAATTACAAATAGTAATAATACCGAGTTAAAGAAAATAAACTAAAATAAATATGAAGGTGGGATGTTTCGCCTCGGGATTTACTGCCATGTGTCTCAGTTTGTTTTATAACTTTTAGGTTTGTTCTTCTATATTACATTTCTGCGAAAGCTAGTGCATTTCCTTGTAGAGAAGTGGCAATATTGACAGGCCATTAAGGGGGGATGGTTCACTTTTTGGGCGATTTTTGCATGTATTCATTATTTTTCTAGTTTCCTCCCTAGACCTCCATCAAATTTAAAAAAAACACATCCATTAGATCCCCCTTCTAGATTAATTTGTACATTTTTCGGTAGAAAACTTTCTCCGCCGAAGGCCGGTTCTTCCAACATTACAGGCTCACTATCGTTTGCCAGGGAAAAAATCGACACGTAAATATCACGAAAGGTCTAAATATTGACGAAGAAATGGGGAGAAAGGTCTTAAAATCGCCAAACTAATGGGCCAACATCTTAACATCTGAAAACTAATGGGGCTAAACATGAGAGAGAAAGTGGTCCTGAAAAACGGCCTATCTCCCCTTAAGCAGACTGCCATTATTATAATTGTCATTATCATCATGTAGTAGTAGTAGTAGTAGTAGTAGTAGTAGTAGTAGTAGAAGCATTGTTAGTAGTACTATTAGTAGTAGTAGTAGTAGTATTGTTAGCAACAGTATTGTTATAGTGTATTCGCTGTAAGTAGGCGAGAAATCATGACCTCTATCCTCTGTAACTCAAAAGGGCTAGAGCAAATTGGCTGTAAATTTCCACATCTATTCCTTGACTGACTCTTCCCAAATTATAGACATATTAGCTCGATTACTCTAGTTGTTTTTTAGTTACAGAGGATAGAGGTTATGATTTTTCGCCTACTTACAGCGAATAGACTATAGTATCAAAGAGGACGAGGCCAGGAGATTCAGCGACCAGATGAGACAGGGTAAAGTGGCACCGTCGGCTATGTCTCACAAAACCTTCATCAACCCAAGGTCTACGTATGCATCAACCTGAGCGAGATTTGAACCCCGGTCTGTTAGGTTGCAGGCAGGGATGGTACCATTGAGCTAGTGTGTGTGTGTGTGTTTGTAGGAAGACCGAAGATCACCAACAGTTCAAAGCCGAAATGACCAATAACACGAGCGGGTTTCTCTCTCTCTCTCTCTCTGTATCTCTCTCTCTCACATATGATGGAATTGTTTTTATCCATTGTTTTGCCTCTCACCCTATCCATTCAGTAACTCACAAACGGCCTCGCAGAGAACAACCCGAGCTATTCTCACTGGCTTTCTCTCTCTCTTCCTGTTCCCCCTGTATGCTCGAGGCCAGTCCGGACACACATTCACTTCGGAACGGAAATGGAACTTAAGGGGACAGTGGCTGTTTGTTTGGTCTATTAATTCATATATTCATATATTTGTTTTAGTTTCCTCCCTAGACCTCCATCAAGCTTAGAAAAACACCCCCTAGACCCCCCTTCAAGATAGATTTGTAAATTTTTCGGTAGAAAAATGTCCTGGCCAAAGGCCGATTCCTCCTAAAATTACAGACTCGAAATAACTCGCCAGGAGAAAAATCGACAACTAAATGGTACGAAGGGTCCTATTATTGACAAAGAAATGGGGTGAAAGGTCATATAATCCCCAAGCAAATGGAACGATGGTCTTAAAATATCAAAACTACTAGGGCTAAACATTAGGGAGAAGGGGGTCCAGAAAAAAGGTCCGTCTCCCCTTAAAGCCGGTGTCACACGAAGAGCATGTTAGCGGCGAATTATTATCGGAGTCACAGTATCCGAGTTAAAGAGTAGCGGAATCGAGTCTATTACTATCGGATAATATTCGCTTTCATTATGACTGTATTTTTGTATCTAAGAGCTCCAAGTCGTTAAGGAGGGTCACAGTTTTTTTTTTTTTTTTTTTTTTTTTTTTTATCTCTCTCTCTCTTTTTCTCTATTTCCCTGGCTTGTATCCATTCGGCCCCATTCAGCCTACTGTTTGAAGACGTTTATCCCCATCCAGGTGTCGGTTTTTCCTGGCGAGCGATAGCGAGCCAGTATTTTATGGAGAAATCCGGCTTCGCCGGAGAAATGTTTCTATCGAAAAATTTACAAATTTAGCTTGATGTAAAACAAAAATATATATGCTGGCTCGCTTCCGCTCGCCAGGAAAATATTGACACCTGGATGGGGGTAAGCGTCTTAAAACAGTAGGCTGAATGGGGCCGAATGGATACAAGCAAAAGAGAGAGGTAGAGAAAGAGAACAAAAACGAGGTGGGCTCCCTTATATATAATATGCATATAAACAACAATAACATTCAAAATCATATAGCGGATTCAAGACTCCGATAGATAGATAGATAGATAGATAGATAGATACATGTAGCCGATAAACAGGCTTTATTTATCCTCGAGGTTAGTCCGGAAACATATTTAAAAAAAAAATAATAATACAAAATTTCGGATCGGAAATGGAACTTTGAACCGCAATCCTAAGGTCAGGTGAAGGTATTGTGGGACAAGCCTTTACAAACGGCACCTCGTATCTACTTTTCGAAGAGTGATGATGAGAGGGGAGAAGCTAGGGTGTTGGAGAGATATTTGTCTGTGGTGGTAGGGGTATTTGAGAGAGGGAGAGAGAGAGAGAGATGTATTCCTCATTATCAATATAGCATGTTCAATACCGTACCTCACTCTCACACACTCTCACTCTCCCCCCCCCCCCCCTCTCTCCCCCTTTCACTCCCCGTGCAACCGCCAGACGCTGCAGACGCTCTGTCAACGCTCTCACGATATCGATCATAATTTGAGTATTAACTACTCATCCTCTTCATTCTTGTGCATGAAAGGTGGTTAAGAGCACGTTTAACCATCCTGTAGCTTAGTAAGTAACACTGCACGATATTTCGCTGTGTATTGACTGATAAACTTTGTGTTTATCACAAGACTCCTGCTCGGACAGGGCGCCACTAGCGCCATCTATTGTTTTGTTTTGCTTTGTAAACAAACGCTCTCTTATTACTATTTTATATAAAATCGTAGCCCCTAATTTTACCCATTACCTACTGTAGTAAGTATCTATTTAACTGCCTTGTATGTAAGTAAAGCTTTGCATATTAATTTGCTAATAAACAATATTGTTTACTAACTAACCGCCTACAGGGACTAACGCCGACACCATTTTGTAAACAAACCTTTTTTTGGGGATTATACATATTAAATTCCAGCAAATTTTGTACCAAATTTAAGTGCATTCATTTATCTTTTCCCCCTAGATATATTCTTGACTTTTTCTCCTCAGACTGATTTTACTTTAAGCTAAGGGTGGTATTTGTACAAACTAACCTAGCCTAACCCAACCTGCCAAGCTTTTAACCTAACCCAAACCTAGCCTAGCCTATAGCCAGCCAATCTGTTTTATTATTAACTCTTGTAGATATTGTATTTAGTATCCTACTGTAGCTATATATATCTGTAATTTTAGTTGTTGCTTGCACGATCTTGTAATAACCTTTGACTGATACACTTTTTTATCTAAAAAGAGTAGGCTACTGCTTTACTAGGCTACAGTGACACCAGGGTCATCTGTTGACACAGTATATTAACCCCTTGTGTGCAGTCACACTTTATTTTTATATAATCTCTATTTGGTGAATTGTATATTTAGTTACATATTCTGTTATACATATATTTGTTTAAGGTTAGGTTATCACACCTGGTAGCCTATTTCTGCGAATTTCAATTTTATTATATTCGGTTAGGCTATTCAACGCTGGTAGCCTATTATTGCCTATTTCAATTTAAAAAAAAAAAAAACTTTTGGTTAGGCTATCGCCCCTGGAAGCCTAATTCTGCGTATCTCAACATTTTTGTTTTCGGTTAGGCTATCACCCCTGATAACCTATTTCTGCGTATTTCAGCATATTTGTTTTCGGTTGAAGTGATTGAAGTGTTTTTAAAGTGAGTGAATTGTTTTTTAAGTGAGTGAAGTGATCTGAAGAAAGTGACTGTCACCATGCCTCGCGCTTGTGCGAACTGCGCCGGTAGGTTTGGTGAGTCCATGTTTGCTACTATCGATCTTCAAGTCTGCCGGCTCTGCCAGCAACGAGAGAATTTTACAGTGAAATTAGATGAAGCCTACAACAAGATCAACGTCCTCACCATGAAGCTGGAATCACTCCAAGAGTTTGTAACACTCAACGTTGGAGTGCCACAAACTTCAATTGTCACCGCAACCCCAGCAGCCACCAACGCCCCAACGTCAACTGCCAACAATTCAACGCCTACAGTAGCCATTTCAGCTGATGTTTCCGATACTCAAGATACAAATAGCGACTCTCTTCCCCCTCAAGACAACTTCCGTGTCGTGAGGAACAACGTTTGCCCCAAGACCAGGAAACACATACCGATTACCGAGTGTCAAAACCGTTTCCAGATACTCGCAGACTCAGATGACGAAGAGGAAATAGAAGAAGTCCGGCTCGTGGGAGACTCGATGATACGTGGTCAGCTCACAGAGTTTTGCGCCAGGGCACCTAAGACCAGGAAGCGTTTTTGTATCCCTGGTGGTGGTGTGGATGACGTAGTTGCAGCAGTTGACGAAGTATCAAAGCTGGCCCCTGCTAATACAATGTACGTCATCCACGTTGGATCCAACGATGTACAGCGAACCCGGTCGGAAGATTTGCTTTTTAAAGTACCAGCAGCTGATCAAGTCGTTTAAGGAGAAGTCATCAAGGATCATCATCTCAGGAATCGTCCCCCGGCTCGGTGTAGAGAGCCGATTTTACAACATAGCCACCAGCACAAATCGTTGTCTAGCAAACCTCTGCAGGAAGGAGAACGTGGGATTCGTCGACACCTGGGACAATTTCTACTACGATGACTATTTGTTTTCGGACGATGGAGTTCATCTGAACCAGGTGGGAGCAGCGCGTTTTGGGCGTCTTCTCAACGATGCGGTGAAGGATTTTCGGAGAAGAAATCGACTCAGCACAGGACAACCAGGAAGGAGGACCGAAGACAGCGAGGACGGCAATCTACAAAGGAATTAAATACTAATCCGTCAAGAACCGCGAATTTGGATAAAGGCTCCACCAACACGACCCAAATTCAAAACCGTCAGGGATAACGACCGAGGACCGAGGACAGCCATGAATGTAAATGTAGATCCGACCAGAACCAAAAATTCGATGAAAGAACGATCTGCGAGTTCTAAAACCGCAACTTTAAAAGGTTTTCTATGCAAACGCTCGTAGCATACGCAATAAATTTTCAGATTTAGAGGAACTAGTGTTTACAGAAAATTATGATGTGATTGGCATAACAGAATCTTGGCTCAATACACAAGATAGAGACTTTTTAGCAGAGTATTCACTTCCCGGTTATGTAATGTTTGAGAACAGCCGAATAAATAAAAATGGAGGTGGCGTTTTATTTTATATCAAAGAAAGTCTTAACCCACCCTCGTGTCAAAACCTCAAATTGTGAACGTCGACACATCTTTTGTGCTAATAAAGAATAATAAAGGTACAAAAATAATACTTGCGTTAATATACAGACCTCCAGCTCAATCAGTGCAAACTGACCGAGGAAATTTACGAACAAATTGCAGATGTAAGTAACTCACAAGATACCGTAATTTTTGGCGACTTTAATTTACCTGTGACCAAGTGGGGCGATACTCTTACTTCACACTCCGGACATGACTTGTATACGAACTTGCAAGAGAGTTCGCTTTATCAATTTGTTCGAATGCCGACCGTGGTAATAACGTTCTTGACATTGTACTTGCAACAAAAGAAGAATTGATAGAGAATTTGAATGTTGGTGATGAATTCAGTAACAGCGACCATCGTACGATAACTTTCACTTTAAAGTTTACTAGTAACGAACCAAATAGTAGCATCGAAAAAGTCCCTAATTTCAAGAAAGCAAACTTCCATAAACTTAGAGCTATGTTTAAAGAAACTGACTGGAGCTTTTTAATTAACAATAATGACATAAATACATCTTGGAAGTTATTCGAAACCACTTACCTAAAAGCAGTGCAAGACTGCATACCATCGAAAATACGGCGTCCAGGCCATAATAATAAGGTCCAAATGGTGGAATAAAGATATTTCAAACTGCCTGCTTGCTAAAAAATTTGCTAATGATAGATTAAAATCCTCACAAAATGACGAAGAACGGGTGAAATTTGTAGAGCTACGACGCAAAGCCAAAAAGTTAATTAAGCAAAGTAAAAAGACCTTAGAGTTACATATTGCGAATCAAAGTAAAACAAACCCGAAAGAATTCTATAGTTATATCAGAAAGAAAAAAGTAGTTACTTCAACTGTTGGACCGTTAGTCGATGAAAAAGGAGAATACACCAAAGACGAAGTACAAATGAGTAATGCCCTCAATACCTTCTTTGCATCAGTTTTTACAACAGAAGACCTCAGTGATATCCCTACACCATCGCCGATTCAGATTGATAATTCAGATGTTCTAAGCAATATCACCGTTGCAGAGAGAGAAGTATTGAATTGTTTAGATAAACTCAAGGTAAATAAAACGCCAGGACCTGATACAATCTCGCCTAGAGTTCTAAAGGAAGCTAAGAATGAGCTCTCCAAACCACTGTCATTACTATTCAATAAATCCTTGCAGTCTGGAACTATGCCTGATCAGTGGAAGCTAGCCAACGTAACACCGATATTCAAAAAAGGCAGCAAATCCCTACCCAGTAACTATCGTCCAATTAGCTTAACCTCAGTTGTATGTAAAATGCTAGAAACGGTCATACGAGACAGACTCGTAAATCACTTAGAGGAAAATAACATACTTAAAGATACTCAACACGGCTTTCGTAAAAAACGTTCCTGTTTAACAAACCTCTTAGACTTCTTCCACGATATCCTCAACCTCTACGATGAGAGTAAAGCTGTAGATATTATATACCTTGATTTTCAAAAGGCCTTTGACAAAGTTCCCCACAAACGTTTACTGCTAAAACTAAAAGCGCATGGAATACAAGACGGTGTGTTGAAATGGATAGAAAATTGGCTCAGCAACAGAAAGCAAAGGGTAGTCATAAACGGTAAGGCATCTAAATGGACCAATGTAAGTAGCGGGGTACCCCAGGGATCGGTACTAGGACCAATTCTCTTTCTAATTTACATCAACGACATAGATGAGGGTCTCACCTGCACAATCTCAAAATTTGCTGACGATACAAAAATTGCAAATAGCGTACTCTCAAAAGAACAAGTTGACGGATATGCAACACAATCTAGATAAATTGTCATGTTGGGCCCAAATTTGGCAAATGAGTTTCAATGCGGATAAATGTAAAGTACTACATGTCGGATACCTAAATGAGAAAGCAAACTATTCGATGAATGGCACTCAGCTTAAGAATGTAAACAGAGAAACTGATCTGGGAGTAACAATATCGAGTAACCTAAAACCGAGTCAACAATGTTCAGAAGTTGTTAAGAAGGCAAACAAAATAATTGGCTTTATAGGCAGGTCATTTGAGCATAAATCCAAAGAAGTTATCCTAACCCTTTACAATTCCTTAGTCCGCCCTCTTCTGGAATACTGCGTTCAATCCTGGTGCCTTATTACCAAAAAGATATAAACAAGCTAGAACGAGTTCAACGTAGAGTTACCAAAATGATACCTAGCCTAAAGAACAAACCATACGAAGAGCGTCTTAGAGAATTAAATCTATTTCCTTTAACCCAGCGCAGATTAAGAGGCGACTTAATTCAAGTGTTCAAAATCATCAAAGGCATCGACAATATGAACTTTAGTAAGTACTTCACTATCGACCAATCTAATTACACGCGGGGAAACGGTTGCAAAATTATTGGTAAGTCTTTTAACTCGCACGAATCTAAGAATTTCTTCTTCAATCGAGTTGTCAACTTGTGGAATGGGCTTCCCCGAGACGTTATAGACTGCAGCACCGTTGATTCATTTAAATTCCGCCTAGACAAATATCTCGCATCAAACCCGCGACTGACTGCGTTTGTAAATGAATAACTTTATCCTCCCCTCAGTTACTAACCCATATGTCCCCTACTAACTTCCTAGTCCTGCCACGTTAGTGGCAGGGCAGTAGTTCCCTTTCCAATGTTCCCTTACCCACTCTAAACCACTGTTTGGACACTTGATCCTCAGTGTTTTGGAGGACAAGCAACCTAGAAGGGTCACTAGACCTGTTGTTGCTTGATTTCCTTTGTACTCCTTTGTACTCTCTCTCTCTCTCTCTCTCTCTCTCTCTCTCTCTCTCGCCCATCTAGCCACTTCCGAAAATTTCCCCCGTTTTATCTTCCCTCATTCACAAGCCCCTCCCCCCCCCCCCCCCAAAAAAAAAAATCCCAGCTTTGATTCCAGCCCCTGTTCCCTGATCTATATTCCCTTTTTTCTTACACTCGACTTTCCATCCTCGTTGCAATGAATGTTTATATTTCTTGTTTGTTATCGTTTTTGTTTAAGTACTTTTCACGTGTAGCATTTACCTTGGTTTTCTGAGAGAGAGAGAGAGAGAGAGTGTGTGTGTCTGTTTGATGACAAGCCGTAATACGTTAATTACAATTAATATTACCTTCAGTGGGGTGAGTATTTAATTATTCATGATCCTGGGAGTTTAAATGAGATGGACACAGAACACTAATTAATTTGCTGGGTTTGCGATACGAGACACCCATTTGCACTCGCTATCACTTTCACTCATTCGCTCTCTCTTTCACTCTCTCAAATATATGTATATATATATATATATATATATATATATATATATATATATATATATATTTATATGTATATATATATACAGTATATATATATATACCGTTACGCCACGGGGAGGTGTGTAAGTGTGTTTTTTTTAGTTTTGTTTTTTTATATGTGATTGAGGGAGGCAAAAGGCAGAATTGCCTATAGCGAGTGCCTCCCCCATAGTTGAAAGAGTGACAGGGCCAAAATCAAGGGACGATCGAGCCAAAATGCCTGGACACACGGAGTTTGAAGCAATTTAAGTCATAGGAAGAGGGAAAGACTGATTCTGGGAGAGAGTTCCAGAGCTCAGCTGTTGAGTAGAAGAAAGTTTGAGAGTAATGTTTCACTCTTGGGTTAGAGAGTTGCACAGAGTAGGGGTGGGATTTAGTTGCAAGACGGGTACCACGTGCCCTACTTAAAGGAGGTGGTATGCACTGGGAAAGCTCTGAGGAACACTGATTATTATAGTAGCGATAGAATAGCGAGAGAGATGCAACATTGCGGCGGAGAGAGAGAGATTGCAGAGAGTTGGTGAGTGGACGGGAGGTAATGATA
Organism: Paralithodes platypus; assembly: GCA_032716605.1. NCBI lineage: Eukaryota > Metazoa > Arthropoda > Malacostraca > Decapoda > Lithodidae > Paralithodes > Paralithodes platypus. Next base: position 8,930,389 of record CM064530.1, on the reverse strand, counting down.
CGAAAGGCCTTCCTTTCAACTTTGTCTAGGAGAGCGGTGTGAGAGGAACCTCCCACACATGTGAATAATACTCAATACAAGGGCGCACTATGCCCCTGTACAGAGCAAGAAGCTGTGTTGGGGAAAAGAACCCCCTAAGGCGGTTGAGCACACTCAGCTTCTGGGAGGCTGCCTTAGCAAGACTGGTAATATGGTCCTTCCAAATGAGAGCAGAAGAAAAAGAGACACCAAGAATATTGAGAGAATAATTTATGAAGGGTTGATTTTTGTATTGTTGAAGAATAAGGGATAGTCCGCTGGGAGATCCTGAGGGGTAGATAGATGGAGAAATTGGGTTTTGGAAGCATTAAAGGTAACAAGGTTTTCTCTGCCCCAATTGGAGATAGTATTTAGATCAGAATTTAAGAGTTCTATGGCTTCATTACGTTTGTCATTAAGGGATTGCTGGCGGGGGCGTTCTGAAAAACTAATGGAGTAGTGTAAGGTTGAGTCGTCTGTGTATGAATGGATGGGAATTAAGGTACAGTTAAGGAGATCAATTATAAAAATTAGAAAGAGAATAGGAGATAGGACAGAGCCCTGAGGAACACCCCAGTTTATAGGGTGAGGAAGTGAACAATGGCCATCCACAACCGCGGCTATGGAACGGCCGGAAAGGAAATTAGAGACAAAGGCACAGATGGAGGGATAGAAACCGAAGGAGGGTAGTTTAGAAATTAAAGATTTGTGCCAGACTCTATCGAAAGCTTTCGATATGTCTAGTGCAATAGAAAAAGGCTCACCGAAGTCCCGAAAGGAGGATGACCAAGAGTTAGTAAGATATGATTATGTTCTATCCAACAACCAACTCTACTCCCAAAATCGATTAATGAAATATTACAAACACATGTGGCCGCGTCCGTGGATTTCGAAACCCAGGACGCTCACACCGAATATCAACACCTTATGCATTACACCACGAAGGCAGTTAAAGAATGGTGGACACTGCCTACGATTTATTATGCAACTTCGAACCTGCATATCAATCTAAGCATGTACACACATCCCAACTGCAACTCACGTAGGCTATGCATATGTGAATGGAAAGAGCCAATTAATGGGGCCTTAACCACAGGGAAGGCCTCTCGATAAATTACTCCTGAACCAATATCAATTATTATGTTCTATCCAACAACCAACTCTACTCTCAAATCGATTAAGAAATAATTACAACACATGTGGCAGTCCGTGGAAGTCTATGAAAGATCACCAGTAGAGCGACCCTTAAGGAAGCCATACTGGCGATCTGAGAGCAGATTATGAGAAGAGAAATGCTTAAGAAATTTGGAAGCAAGAATAGTTTCAAAAACTTTAGAAAGACAAGAGATGAGAGCAATTGGACGATCGTTGGAGGGTTGAGAGCGGTCACCCTTCTTTGGGACAGGTTGAATGTGAGCAAACTTCCAGCATGAAGGGAAGACGTTAGAGGATAGACAGAGACGAAAGAGTTTGCCTAGGCAGGGAGTCAGCACGGAAGCACAGTTTTTGAGAACAACAGGAGGAACACCGTCCGGACCGTACGCCTTATTAGTGTTAAGCCCAGAGAGGGTAGAAAGTACATCTTTTGAAGACATTAGGATATTAGGCATAGGGCCTAAGTAAGAGAGGAGGGCGGAGAGGGAGGAATAGCACCGGAATCATCCAAGGTGGAGTTTCTAGCAAATGTTTGAGCGAAGAATTTAGCTTTGTCAGAGGAAGAAGTGATGGTTGTGCCATCAGAGTGGGAAAGGGGAGGGAAAGACGAGGAAGAGAAATTGTTGGAGAGGTTTTTGGCTAGATGCCAGAAAGCTTGGGAAGAGCTAGAGTTGGATAGTTCAGTGCATTTATTATTGATGAAAGAGTGTTTGGCAAGTCGAAGAACAGATTTGGCTTGATTCCGGGCAAAAACATATGAAGAATGAGAGTCTTGAGTTTTAAGGCGTCGGTACCGTTTGAATATTTAGGCTAAGAGAGAGAGAGAGAGAGAGAGAGAGAGAGAGAGAGAGAGAGAGAGAGAGAGAGAGAGAGAGAGAGAGAGAGAGAGAGAGAGAGAGCCAACAGGTAGGTAGCGTGACAACAACACGTAGCGGAAGTTGGCGCCTGCTTCTGCTTGGTGGCTTCTCTCTCTCTCTCTCTCTCTCTCTCTCTCTCTCTCTCTCTCTCTCTCTCTCTCTCTCTCTCTCTCTCTCTCTCTCTCTCTCTCTCTCTCTCTCTCTCTGTCTCTCTCTCTCTCTCTCTCTCTCTCTCTCTCTCTCTCTCTCTCTCTCTCTCTCTCTCTCCTATTTATCTATCTATTTATTTATCTCTCTCCTCCACCCTCACCCCCCCCCCCTCTCTCTCTTTCTCTCTCTCTCTCTCTCTCAAACCACTTCAGCATCCTTCCTCCACTTACTCTCTTATCATTTAAGGGGGAGGTGGTTGCGTTTTCTCCCTCATGTTTAGCACCATTCGCTTTGAGATGTTAAGACTTTCGTTTATTAATTTGGCGGTTTTAAGATCTTTTGTCCCATCTTTTTGTCAATATAAAGACCTTTCGTGCCATTTAGCTGTCGATTCCTTCCTGGCGAGCGATAGCCAGCCTGTAATACTAGGAGGAACCGGCCTTCGGTCGTGACATTTTTGTACCGAAAACTGTACACATTTATCTTGAGGAGGGGGGGGGGGGGGTCTCTAGGGAGTGTTTTTATAAGATTAATGTCGATCTTGCGAGGAAACTAGCCTATACAACAAATAAATCAATAAATAAACCTACTAAGAAATATGCACTACGGTACCCCCTTAATAAACGGTGCATCACAAGTACCCCAGGGCATGCAATTCACTATATAGGCTCCAGATAATTAATATGTTCAATATGTTCAATTAATGTTCAGGGGGGGGGGGGGGGGCGTATAAAACAGTAAATAACGGTAAAATAGCTTATGGGGGGTAGTTGGGTTTTCTTTCTGGGCCCCCTTCTCCCTCATGTTAAGCCCCATTAGTTTTCAGAATTTAAGACGTTCGGCCCATTAGTATGTGTTAGTAATATGATGACTAATATCGCAGTAGTCTTGCATAGCTTCAATTATAATTTATATACAGATAACGAGTGAAGGTAGTCTGCGATTATTTCACTGTATTAATTTATATACAAATAACGAGTGAAGGTAGTCGGCGATTATTTCACTGTATTAATTTTCCAGTTAATTCAAATACCAACAATATCAAGAAAGTCTCAAATTATTACTTTTTTTAATTCGAATATGTTCTCATCCATGAAATTGACAATACTGCATCAGCTACTACTAATTATTATATTGGCATAGCGGCTATTCAGTCTTCGTGCAAGCTGTGGAATTATCTATCTATCTATCTATTGCCTGACGCCACGATCCCCGAAGGGGTGGCCACGAACGAACCGCCCCCATGCACCTCTGTCCCCAGTTAGTCGACGCCCCTCCCCCCAACCAGCACCGCCTTCGTTCAATAATATAATATAATAATTAAAATAATGTCAAACGAAACAGTTACAGTTACTCTCAATTTTCCTGCTATAATGTTTAACCAAAATATATATTCATGCTATTATTCTGTGTTGACACCGTTACGAGCAAGATATTTATAATGGTACGGTATTAGACAAAAATAATAACTTACCTGTGATCCAAATTTCTATGCAACACCCCCCCCCCCCTCTCTCTCTCTCTCTCTCTCTGTATATACATATATATGTAATCTTTCGACAGGTAAAAACGCCTTTGGAAGCCAAGGGTTGGGAAAGGAAGGGAAGGTGGTGATGTTGGTGACCTTGGAGTGAGCCTGGGTTATCCCGCCTCCAAAATACTGACACTGTGAATCTGGAAGGGTGAGGGGCAGGGGAGGGAAGGGAGAGCGGCCAGAGGGGAAGGGTGGGAAACGTGGGGGCAGGAGGGGAAGAGCAGGGTGGGGGGCGAAGGAAGTGAGGGGACAGGGCAGGAGAGAGGTGGGGAAGGAAGGAGGGGAGAGAGGTGGGAAAGGGAAGGGGGGAGGGGGGGAGAAAGAGACGGGAAAGGGGGCAGGGGTGGGGGCAGAAGGAGGGAAAGGAAGGAAGAAGAGACAGGAAAGGGGGGTTAGGGATGGGGGGCAGAAGGAAGGGGAGGGGGAAGGTAGGAGGTGAAGAGGGCAAGGAGGGCAGGCGTGACTTCCTGCGAGTGAGCCAGGTAGATACGGTGGCGCTAATAAGTTGTCATGTCTCGGCTGTCTACGTTTGGCTCGCTCTGTGCTGTATTAATGTCTGTCAGATGTTAAATAGGATGGGGAAGTGTAGGATAATGTTGGCATACCTCACTCAAAAAGAATAAATCATGTGTAAATATTTTGGATACCAATTATTGATCAAAACATAATTGGTGCAGAGACATCACTTATTAGGCCGACTGTACAGGTGGTCTCATTATTATTATACCTCTCTCGCTTCTGGCTCTATGTATGTATTCCAATATTCGGTTCTAATATCAGGTGAGGTGTTGAATGTAGCAGATTGTGTTGGTCGGTTTAGGGGTTAGATTAAATTAGAAGTTAAATTTTGAAGTGTAGAGGTTAGGTTAGCTTAGGATAATCATAACGTTAGGTTAATGGGTTAGATAAAATTAGAAGTTAAATTTTGAAGTTTAGAGGTTAGGTTAGCTTAGGATAATCATAAAGTTAGATAAATTAGATTTAAAGGTTAGACTACATTAGAAGTATAATTTAAAAGGTTAGGTTGGATTTGGATAATCATAATGTCAGGTTAAGTCTATTGTGAGTCAGGGTTTATAAGCATCCATTATCGTTTCACATTCCCCTTCCATGAATCACCCATTGATTTTCCACCATTGACTAACCTTCTCCTCCGTTTCAAGTTTTAGTTTTAGTTTGCTCCCTAGAACTTAAATCTACCCCCAAGATCCCCCTTCCAGAAATATGTGTACATTTTTCGGTAGAAAAATTGATCGATCATACCAACATTTGATGCGGAATATACAGTATATATATATATACTGTATATATAATTAACTATCACTGTGAAAGACAACAACACAGTCAGTTATGAACACGGAAATACGGTCCTTGGCCGAGAGATAACGCATGACAGATAACAAGCTGATTAACAATGGAATGAACTGATACGGCCCGCTGATAACGGACATGAATGGAGAGAGAGAACAAAGAATGTGTATGGGTATTATGTGGTGATAAGAGCTAATGATTGCGGCAATGAGGCTGATAATAATGATATAGAAGAGGAAGAATATTTTTAATATTTTATATGAGAGCTGAGGTAAGGTATTATCTCAACATTAATGGGACTAAATATGAGGGAGAAGGGGGTCCAGCAAAAAAAAAAAAAATCCCCCTTAATGGACGGAGGTGCAGGTTAGGCAAAGGTGGAAAGTCGATGGGTGATTCATGGAGCGGGAATGTGAAAAAAAAAGTGTAGCCTATGTTTATAAACCTTGACTCACAATAGAAAACCTAACTTAACCTAACAGTATTTCCAAAGCTAACTTACTGTAACCTCTAAATTTATAAATTAAACTTCGAATTTAATCTAACCTCTAAATTAACCCACCCTAATATAATCACTATCCTAACCTAACTAAACTTTTGACGCAACCTAACTTACGCATAGGCGACTTCAAAGTGGAGGATAATATGCTCGATAACATACGCAACATTTCAGGTAAAAAAAAAAATATATATATATATAAAGTCATCGGAACCAAAACAAGCATCCAAATCTTTACCATGACATTATTGCTAACTCACACCCCTACCTATCAAAGTCCTGGTTAACACACACACACACGAATAGATAGGGAAGATCTATTCGTGAGGGATAATGGAAGGACAAGAGGGCACGAGTTTAAGCTGAGGAAGGGCAGATGTCGTAAGGACAAAGAAATTCAGCTTCCCATATAGGAGTATAGAGACTTGGAACAACTTGGAGGAGGAGGTGGTGAGAGCGAGGAACATTAACATGTTCAAATCTAGGTTGGATAAAAGTAAATATGGAAATAGGACAACATACGCTATGATATGTTAGTCCAAAATACTGGGAACTGGGAATATCCATTACGATACTTGTCTAAATAAAATGGATTATTATAAAGTAACTAAGACAGGACAACACGAGCGCTGCTCAATTCCTGTAAACTACAAATAGGTAAATACAAATAGGTAAATACACACACACACACACACACACACACACACACACACTGTAAGTTGGCGAGAAATCATGACCTCTATTAGTAACTCAAACAGGGCTAGAGCAAATTGGCTGTACATTTCCTCATCTATTCCTTGACTGACTCTTCCCAAATGGTAGAAATATCAGCTCGATTATTCTAGTAGTTTTGGAGTTACAGAGGTTAGAGGTCATGATTTTTCGCCTACTTTCAGTGAATAGATTTTTTTTTATTTTATTAAGGTGACAGTTACAAAGTGGTGTACAATCTATCTTATTCTAGCTACATTGTAGTTTATCTTATTGTACCAGTACCTCCCTACAATCAACCTAGTTGTTCCCCAATTCGTCCCTCCGCCACGACCATTTCAAAGTCCAAGTCTCTCACTCTTGTCCTCTGTAGCGGGGAGGACCTTGTACCCCTGAGACATAGGAGTGCAGACCTGAGCAGAGAGAAAGAGAGCCGGCATCTCATCCAAGTTATGACTTGGCTTCTATGCTGGCGCTTTTTCTCCGATATTTGTTCAGCTAATCTGGCATAGAAGACACTTGCAGAAGGTCCCATACCTCCCGACGATGAGAAGACCAGAGGAGTAAAGCTTCCTTGATCCCTGTTCAAAATTCTTCCTTCATAAGCGCGTTTTTTCTCACTTTCGTTTCTCAAGTATGCCGCCTTGTGTCCTCGCTCACGATATGTTTGTGCTCTTGGGTTGAAGATTCTGATGTCGAAAAAAGCCTGTTGTCCCCTCGTCCAAAAACCTCGAGCACTTACGTCCACTCTTGCTTCATTTGAAGTATTTGCAGTATTGTGGGCCAAGCGCTGTCCGTCCATAGGCAGAATACACACACACAGCCCGTAGCCTAGTGGTAGAGCTCTCGTCTCACACACGGGCCGGGGGTTCAATTCCCGGCCGGGCGGAGACAAATTGGGCTTGTCTCCTTTCATGTGTTAGCCTCAGTTCACCTAGCTGTAAATAGGTACCTGGAATAAGTGGACGACGTTGTGACGTCCCATCTGGGGTTGGCAAAAATGGTACAAGGCGAGATGGGTATCATATGGTTCACCTAAGCTGATGGCTACCTAAGCCTTCGGGCGAGACGGTACCGTCTATAGTGAGAATGGTACCATACAGATCCACCCTAAGCCTTCGTTTCCGATGTCGCCAATTGGCTAAAAATACAGACTACACACACATCCACAGCCATTCCAACGATACATATAACACCTACACACATATAGGAGGCGGGAAATAACGAGCAAGCTCACTCCCGCAATACAACTAGAGTAAGTACACACGGAGGACTGACGTTTATATGTAGAATTACACGAGACCCTTTAGCTTCAACTTCTTCCCGTAAAACTGATCTGGCAGCTTCATCCTAGCTAAGGAGTGGGAGAGAGGGAGGAGTGGGAGAGGGAGGAGTAATATATATATATATATGAGAGAGAGAGAGAGAGAGAGAGAGAGGAGAGAGAGAGAGAGAGAGGAGAGGAGAGAGGAGAGGAGGAGAGAGAGAGAGGAGAGAGAGAGAGAGAGAGAGAGAGAGAGAGAGAGAGAGAGAGAGAGAGAGAGAGAGAGAGAGAGAGAGAGAGAGAGAGAGAGAGAGAGAGAGCTAGAGCTAGTCAATGGGTGATTCACGGAGAGAGAGGGGGATTGTGAAACGAAGGTTATGTTTATAAACCTTCGCCACAACAACAGACTTGGGATAGTGCACTATTGGGTATAATCTGGGTTTCCAGCAGAGGGTAAATTGACAATATGCTCATCATTATTAACCCCGTCTGTACCGGCGACGTCTTTGTTATTCGATTTCACCTACATTTAGACGAGTTTATGAAGCTTAGGAACGATATATTGGAGCTAAAAAGATTAATTGAGACAGTCTGAAGCTATTTATTAAGTAGACATCCTTCCTAAGCTGAACAAAATCGTCTAATAGTTGCCAGAATATAATGATAAGTACATCACCGGTACAGAAGAGGTTAAGGGAGAGGTAGTCGCTTTTTGGGGGACCCCCTTCTCCCTCATGTTTAGCCCCATTAGTTTTGAAATTTTAAGGCGCTAGACCTCCATCAAGCTTAGAAAAACACCCCCTAGATCCCCTTTCAAGATAAATTTGTAAATATTTCGGTAGTCGCTCGCCAGGGAAAAAAAACGACACCTAAAGGGCACGAAAGGTCTTAATATTGCTAACAAAATGAGGCGAAAGATCTCAAAATCGCCAAACTAAGGGAACAAACGTCGTAAAACCTCAAAACTAATATGTTAAGGGGAGGTATTTAGTTTGTTCCCTAAACCTCCATCAAGCTTAAAATTATACCCCCTTGAGTCCCTTTCAAGATAAATTTGTACATTTTTCGGTAGAAAAATGTCCCGGCCGAAGGCCGGTTCCTCTTAAATTACAGGCTCGCTATCGCTCGCCAGGATATAATCGACACCTGAATTGCACGAAAGGTCTTAATATGGGGTGAAAGTTCTTAAAATCGCTAAACTAATGGGGCAAACGTTTTATAATATCAAAAGCAATGGGGCTAAACATGAGGGAGAAAGGGGTCAAGAAAACAATCCCTCAAGTGGAGATCTCCCCTTAAACATGAGGGAGAAGGGGGTTCAGAAAAAGCGAGTAGTACCCCCTGTAACTCCCGAGAGAGACACGCGAGACACGATGAACGCGGAGAGAAAAACTAAGATTCATGATGTTATACTTATACCCCGTGTGTGATCGTGAGCGTCCAAGCATCTCCAGGATTATTATGCGTCTGCCCGTACATTATTTATTATACTGTTAAGGGGAGGTTTTTAGTTGATTCCCTAGACTTCCATCAAGCTTAAAATTACTCCCCCTAGACCCCTTTTCAAGATAAGTTTGTACATTTTTCGTTAGAAAAATGTCCCGGCTGAAAGCCGGTTCCTCTTATATTACAGGCTCGCTATCGCTCGCCAGGATAAAATCGACACCTACATGGCACGAAAGGTCTTAAAATTGACAGAAATGGGTCGAAAGTTCTTAAAATCGTCAAAATAATGGGGCGAACGTCTTAAAATTAGAAAAGCAATGGGGCTAAACATGAGGGAGAAAGGAGTCAAGAAACAAATCGCTCAAGTGGATATCTCCCCTTAAGGGAGCCCACCTCGTCCTTTTATCTTTCTCTCCCCCTCTCTCTTTGGCTTGTATCCATTCGGCCCCATTCAGCCTACTGTTTTAAGACGTTTACCCCCATCCAGGTGTCAATATTTTCCTGGCGAGCGGTAGCGAGCCAGCATATATGTATTTTTGTTTCGACAGCAAGCTAAATTTTTACATTTTTCGATAGAAAAATGTCCGCGGTGAAACTGGATTTCTCCATACAATGCTGGCTCGCTATCGCTCGCCCGGAAGAAATCGACACCTGGATGGGGATAAACATCTTAAAACAGTTGGCTGAATAGGGCCGAATGGATACAAGCCAGGGAAAGAGAGAACAGGAGAGAAAGATAAAACAAAACCGGTGGCCCCCCCCCCCCTCCTAAAGACTCTATATCGGTAACGGGGAACGAACCGAGTCCATACATACATACATATATACACGTACCGGTACCTGTAACTGTACAGTGGTGAGTTCAGCGTACAATACTCTATAGATATTTGATTAATTTCACCCCAACACCAAACACACCCCCAATTATAGCAATGAAAGCATATAATTATGTGATCCAGGGTTAAGGGGAGGTTTTTAGTTTGGTCTCTAGGTATCCATCAAGCTTAAGATTACACCCCCTTGAGCCCCTTTCAAGATAAATTTGTACATTTTTCGGTAGAAAAATGTCCCGGCCGAAGGCCGGTTCCTCTTAAATTACAGGCTCGCTATCGCTCGCCAGGATAAAATCGACACCTAAATAGCGCGAAGTGTCTTAAAATTGACAGAAATGGGGCGAGGGTTCTTAAAATCGCCAAACTAATGGGGCAAGCGTCTTAAAATCTCAAAAGCAATGGGGCTAAACATGAGGGAGAAAGGGATCCAGAAAAAAAATCCCTCAAGTGGAAATCTCCCCTTAAGGTGCAGGTGTGGAGGTGGGTTGTGGTGGAGGTGTGGTGATTGGTTGTGGAGGTAGTTGTGGTGGAGGTGGGTTAAGGTGCAGGTGTGGCCCGTGGGTTATATTAGGCTATGCAGGTGGGGGTGGTGGTCGTTAACTGGACAGGACCTTCCAAGCACACATTCTCCCACCACTACCATCATCACTACCACTGCTGCACCATTAACACCATCACTACTATCACTACTAAGTCACACTAAGATTAGGTCAGGTATATATATCTGATAACTATAAATTCAAGTTTGGGTAAGAAAAGGATCTGCCACATGTAGGAATACAAGTCTTATGTCAATGTCCTTATTCATAGATATTCCTAGCATTATAGGTTCTCTAACAATAGGCCACACCTGTGCATTATAGGTTCTCTAACAATAGGCCACACCTGTGCATTATAGGTTCTCTAACAATAGGCCACACCTGTGCATTATAGGTTCTCTAACAATAGGCCACACCTGTGCATTATAGGTTCTCTAACAATAGGCCACACCTGTGCATTATAGGTTCTCTAACAATAGGCCACACCTGTGCATTATAGGTTCTCTAACAATAGGCCACACCTGTGCATTATAGGTTCTCTAACAATAGGCCACACCTGTGCATTATAGGTTCTCTAACAATAGGCACACCTGTGCATTATAGGTTCTCTAACAATAGGCCACACCTGTGCATTATAGGTTCTCTAACAATAGGCCACACCTGTGCATTATAGGTTCTCTAACAATAGGCCACACCTGTGCATTATAGGTTCTCTAACAATAGGCCACACCTGTGCATTATAGGTTCTCTAACAATAGGCCACACCTGTGCATTATAGGTTCTCTAACAATAGGCCACACCTGTGCATTATAGGTTCTCTAACAATAGGCCACACCTGTGCATTATAGGTTCTCTAACAATAGGCCACACCTGTGCATTATAGGTTCTCTAACAATAGGCCACACCTGTGCATTATAGGTTCTCTAACAATAGGCCACACCTGTGCATTATAGGTTCTCTAACAATAGGCCACACCTGTGCATTATAGGTTCTCTAACAATAGGCCACACCTGTGCATTATAGGTTCTCTAACAATAGGCCACACCTGTGCATTATAGGTTCTCTAACAATAGGCCACACCTGTGCATTATAGGTTCTCTAACAATAGGCCACACCTGTGCATTATAGGTTCTCTAACAATAGGCCACACCTGTGCATTATAGGTCCTCTAACAATAGGCCACACCTGTGCATTATAGGTTCTCTAACAATAGGCCACACCTGTGCATTATAGGTTCTCTAACAATAGGCCACACCTGTGTATTATAGGTTCTCTAACAATAGGCCACACCTGTGTATTATAGGTTCTCTAACAATAGGCCACACCTGTGTATTATAGGTTCTCTAACAATAGGCCACACCTGTGCATTATAGGTTCTCTAACAATAGGCCACACCTGTGTATTATAGGTTCTCTAACAATAGGCCACACCTGTGCATTATCTCCTTATTAACACCACCATGCTATCATCACAGTAAACCTCCCCTTAAGGGGAGATCTCCACTTGAGGGATTTTTTTCTTGACCCCTTTCTCCCTCATGTTTAGCCCCATTGCTTTTGATATTATGAAACGTTTGCCCCATTAGTTTAGCGATTTTAAGAACTTTCACCCCATATTAAGACCTTTCGTGCAATTCAGGTGTCGATTTTATCCTGGCGAGCGATAGCGAGCCTGTAATTTAAGAGGAACCGGCCTTCGGCCGGGACATTTTTCTACCGAAAAATGTACAAATTTATTTTGAAAGGGATTCAAGGGGATGCAATTTTAAGCTTGATGGAGGTCTAGGGAACAAACTAAATACCTCCCCTTAACCCCTTCACCACGATGACGCCCTTTTACCTTTGATTCTGGCTAAAACGACGATATTATGCAGTTTAAGAAGGACCATAGAGTTAGCTATGGAAGGACCTATGTTATTCTCAGGGTTTAGGGAGATGCTATTTACTCCTTTTAATCCTAGAGGTAACTAGCATATGATGAAAACTACGTCATCGTGCTGAAGGGGTTAAGAGTGTAGCCTATGCATTACCATATGACGCCCCCCCCCCCCCCCCCACACACACACACACACACACACACACATGGATTCCAGCCGCGTCACCCCATGTCTCTCATTGCATCATCATCAGTATTTGGACAGTGGTATATCTTAACTTCCTCATCTCTCTTTGGCTTGTATCCATTCGGCCCCACTTAGCCTACTGTTTTAAGACGTTTACCCCCATCTAGGTGTCAATGTTTTCCTGGCGAGCGGAAGCGAGCCAGCATATATATTTTTTTGTTTTGACAGCAAGCTAAATTTGTACATTTTTCGATAGAAAAATGTCTCCGGCGAAGCCAGATTTCTCCATACAATGCTGGCTCGCTATCGCTCGCCAGGAAACAATCGACACCTGGATGGGGGTAAATGTCTTAAACAGTTGGTTGAATGGGGCCGAATGGATACAAGCCAGGGAAAGAGAGAAAAGGAGAGAAAGATTAAAAAAAAGCCGGTGACCCCCTATAGAGAGTGTATACATTACCATATGACGAATGGTTATCTTAACTTCCTCATCATCCCACTAAACATTATCATCATCATCATCATCATCAGTATTTGGACAGTGGCATCTTAACTTCCTCATCATACCACTAAACATTATCATCATCATCATCATCATCAGTATTTGGACAGTGGCATCTTAACTTCCTCATCATACCACTAATACACTAACAGCATCATCATCATCAGTATTTGGAAAGTGGCATCTTAACTTCCTCATCATACCACTAATACACTAACAGCATCATCATCATCATCAGTATTTGGACAGTGGCATCTTAACTTCCTCATCATACCACTAATACACTAACAGCATCATCATCATCATCAGTATTTGGAAAGTGGCATCTTAACTTCCTCATCATACCACTAATACACTAACAGCATCATCATCATTATATCTCAAGAAATATGCCTACGTTTATATTATATGCATACACACCACCACCACTTAGCATCATCATTACCATCAACACTACCCATCATAATATTATTATTATTTTTTTTTTTAGTTGCCTCCTTAGACTTTCATCAAACTTTAAAAAATACGTCCAAGACCCCCATCGAAATAAATGTGTACATTTGTAGGTAGATAAATGTCCAGGCCGAAGGCCGGTTTCTCCTAAATTACAGGCTCGATCCTATTACTCGCCAGGAAAAAATCGAAAACTAAATGGGTCACAAGATCTTGAAACTGACAAAAATGGGGCAAAAGGTCTTACCCCTCAACCCCTTCAACACGATGACGCCCTTTTACCTTTGATTCTGGCGAAAACCCATTGATATTATGCAGTTTAAGAGGAGATGTGGTGGAGTGGTCTTGCCACTGGCCTGGTAATCCAAAGGTCCCGGGTTCAAATCCCGATGTATCAATGGGAAGATATTATTGGGATGGAATTTGTGCTGTACCTACTATGGATTTCAAAGGCAGCGTCACACTGTTTTTCGCAAATATCTCTCAAATGAATTGTTGTATCAGTATGGTATTTCAGCACAAAGCCTGTTACACCCCGACCTAATTTATGGCCGATATAGCATTTTGCTATATGTGTTACGTTAGCAGTTTACTCGTGAATATTAAGACGAAGCCGGGAGGTCACGTGTACACATTCAAAGGAATGTGTAGTATTCGTCTTCCCCTCCCCCCCCCCCAGCCCCCCCCCAACACCTCCCAAACCACTCCTTAGCTACCCCTAAATCTCCCCCTCCTCACCTTCCTTACCCCTCACCGTCTCCCCATCCACACCCCCTCCTCACTCTCGTCTCCCTGCATCTCCCATCAATATATTATACGGTTCATGTTATGCACTGTACTTGTAGCTACTTATATTATGTCAGTATATATATAGATATAATAATTATAGTGTATGCACTAATATTCATGCAGCTTACGATATTATTGAGTACGTAAACAAGGGGTAGTGCAAATTGTTATGGAGGCAAGACGTATTCCACACTGTTAAGGGGAGGTCTCCACTTGAGGGATTTTTTTCTTGACCCCTTTCTCCCTCATGTTTAGCCCCATTGCTTTTGATATTATAAAACGTTTTCCCCATTAGTTTGGCGATTTTAAGAACTTTCACCCCATATTAAGACCTTTCGTGCAATTCAGGTGTCGATTCTATCCTGTCGAGCGATAGCGAGCCTGTAATTTAAGAGGAACCGGCCTTCGGCCGGGAAATTTTTCTACCGAAAAATGTACAAATTTATCTTGAAAGGGACTCAAGGTGGTGTAATTTTAAGCTTGATGGAGGTCTAGGGAACAAACTAAATACCTCCCCTTAATTACTGTATAACCGGATGTTTGTGCACATGTGGTAGAAGGACAAAGAACACGTTCTATTGGTATTACCTGTGGTCTGGACCTATTGTGATAACTTGTTTTTAGTTTGTGCTAAATATTGTGCATTCATCATAAAATATAAACATGGTTAAGTTAAGATATTAATATTTTGTTAACTTGTGTCTTTGATAACCACATCATCACCTATAGACTGCATATACTTCTCTCCATCACTGCATCTCTCATTGTAGCCTTATCAAATAAATATAAAGTACCAAATATACTGCATATATTGTGACGTATCATTAGGACTATTACATACATTACATTACTGTCATAAAGTAGATGCATTATGATCGATAAATATATTGTAGGAATAAAATGAGGCAAACATGACAATACTGTAAACCATTTATTCGCTATCACTGCCCATGAAAACATCGTCAGAAAGTGACGATGGATGGGGGTGGGGTGGGGGGGGCAATTACAGGAGGCGGAATGTATTCAATAAAGGTACACTTTACATATCATGACACGGTTCAGAACACACGTAATAACATACGATTCCGTTTATTTGGTTTACTACACATGACTGCATGCATTGGCCTCCTAATACACACATACGGCAAAACAGCCATTACCAAGGGGATTATGCATTGCTTTCATGCTCGTTCGCCCCACTTCTCGTTTCCATGCCCAGACATAGCAGTAACTGTATGAATAATAGCAAAGTATGATACTTAAATACATAATTATATAGTATTTAATGTACGTAATCACAATAACCTAAGTATTCACGATAACATAAACCGTATACTACAGCTTTGAAAGAGTGAGGGTGAGTGGGAGTAATGAGGGAGACGGGGAGAGGGTGAACTAGGCACTGGGGTAATGGTCTGGGGGTTGGTAGGAGGGTTGGAGGGGTTAGACAGTACCCCACACTCGTCTGAATGTGTACAAGACCCTAGAGGCGATGACTGGATTAGACTTAATATTCTTCAGTAAACTTCTGACTAAACACTTATGGCAATGTAATATATTATCTATAAATTAGGTCGGGGTGTAACAGGCTTTGTGCTGAAATACCATACTGATACAACAATTCATTAGAGAGATATTTGCGAAAAACAGTGTGACGCTGCCTTTGAAATCCATACATGTCTCACTCCCTAGACTGGAACAAGACCTCACGGGCTTCACTGTTCATTGTAAAGCGGTGAATGTTAAGGCTCTCAGCCTATGCCCGAGAGGAAGTAAGTTGGAATATAGAAAAAAAGAAAAAAAATCTGAGGGTTTAGTGATGTGGTATGTAGGCCTATACCGGTACTCCTTTTAATCCTAGAGGTATATTATACGTTGAAGAAAATCGTCTAATGGTAACTATGATGAGGAAACTGGGGGTCAAGAAAAACAAAAAAACTTAAATGGTAATCTACCCTCAAACCTCCCTGTATACATTACCATATTACGTACAGCGCCCCCCCCCCCATTCACTTCAGCCTCCAGCGTTACTCCATGTCTCTCCTTTCATCATCAGTGTTTTTTTTTTTTTTTTTTTTTTTTCCCCCCCCCAACTACTTCCTCTCGGGCATAGGCTGAGAGCCTGTACATTCCACCGCTCAACACGGTGAAGCCCGTGAGGTCTTGTTCCAGTCTGGGGAGTGAGACATGCGAAGCATCCATCATGGCTCGAAGCAGCTCCATCTCTGAAGCGGCTGGTTTCTTAGTTCAAGTGCTTCACCGTCTCACCCTCCAGACTCAGACCCTCACTCTCAGAACGCCACCTATTGAGCAGTGAACTCACTATCTTAAGGGGGGTAACCTGTGTTTTTTCACTCCTTTTCTATGGCTTGTATTCATTCGGCCCAATTCAGCCAACTGTTTTAAGACGTTTATCCCCATCCAGGTGTCGATTTCTTCCTGGCGAGCGATAGCGAGCCAGCATTGTATGGAGAAATCCGGCTTGAGAAATTTTTCTATCGAAAAATGTACAAATTATATATTTTTTTAACAAATATGCTGGCGAGCGGTATTGACACCTGGATGAGGATAAACGTCTTAAAACAGTAGGCTGAATGGGGCCAAATGGATACAAGCCAGAGAAAGAGAAAAGTAGACAAAAAAAGCAGGTCACCCCCCCCCCCCTTAACTTCCTCATCACTCTCACCAATCCCTTACTAATACCATCATCACCTTGTTCATATCACCATGATAACCACTTTCACCACCCCTTCCTATCCTCACCACTCTCACCACCTCCATCTTCCATCGTCACCACCTTGTAAATATCACCACCATCACAACCTCCAATTACCAATGTCATCACCTTGGAAGATTATAACGCATTTTGACAGTTTATTCTGGCTATCATTAAGAGATTTTATGCTGTTTAGGAAGGATCAGTGGGAATTATAAAGGTAAAGACTATCTCAATTAACCCTCTGAATTTCACATACCCTTCCTAATCTGAAAAAAAAGTGGTCTAATAATAACCAGAAAACAAAGGAAATGCGGAATCGGATTTTGAAATTGTTAATATCACCACCATCACCACCCCTTACTACCAACGTCATCACCTTGTTAAATATCACCACTCTCGCCACCACCTCTAACTACCAACGTCATCACCTTGTTAATATTACCACCATCACCACTCTCACCACCTATAACTACCACCATCACCACTCCTTACTACCAACGTCATCACCTTGTTAAATATCACCACTCTCGCCACCACCTCTAACTACCAACGTCATCACCTTGTTAATATTACCACCATCACCACTCTCACCACCTATAACTACCACCATCACCACTCCTTACTACCAACGTCATCACCTTGTTAAATATCACCACTCTCGCCACCACCTCTAACTACCAACGTCATCACCTTGTTAATATTACCACCATCACCACTCTCACCACCTATAACTACCACCATCACCACTCCTTACTACCAACGTCATCACCTTGTTAATATTACCACTCTCACCACCTCTTACTACCAACGTCATCACCTTGTTAATATTAGCAGCACATCACCATTACCACCACCGTGCCAGAACTGCTAATCACCACTCTTCTACCTCACCACTACCCTCATACTGCCAGGTAGAAACTCGGTGATGATGGTAAGGATGGTGATGATTGTATGAATGGTGATGATTGTATGAATGGTGATGATTGTATGGATGGTGATTATTGTGAAGATGGTGATGATTGTGTAGACTGTAGATGGTGATGATTGTGAAGATGGTGATGATTGTGATGATGGTGATGATTGTGATGATGGTGATGATTGTGATGATTGTGATGATTGTGAAGATGGTGATGATTGTGAAGATGGTGATGATGGTGATGATTGTGTAGACTGTAGATGGTGAAGATGGTGATGATTGTGAAGATGGTGATGATTGTGATGATGGTGATGATTGTAGACTCAGAATAAACTCAAAATGCGTCATAATCCTCAAATTTTTTTTTTTTTTTTTTAAAGCTGTATGTAAGTACTTTCGCAAATATTTGTATAATTTGTTCTTTAGGTTTATAAGTTAATCCTGTCTAACCGAGTTGTCCGTTTTGACCACGCTAGTTTCGGCCCAGTACCGGGTAGTTAGGCAATTTGATGACGTTTTGTCCCTTTAGTTTGGTGATTGTACGAAGTTTTGCCCCATTCAGGTGTTGATTGTGTTTTATGCGAATGGTAGCAATTCTGTAACTTAGGAGAGACCGGTCTTTGACCAGGACATTTTTCGACCGACAAATGTACAAATTTAACTTGAAGGGGATGTGGAGAGGCCCCTTTTTTAATGTCCTGGCAAAAATAATCAATATCAACAATGTTTCGTGACTAGTGTGCCTGAGTGTACATCACTGGTATGTTGTTACACACACACACACACACACACACACACACACACACACACACACAACCTGTATACAGTACATGTCAAAGTTGTGTACGCGTTTAGTGATTAGTGTGCCTGAGTGTACATTACTGTTATGTTGTCATACCACCACCACTCTCCATTAGGGCTAACACGCACACACATAGCATGAGAGTATAGGCTACATATATACACATACATACATACATATACACACACACCCGTGGCGTAACTGATAGCGCGTCTGGCTCACAACCAGAAGGTCCCGGGTTCGCGACCCGGGCGGGGAAGAGACATTTGGGCAAGTCTCCTAACGGTGTAGCCTCTGTTCACCTAGCAGTATAAATAGGAACCTGGTATAAGTGGACGAAGTTGTGACGTCCCATCTGGGGTTGGTGATCGGTTACAAGGTGAGATGGGTATCGTACTGGTCAACCTAAGCTACTGGTCAACCTAAGCCTTCGGGTGAGACTGGTACCGTAGTGAGAATGGTACCGTACAGATTAACCCTAAGCCTTCGTATCCAGATGTCGCCAATTGGCTAAAATACAGACTACACACACATCCACAGCCATTCCAACGATACATAAACACTTAACATGCATTTCACGTAATACATTCCCAATTAAGGAGGCGCGATAATTATGAGCTTAGCTCGCATTGCGTGGATTCCCCTTGACGAACAAGTAACTGAGAACAAGTAACTGAGTAACACACACATAGCATAAGAATATAGGCTACACACACACATTATCGCAAGCACATACACATTACTACATACATACATTTTGTGTATTTTCAGCTCATGAGGCTGCCATTCTTTAATAAACCGTTTATTATTATTATTATACAATACTGACTGACACACACACACACACACACACACACACACACACACACACACACACACACACACACCATTATAATATCATCAGCAGACGCTTTTGACGGTAACTTAAATAAAATACCTGGAGTAAAAAAGGTGATGTTATTTATTACCGCACGAACACCATAACAAACACCTAACGATCTCCATCACACCAACACAGCAACACACACCTTCACAACCTCAAGGAGGGGTGAAGCGTTTATTACCGCACGAACACCATAACAAACACCTAACGATCTCCATCACACCAACACAGCAACACACACCTTCACAACCTTAAGGAGGGGGGAAGCGTTTATTTATCGGTCCATTTATTGATTTACTTATTATTCTTTTAGTTTCCTCCCCAGACCTCCATTAAGGGGTGGCTGGCCGTTTGTGTGGTCTATTAATTCATTTATTGATATATATTTTTTTAGTTTCCTCCCTAGACCTCCATCAAGCTTGGAAAAACACTCCCTAGACCCCCCTTCAAGGTAAATTTGTAAATTTTTCGGTAGAAAAATTTCCTGGCCGAAGGCCGATTCCTCTTAAAATTGCAGGCTCGCTATCGCTCGCCAGGAAATAATAGACCTAAATGGCACGAAAGGTCTTAAAATTGACAACAAAATGGGGCGAAAGGTGTTAAAATCGCCAAACTAATGGGCCGAACGTCTTATAATCTCAAAACTAGTGGGGCTAAACATTAGGGAGAAGGGGGTCCAGAAAAACAGTCTTCCTCCCCTTAAGCTGTAACAAAACATCCCCAACATCCCCCCCCCCCCCCTTCTAGATAAATTTGTACATTTTTTTGGGGGGTACAACACACCATACGAAACACCAAGGTCACTATCATCACGAATTGGCTTCAGGTGACACGCGTAAAAAAAACGGCCATTTTCTCTTCAAGTCGATTTTTTGTTCTGCAATTGGGCTAATTTTCTCGTACCTGGTGCTTATATGGAAGAGGGTGGTGTTGGTCAATCTCTCTCTCTCTCTCTCTCTCTCTCTCTCTCTCGTTTCTCAGTATTGTTCTAACTTTCTTATCATCACTAAATTATTCCTATATTAATTAATGTTCTCTTTTACAGGTAGGAAACACAGGCTGGTGGCGTTGACTGGGGATGAAGGTAGAGTTATGCATTTATTATCACTTCTAGATTGATGAGTGTTTATAAGTCAATATTGTATAACCTATGCCCTATTTTGTAGCATTATGTATTGAAGTGGATACACCTTTGACCTGTGTTCAATTTATACTTGTCACTTCTAGATTGATTACAGTTATAAATCAATACTGTATAACCTATGACCTATTTTGTATAATTCTGTATATAAGTGTATAAACCTGTGATCTACCTTATATTCAATGTTTATCTGTTACTTCTAGATTGATTATATAGTTTTATAAGTTAATACTTTATAACGTATGACCTTTTTTGTAGCCATTCCTATCTCCACACAATGTTCGATAGGAGAGATAAAGATAGAGAGACAATGCACTGTAGTTTTTCTTTCTTTTTTTCTGTTTACACCTGGCGGAAAATTTACTCCTTTAGCAGCTGATTTGTGATGTTGGTAATGGTGGTGATAACGATGGTGGTGGTGATAGTGATGGTGATAATAATGGTGGTAGTGATGGTGATTTTATGATATGGGTGATAATGGTGGTGATAATAATGGTGGTAGTGATGATAATAATGATAATGATGGAACTATAAGATCTCTGGATATGCTGTTGGTAAGGTATGAAGAGAGTACATTGGTGCTAACAAGTCATGTCTCAGCTGGCATTACGTTTGGCTCCCTCTGTGCTGTACTAATGCCTTTCAGATGTTGAATAGGGTGGGTAAGTGTAGGAACGTGTTGGTGTATCTCACTCAAAAAGAAATAATCATGTGTAAATATTGCTGGTACCAATTGTAGATCAAAACATACTAGGTACCGAGACATCACTTATTAGGCCGACTGTACTGTGGGGGTGTAAGGTTTGTGTTGGTTGAGGGTTGTGAGGGAGGCAGGCTGCTTTGTTTACATCGCTTGTATTCCGTATACTGACACACACACAGAACACGGGTGGCTATACCTTGTTCTAAGTAAGTATGCCCAAACTTTTGAACATTAAAATATATAACCCAAACAACTAGAGTAATGGAGCTAATATTTTCTACCATTGGGAAAGGTCAGCTAGGGTATACAACCCATTTGTTCTAGCCCATTTTGAGTTACAGAGGTTCGGGTTCACGATTTCTGGACTACCTATGTGGAACAGGGTATAGTTTCCGTTTTCCCTGCTACATAATGCATAATAGAGTGTTGGAATGAAAGACGATGAAATCAGAGGGAACGTAGAGTAGTAAAAGACGAAGAAATAAGAAATAAAAGACAAAAAAGGAAGACAAACAAACTAGGTGATATCAGAGTACATTAGAGAAGAGGAAGGTGGTGTTACAAACTAGAAGGTGATATCAGAGTACATTAGAGAAGAGGAAGGTGGTGTTACAAACTAGGTGATATCAGAGTACATTAGAGAAGAGGAAGGTGGTGTTACAAACTAGAAGGTGATATCAGAGTACATTAGAGAAGAGGAAGGTGGTGTTACAAACTAGAAGGTGATATCAGAGTATATTAGAGAAGAGGAAGGTGGTGTTACAAACTAGAAGGTGATATCAGAGTACATTAGAGAAGAGGAAGGTGGTGTTACAAACTAGAAGGTGATATCAGAGTACATTAGAGAAGAGGAAGGTGGTGTTACAAACTAGAAGGTGATATCAGAGTACATTAGAGAAGAAGAAGGTGGTGTTACAAGCTAGAAGGTGATATCAGAGTACATTAGAGAAGAGGAAGGTGGTGTTACAAACTAGAAGGTGATATCAGAGTACATTAGAGAAGAGGAAGGTGGTGTTACAAACTAGAAGGTGATATCAGAGTACATTAGAGAAGAGGAAGGTGGTGTTACAAACTAGAAGGTTGATATCAGAGTACATTAAAGAAGAGGAAGGTGGTGTTACAAACTAGAAGGTGATATCAGAGTACATTAGAGAAGAAGAAGGCGGTGTTACAAACTAGAAGGTGATATCAGAGTACATTAGAGAAGAGGAAGGTGGTGTTACAAACTAGAAGGTGATATCAGAGTACATTAAAGAAGAGGAAGGTGGTGTTACAAACTAGAAGGTGATATCAGAGTACATTAGAGAAGAAGAAGGTGGTGTTACAAACTAGAAGGTGATATCAGAGTACATTAGAGAAGAGGAAGGTGGTGTTACAAACTAGAAGGTGATATCAGAGTACATTAAAGAAGAGGAAGGTGGTGTTACAAACTAGAAGGTGATATCAGAGTACATTAGAGAAGAAGAAGGTGGTGTTACAAACTAGAAGGTGATATCAGAGTACATTAGAGAAGAGGAAGGTGGTGTTACAAACTAGGTGATATCAGAGTACATTAGAGAAGAAAAAGGTGGTGTTACAAACTAGAAGGTGATATCAGAGTACATTAGAGAAGAAGAAGGTGGTGTTACAAACTAGAAGGTGATATCAGAGTACATTAGAGAAGAGGAAGGTGGTGTTACAAACTAGAAGGTGATATCAGAGTACATTAGAGAAGAAGAAGGTGGTGGTGTTGCTTCTGTTTGTTATGGTTGAGGGTACCCTGGGTGAGTCACGCCGCTTTGTTTACGTTGGTTATAGACTGAACCACACCACACCATGCACTTTTTGATTCACTCCTGCTCTAATAATATTCTTCTTTTCCAGTACAGCACTCCGTTTTGTATGTTACCTCCACTTTTCTGGGTTTTAGTTTTTGTTCTCCTTTGCTGTTGCGCTGCCATGTGGAGTTTCTTTCATTTACGGTATTCATTCATTCATTCCAGTTGAACAGCGAATTTCTCAACTGGATTAGTGTCAAACAATGGTATCCATTGTTAGGACTCTCTGCCAACACTATTACCACACCACACCACATCACTATTAACAACACCACCCAGTATACCTCTACCAACATTACCACACCACCTCCTCCAACACCACAACCAGGTTTACCTCCACCAACACCATCACCACACTACCTCCTCCACTATCAACACCACCACCCAATTAGCCTCCACCAACACCTTTACCACACTACACCACACCACCTCATCCACTATCAACACCACAACCAAGTTTACCTCCACCAACACCATCACCACACCACACCACTTCACCACCACCAACACCATCACCATACCACACCACACCACTTCACTAACACCAACACCATTACCATACCACACCACCATCAACACCATCACCCAGTTTACCTTCACCAATAACCATACCACACCACACCATATCACCACAACACCACGACCATCAACACTACCATCACCACCAACAACAATACAACCAAAAGCAACAACAACAAGAACAGTTACAACCACGCTATTATATGGTCCAATTCACCATCACCCCCAACACCACCACCAACACAAACAGCATCACAACTACAACAACAACAGTAACTACAGCATCACCACACAACAACAACAACAACAACACTCCTACAGTCCAGTTTACCGTCATTACCGTTTTTACGTTAATCCCAAGGCTGGTGAGACATTAAGTACGCCAATTTACACCTTAAGTACAGGCACCACAAGGTTATGCGAGCGCCGGAAGTACTGTAGTGGTGGGAAGCAAGTACGGTACGGTAGCGCCTGTCCTCCATGGGTTGGGAGACTATAGATGTTTGAGTTTGGGTTAAGGGGGGATGATGAATTTATTTGGCCGATTTTTTCATTTATTTAATATATTTTTAGTTTCCTCTCTAGACCTCCATCACACTTAATAAAACAACCCCGGGATCCCCCTTCAAGATATATTTTTAAATTTTTCAGTAGAAAAATTTCCCGACCGAAGGCCGCTTCCTCCTAAATTACAGGGTCGCTATCGCTCGCCAGGAAAAAAATCGACACCTAAATGACACGAACACTTTTAATATTGCCAAAGAAATGTGGCGAAAGGTCTTAAAATCATCAAACTAATGGGCCGAACGTCGTATAATCTCAAAACTAATGGGACTAAACATGAGGCAGAAGGGGGGTCAGAAAAGCGGCCTATCCCCCCTTAAAGTTGGATCCATTTTCTTTAAAGGGGATATAATGTAGCTTATTTGGACAATTGTACATGTGGCTAGAATTCTATAGAGTCACTTACATTATCGTAAGAGATTATAGTCAGGAGGACCTCTCTCTCTCTCTCTCTCTCTCTCTCTCTCTCTCTCTCTCTCTCTCTCTCTCTCTCTCTCTCTCTCTCTCTCTCTCCTAACTCGATTAGTCTTTACATGGGCGTCCTTCAGTCATTTGTTCCTGCATTAAGCACCCCTTGCAACATCCGGGAGACATTAATACAACACAAAAAACGAGGGACACGTAATTGGCCAGCTGTTTAATTAGCATTTTATTAGCCCAGGTTCAAGAAGTGGACCCTATGTGGAAGATGGGGGGCAAAAAGTGGACTGGCTGGTGGGGAGGGTGAAGGGGAGTTGGGTGGTGTGATGGTGGGGAAGGTGGAGGAGAGTTGGGTGGAGTGGTGGGGAGTTTGGGGCAGGGGGGAGTTGTAGGGTGAGGACGGATGGGAGTTGGGGGAGTGTACAAAGGAAATCGAGCAATAATAGGTCCAGTGACCCCTCAAGGCTGCTTGCACTCCAAAATACTGATAGTCAAGTGTCCAAACAGTAGTTTAGAGTGGGTAAGGGCAAAATGGAAAGGGAAGACTGCCCTGGGACAAATGTCCGTGGCGAGGAGAGGGGAGTTTGGTGGAATGGTAGGGGAAGGGGAAGGAAAGTTGCGGGGAGGGTGGAGGGGAGATGGGGGGGGGGGGGCGGAGTGGTGCGGTTTGAGGGGAGATGTGTGGAGTGGGGGAGGGGGGGGGGGTATATCTGGATGAGTGAGGGGGATATGGGAGAGGGGAGGTGTAATTATCGGGTGGAACGATAAGGATGTGGTCAAGTGGAGTTAACTGGTGGAGATGTTTGGAGTTGAAGCAGTTGTAGAACAAAATAATTTGTGGAGATGCTTGAAGGTGAAAAAATGGGATGTTAAGATAGGTGGATAGGGATGGGGTGTAGGATATTAGTGGGTACCGGTAGTTCAAGATAAATATGGACAAGTGGAGATGTTTGGAAGTGGAAAGGTTTAGTAGAGTGGAAATTATAACGTGGAATAGCTGCATATGGCTAGTGGATTGGGTGGAGAATGAGTGGGGGGATAGGTGGATGGTGGGGTGGAAGGTTAGGGGGAGGATAGGTGGATGAAGGGATAGTGGGTGTTGGGTGGAGTAGGGGGTAGAGAATAGGTGGATATGGAGGGTAAGGTGGAGGATAGGTTGAAGGTTTCAGGGTGGAAGGGTAGGGGTAGGGAAGGTGGATGGAGGGATAGTGGTGGTTGGTTGGAGTAAGGGGTAGAGGATAGGTGGAAGGTGTAGAGGTGAAGAAGACGGTTATATAAGGTACGGTAGATAGAGGGTGGATATGGTTAGGTGGGGATTCGTAGGCTGGTGCATGGAGGGTGCATCACGTAATTACAGGGTGGATTGATGGCCAGAGTGGAGGGATAGGTGGATGGGGCGAGGGGCTGCATGAAGGGGTGGAAGGGGACAAGTGGATGGATAAAGGTATGGAAGGGGCTAGTTGATGAAGGGGTGGAAGAGACTAGTTGATGGATGAAGGGGTGGATGGGACGAGGGGCTGCATGAAGGGATGGAAGGGACAAGTGGATGGATGAAGGGGTGGAAGGGACAAGTGGATGGATGAAGGAGTGGAAGGGTCTAGTGTATGGATGAAGGGTTGGATAGACGTGTGGATGTACAGTCACGGTAGGAATTCGTCATACAACTTTGTCCATCAGCTCTTGTTCACGTGCCTCTATACCAGTATCCTGAAATATGGATCCTACGACTTTTGTTGAATTGCAATACGTTCTCCAAGTAGGATTGCCCTTCTTATAAATATAAATAGGAAACGGTTAAATATCCTTTATCACGCCAAAAGCATGGACACTTGTCCTGACTGTTGGTGGTTCGAGTCCGACTGGGAGTATAATATAGTTAGTAGCACGTGTATTTATGAGATTTACTTTGGCTAAACGCTAAAGTCTCTTAACCCAAATAATTGCTAAATAATGCTTATGGAATTAATACGACCACCTCTAAAGACCGGTATTGCAACCCCCCCCCCCCCACCCCACCCACCCACCCCACACCCTTATTTTATTTTTATTTTTTATTTTTATTTTATTTTTATCCTAGAATCCCTATTGGGCGTAAGGTGTGCCGTGCCCTCCGGATGCTGGCTGCTGATTGGTCACGCAACTCTGGCCTGGGGGATGGTCACACTTGATTGGTCGTTGTTGCAGATGATGATGGTGAAGGTTGTGATGATGATGAGGATGAGGAGGAGGAGGAGGAGGAGGAGGAGGAGGAGGAGGAGGAGGAAGAGGAAGAGGAGGAACGTGAAGTACCGTAGAAGAAAACAAGTATAAATCATGATGCGAAGGAGAAGAAAAATAAGAATAAGACGAAAGAGAAAAACATATGAATCTGCAATCACCTTCCACTGTGATTCGAAACCCAGAGTTTCAGAGGAGAGCTCTGGGAGTTACCACTGCACCACTGTGGTTTGAAAAGAACTCGGAACCCTGCAAATATTGGTGCGCTGGGACTTAACCTGCAACGAACCAATGACCATACAGGCAGTTTAACTCCTTCACCCCCATTACGTAATTGTCATCATATTCTGGTTACCATTACACGATATTTTTTAGTGTGTAATCTACCCAAGGTCTATATATAGATCTTGAATCTACCCATACGACTCAAATGGGCTAATGCGATCTCGATAAACCCTCTTAGTCCTTCTTTAACTGCATACAATCAACAACATTTAGCCAGAATCAAAGGTCGAAAGGCTGAAGGGGTTAACCTAGAGATCTCACCAGGAATGACGGGAACATTACATTGACAACTTGCGAGTCACCAGGTATGAGGAAGTTGGAGCCGTAAACATCGATATCTAGCAGAAATACAAACATACAAGGTACTAAAAGGGTTAAAGGTGCCAAGAAACATAATACATCGTATAAAATAATAATTGACCACTTGCGAGTTTCGGTCTATAAGGAAGTTGGAGCTGTAGACGTCGATAATTAACAGAATGGTCACCTAAATTGCGGTTGTAGTGCTTATATAAATACATAAAACCCAATTCAACATACTTTTTGTCCATTAGAAACCTACATTATTATTGTATTTATGTTTAATATCGATGTTTATAGGTCCAATTTCTTTATAGCCTGAAACTCGCAAGTGGTCAATTAGGTGGAGGGAGGGAGCAGGAAGAGGGTACGAGGTTGTTAGGTGCTATTGAAAGAAAAAGAACACAAAAATGGAATTACCCTGAGGGAAGGAGCACCCACCCTTCGCGTGTGTTTTATCAAGGTGGGTGCGATATGTCCTAGTATGGTAATGGGGGCGTGATAGGGGGTGACGGGTAGCAGATTATACCCAAATTTACAAAAAACACACACCATCGCAAAAGGAAATGTGGAAGAAGAAGAAGATGAAGACGAAGACGAAGACGAAGACGAAGACGAAGAAGAAGAAGAAGAAGAAGGAAAGGAAGACGAAGAAGAGAGAGAGAGAGAGAGAGAGAGATTACACATTACTCAAAGAAACAAACTGAAATGAAAGAGAAAATCCAGCGCGGTTAACTATACTATAATATCCTATTAAATCTAAGCGCAAGGTGAAGACTACCGGTACTAATATAATTATGCCATGTAGATATCTAAGCGCAAGGTGAAGACTACCGGTACTAATATAATTATGCCAGTAGATATCTAAGCGCAAGGTGAAGACTACCGGTACTAATATAATTATGCCCATGTAGATATCTAAGCGCAAGGTGAAGACTACCGGTACTAATATAATTATGCCATGTAGATATCTAAGCGCAAGGTGAAGACTACCGGTACTAATATAATTATGCCATGTAGATATCTAAGCGCAAGGTGAAGACTACCGGTACTAATATAATTATGCCATGTAGATATCTAAGCGCAAGGTGAAGACTACGGTACTAATATAATTATGCCATGTAGATATCTAAGCGCAAGGTGAAGACTACCGGTACTAATATAATTATGCCATGTAGATATCTAAGCGCAAGGTGAAGACTACCGGTACTAATATAATTATGCCATGTAGATATCTAGCGCAAGGTGAAGACTACCGGTACTAATATAATTATGCCATGTAGATATCTAAGCGCAAGGTGAAGACTACCGGTACTAATATAATTATGCCATGTAGATATCTAAGCGCAAGGTGAAGACTACCGGTACTAATATAATTATGCCATGTAGATATCTAAGAGTGTTTTAGGTTAAGGGGAGATGGGCGTATTTATTTGCTTATTGTTTATATATTTTTATTATTTTTTAGTTACCTCCCTAGACCTCCATCACGTTGTAAAAAATACCCTCTAGAGTCTAGAGTGACCCCCCTTCAATATAAATGTAAATTTTTCGGTAGAAAAATGTCTCGCCCGAAGGCCGGTAACTTAAAATTACATGCTCGCTGTCGCTCGCCAGGAAAAATTCGACACCTGACTGGCACGAAAGGTCTAAATATTGACAAAGAAATGGGGCGTAAAGTCTTACAATCGCCAAACTATTGGGCCGAACATCATAAACTCTAAAAACCAATGGGGCTAAACACGAGGAAGAAGGGGTGCCAGAAAAACAAGCCCATCTTCCATTTAAAAAAAAATAAAGTTGCCCTGAGGGAAGGAGCACCATTCTTGTGTGGGTTTTTTTTTGTCCAAGGCTGGTGAGATATGTCCTAGTATGGTGGTGGTGGTCGCGTGCTGGGTGGTGACGAAATGCAGATCATGGGAGAAAAACAAAAACAAAACAAAAACAAACGAGAGAGAGAGAGAGAGAGAGAGAGAGAGAGAGAGAGAGAGAGAGAGAGAGAGAGAGAGAGAGAGAGAGAGAGAGAGAGAGACGCATTGACGATATTATATTAATCTAAGCACAACAATTACATGTAGGCTTATATAAAATGATCTTCATTCCAAATAAACAAATAGAGGAATCAGAACAACAACAACAACAACAACAACGTAACATCTACTTATGAATTAATGCCACGGGCCTATCGAGGACATTCAAACACCTTACCCGATCACGTAGCTAACCCAGAAGACCCTCATGCCATTCATTAGCCTCCGTATTCGACGCACACCGTTGGCCATGAGTGTTGATATCGAAGAAGGTAGGGGTTTATTATTGGATATATATATATATATATATATATATATATATATATATATATATATATATATATATATATATATATATATATATATATATATATATATATATATATAGGTTAACCCCTTCTGTATCGGCAATGTATTTGTTTATAATTATTATTCTAGCTATTTTTTTGACGATTTTATTCAGTTTAAGAATGACATCCAGCAAACACCTCCATCAAGCTTACAAAAACACTCCTTAGACCCCCCCTTCGAGATATATTTGTACATTTTTGGTAGAAAATTTCCCGGCCGAAGGCCGGTTCCTCCCGAAATTAGGCTACAGGCTCGCTACCGCTCGCCAGGAAAAATTCAACACCTAAATGGCACGAAAGTTCCTAATATTGACAAAGAAATGGGGTGAAAGATCTTAAAATCAACAAACTAATGGGGCAAACATCTTAAAATTTGAAAACTAATTGGGCTAAACATGAGGGAGAAGAGGGTCTAGAAAAACGACCCGTCTCCCTTTAATTTACCGAAGACACTGTTTATTGTAAAGACACGATAATTGGGTTTGTTGTTGTCTAGGGCCTTGGGAAGAATCGGGGGGAGGGGGGGGGGTGCTTTGGTCAATATACAAGGTCTTCGTTACGGCGGTCTTTTAAATTCTTTGCGGTTGTATTTTTGTCTTGGCTTCTCCTCCTTCCACCTCCCCTCCTCTCTCTCTTCTCTTTCCTCTCAAAATCAACACCTTAACAATCTCTCTTTCTCTCTCTCTCTCTCTTTAAGTACCGG
The DNA here is from genome assembly GCA_032716605.1 of Paralithodes platypus. Taxonomy (NCBI): domain Eukaryota; kingdom Metazoa; phylum Arthropoda; class Malacostraca; order Decapoda; family Lithodidae; genus Paralithodes; species Paralithodes platypus. The sequence continues at coordinate 8,899,897 of CM064530.1, read as the reverse complement.
TATAGCAATAAGGAAATAGTCCTCCCACTTTACAACGCGGTGATACGGCCTCTCCTGGAGTATGCTGTTCAATTCTGGTCTCCAGCACTCAGGAAAGATATAGAGCGACTGGAAAGAGTATAAGCTAGGGCTACAAAGCTTATTCCATCGCTTAGAAGAATGAGCTACGAGGACCGGTTGAGAGCTCTTGATCTCTTCCCATTTGAGACACGCAGACTACGAGGTCAGCTCATTGAATGTTGACAATGTGGATTATAGCAAAATGTTTAGCCTCTATATGAATACAACGCACAACCATGGCTGGAAATTAGAATTGAAAAGATTCAGCACTAGTATTTGTGGAAAGTTTTTTACATATAAGATCTGTTCTACCTGAAACAAACTTCCTTCCGAAGTTATAAATAGTTTAAGAAAGAAACAGCGTAGGCTGCAACATTTATGGGTAAAAACACATGTGCAGATATGGTCCCTGGGACCATATCTGCACATGTGTTTTTAACCATTATAAATAGTTCTTCAATAGATCAGTTCAAGAAGAGAGTAGATAGTATTTTGCATACTCTGTAAAGAGTGTAGTGCACTAAACAGTCTATCTCCTTCTACTTCGAGTATCTCCTCGGAATGGACCGCAAGGTCTCTGAGATACTCACCACCCAATTTACCTCTGGCTACCTTTTCCCCCACCCCATTAGGCAACCAATTCACCTCCCCCATCCCCATTACAATCTCCTTAACTTGTGCCCTCTCTTCCCCTTCGCTACTTCCCTAATTGCCACCCCATAAACTGCCACTCTTCCCCCCTCCCCCCATGCTATTAGCCTCTATGGGGGGTACCACTCCCATTACTTAAGGGGAGTTTTTGTATTTGTTTCTGGACTCCTTCTCCCTCATGTTTAGGCCCAGTCATTTGAAGATTTCAAGATGTTCGCCCCATTACTTTGGCTATTTTAAGATTTTTCGACCCATTTTTTTGTGAATATCAAGACTTTTCGTGCCATTTAGGTGTAATTTTTTCTGGGTGAGCGAAAGCGAGCCTGTAATAGGAGCCTGTAATAGGTCGGGACATATTTCTACCGACAAATTTACAAATTTATTTCGAAGGGGGTTTTGGAGGTGTTTTTTTAAAGCTTGATAGAGGTCTAGGGAGGAAAATAAAATAATAAATATATATATACATTATAGCCTATATTAATAAATAGACCACTAAATAAACCCTCCCCCCTGAATCCCCCGTAAAGGTCCCACTGTTTCCTCCCCCCCCCCCCCCATCATTCCCCCTCCCCTCCACCATGTCCCCACACATCCCAACTAGTTCCCACATTAACTCCACTCCTCCACCGCTCATCCCATTATCTACTACCATCACAACCACCCACCGTAAAAAATAGTCTTCATCATCCCCACTAACCCTCATCTCCCCCCCCCCCAATCCAACCCTTTCCTTACCCCTCACTCCAATCCAACCCTTTCCTTACCTCATCCAATCCAACCCTTTCCTTACCTCATCCAATCCAACCCTTACCTTACCCCCAATCCAATCCATCCCACTCCTTACCCCCCAATCCAACCCTTTCCTTACCTCATCCAATCCAACCCTTACCTTACCCCCAATCCAATCCATCCCACTCCTTACCCCCCCAATCCAACCCTTTCCTTACCTCATCCAATCCACCCCTTTCCTTACCCCTCACTCCAATCCAACCCTTTCCTTACCTCATCCAATCCAACCCTTTCCTTACCTCATCCAATCCAACCCTTTCCTTACCTCATCCAATCCAACCCTTACCTTACCCCCAATCCAATCCATCCCACTCCTTACCCCCCCAATCCAACCCTTTCCTTACATCATCCAATCCAACCCTTGCCTTACCTCATCCAATCCAACCCTTTCCTTACCTCATCCAATCCAACCCTTACCTTACCCCCAATCCAATCCATCCCACTCCTTACCCCCCCCAATCCAACCCTTTCCTTACCTCATCCAATCCAACCCTTACCTTACCCCAATCCAATCCATCCCACTCCTTACGCCCCAATCCAACCCTTTCCTTACCCCCAATCCAATCCATCCCTTTCCTTACCCCCAATCCAATCCATCCCTCTCCTTACCCCCCCAACCCAACCCTTTCCTTACCCCCAATCCAATCCATCCCTCTCCTTACCCCCCAATCCAACCCTTTCCTTACCCCTCACTCCAATCCAACTATTTTCTTACCCCCTCCCAATCTAATCCAAATATTTCCTTACTTCCCAATCCAACCGTTTCTTTACCCAATTCAACTCTTTTGTTAAACCCCCATAGCAAACACAAATACAAATATATTAAAAATATATAAATATATAAATAAATATGTATAGTGTATACAGTATACAATAATATACATACCGGTATATATAATAAATAAATCACACCTCAACTCCTTTCATGCTCCCCCATTAATCCCTCGTCTCCTATACCAACCATACCCCTTGCCTCACCCCCCCATTAACCCCTACCAGTATCTTCCCCTTCCCCATCCCACCTCAATTATTCACTCCATTAATTTCGGAATGCTAAGACGTTGCACTCCATTAGTTTCGAATTGTTAAGAAAACATTTCACCCTCTCCATAATCCTAGCCTAACTCCATTCATACTTACCACCTCATTAGTCTAACTCCTCTCCTCTCCTCTCCACCCACTCTCCTCCATTAACTCCTTCACCACCATTGCCTTATTATCATCATATTCTGGTTACCATTAGACGATTTTCCTGAGCTTAAAATCGACCTCATGAACTGAAAGGGATAAATACCATCTCAATAAACCCCAACTGAATAACGCAGGTTCTTCTTAAACTGTAAAAAATCGTCTAATCTTAGCCAGAATTAAAGATAATTTCGCCTCATGGTGCTGAAGGAGGAGTTAACCCCACCCCCCTCCACCTCATTAGCAAGAGGTTGGGGGTGAGGGGGGGGGGACCTAACTTCCGGCAAGCAACAGCAAGGAAGAATCCTTTATAGGGAGATACATTTTGAGGTCTACATTCTTTCAGCACGATGACGTCTTTACATTTGTATTATTCTGGCTAATTGTAGACGATTTTATGCAGTTTAACAATAACCTGTTATTATCTACTACCATCACATCCACCCACCGTAAACGCATTTTTTTTTGTTTTTCCCCTTGTTATTCCCCTTCCCCCCCCCCCCCTTTCTACCCCTCCCCCCCCCCCCCCCCCCAATACAACCAACGAAGGGCGGTGCGCTCCTCGGTGCCACTAGCAAGAGTGGCCAACTCCACATAGAAAGGTGAACCCTTTCCTCCCCCCGCCACCAATCCAACCGTTTCCCGAGTTCGAATCCCGGGAGCACCATATGTTTTCATTCGTTTATTCAAGTGCATCACCTAGCGGTAACTTAATTCTTTCAACACAAGAGCGGTCATCTCACTTCATTGTTTCTATCATTAATAAAGACTTCCAACCCATACAAGATCCAATACGCATTTCTTTTCTGTTTTCCGGCTATCATTTGACGATTTTATTCAGATTAGTAAGGGTATATGGAAGTCAGAGGGCTAATGGAGATAGTCTGTACCCTTATAATTCCCACAGATCCTTCTTCAACGGTGTAAATCGTTTAATGATAGCCAGAATCTGATCTTCTAAGGGTTAATAATTCCTGCCCCCACCCCCCCACAAGCCCCCCCCACAAGCTCCCCCCCTCTCATTAACCCCTCTCCATTAACAAGGGGGTGGGAGGGGGGGGGGGGGGCTGCAACTGACTTCCGGCAAGCAACAACAAGCAACGCAGTCATTAAGAGGGTGAAAACGGTTGACGCTTTTCCCCATTTCTCTTTAAGGGGAGATTTCCACTTGAGGGATTTTTTTCTTGACTCCTTTCTCCCTCATGTTTAGCCCCATTGCTTTTCTAATTTTAAGACGTTCGCCCCACTATTTTGACGATTGTAAGAACCTTCGACCCATTTCTGTCAATTTTAAGACCTTTCGTGCCATTTAGGTGTTGATTTTATCCTGGCGAGCGATAGCGAGCCTGTAATTTAAGAGGAACCGGCTTTCAGCCGGGATATTTTTCTACCGAAAAATGTACACATTTATCTTGAAAGGGGCTCAAGGGGGTGTAATCTTAAGCTTGATGGATATCTGGAGACCAAACTAAAAACCTCCCCTTAAGGGGGTATGGGTGTATTGATTTGCTCTTTCATACCGGTATATTTGTTTATAATGTTTTTAGTTTCCTCCCTAGACCTCCATCAAACTTACAAAAACACCCCCAACACCCTTCTTTACGATTAATTTGTACATTTTTCCGGTTCCTCTTGAATTACAGGCTCGCCAGGAAAAAATCGACACCCGAATAACACAACAATTCTTAATATTGACAAATAAATGGGTCGAAAGGTCTTCTAATCGCCAAACTAAAGGGCCGAACGTCACAAATTATGAAAACTAATGGGGCTAAACACGAGTGAAAAAAGGGCCCAGAAAAACGACCCATCTCCCCATTAGATAAGGGGTGTTTATTAATTTGATTCCTTCACATAACGTATTTACCTCTCCACCTTCATTAGTCCCCCTCCCCCCTGCTCATTACCAAGTAGGGTGGGGGGGGGGTTAATAATTCCTGCCCCCACTCCCACAAGCTCTCCCCCCTCATTAACAAGGGGGGAGGTGGGGGGGGGGGGGTGCACCTGACTTCCGGCAAGCAAGCAACACAGTCACACACACAGGGAGAGAAAGTTCCGGTACCTTAGTCTTGACAACTTTGGAGAGCCCCTGTGTTCGGTCTGATTCACGACATGTGTTTTAGGCTAAAGGGAGGAGAACACGAGCGTTTTTCCCTGCGATAAATCACCTCTGTGTTGTGTAAACCACATATCTCCACAAGGTGGCATTTTTATAAGTAGAGGACCAGAGCTTCTTGACCAGGACAGGACAGGTGAAGGTATTGAGGGATAAGCCTTTACAACGGCACCTCGTAGCTACATCCTACTTTTCCTCTTTTCTGAAGAGTTTAGAGAGGGCACAAGGGGCGTTGGAGCGAGAGGAAGCTGTTGGAGTGGCTTTGTTATGTGTTATTAGTCTGTATACGTCGTGGAAGTGTCATCATCACTTACATATTAAGTAATCAAATGACTTCTTACCAACACAGATACTTTCGTTGCTCTTTTGAGTGGTTGAATAATATGCTTATTATTCAAACAAATTAACGTTTATATATTTATTAATTTATTTATTTTATTTATCCGGGGCATATAATGTTTTCGATATCCGTTCTAAAGTGTATTTTACATATCAATGTCGCTGAAAACAAGCAAACAGTTTCACCCCAATGATCACATACCTGTACCAAACTTAATGATAATGTTCCATAGCAGATAATTACTATCCACTACTTGCAGTACGTGATTCATAAATTACCTTTCAAAGACCGTACATTTCAATAAGGGTCTAACAATTCGTCAATCCTTGAAGTATGGCAGATGATTATTAACGGAAGGTAAACACATGAAGGATACTGTAAAGAAGTTGCAGTAATTCTCCCTACAAAACCTTCGTAAAACAACAACGCAGCAAGCAGGCACCGGGTCGGGTTTTTGTGCAGTGTTGTCTTTGCTCGGAGGGGTGTTCTTGCACTGTGGGTACAGTACAGTTGCATTCAGTAATTCGCTATAATAATGATAATGATTATGATGATGATAATCTATATTTTATTAACTTCACCACAACACCAAACACCTCCAATGAAATTAATGAAAGCATATATGTGATCCACCGGGATTCGAACCTGGGTTATCACACACAGATTTTTAAACACTTTAACCATTACACCACCAGGACGGTTAATGGTTTATACACACGCCTACGACTTATTATCCATTCTCGAATACTGGATATTAATCTAATCATGTTCATATTCCCAACCGCACTATGGTAGCCTACTGTTTAAGTGAGAGGAAAGAATATTCATGGGGCACAGATCATATATAATATAAGAATGGACAGTGTGATCAGTTTCAACCACACCAACAACTTTCACATACCGGTTAAGGGGAGGTTATTAGTTTGGTCCGTAGATATCCTTCAAGCTTAAGATTACACCCCCTTGAGCCCCTTTCAAGATAAATATGTACATTTTTCGGTAGAAAAATTTTCCGGCTGAAAGCCGGTTCCTCTTAAATTACAGGCTCGCTATCGCTCGCCAGGATAAAATCGACACCTAAATGGCACGAAAGGTCTTAAAATTGACAGAAATGGGTTGAAAGTTCTTAAAATCGTCAAAATAATGGGGCGAACGTCTTAACATTAGGAACACAATGGGGCTAAACATGAGGGAGGAAGGAGTCAAGAAAAAAAAAACTCAAGTGGACACCTCCCCTTAAAACACTCCTCTATAATCACAGTTCTGTACATAATCCCATACTTAATTTCTCATTCCAACGGAGAAGGATGTTATTTGAAGTATTTAACCCATTCTGTACTGGCGACGTCCTTTAGATTATATGCTGGCAAGTATTAGACGATTTTATTCAGTTTGGGAAGGACGTCTACCCATTAATTAAAAGGCTACAGACTATCTCAAAGAAGCATTTTAGTGGCCATGCATCCTTCCTAAGCTTCCTAAAAATCGTCTAAATGTAGCTGAAATCAAATACAAAATAAGTCATCGGTAGCAGGAGGGGTTAGATGGTAACCAATAGCCCGTAAGCAGTATAAATTGTAGGCCTACGTGGCGTGCTCGCTCTCCTCACTCTCTCTCTCTCTCTCTCTCTCTATCTCCTCGACTTGCTCTCTCTCTCTCTCTATATCTCTCACCTCTCTTCCAAACCAAAATCCCACGGCGAGTAAGAGACATGAGGGGCGTCTCGTTAGAACAACATTCGAAAAGTCTGCTGAACACAAATCACCACCCAGAACGAGGGGGCGGCGCGCGCTCCTCGGTGCTTTTTGCCGATTATAAGCTGTGGCGGAAACTCATCACAAGGTATCACAAGGGTAAGGTCTCTCTCTCTCGATCTATCCTCTCTCTCCTCCTCTCTCTCTCTCTCTCTCTCCTCTCTCTCTCTCTCTCTCTCTTCTCATCTCTCTCTCTCTCTCTCTCTCATCTCTCCTCTCTCTCTCTCTCTCTCTCCTCTCTCTCTCTCTCTCTCCTCTCTCTCTCTCCCCCCCTCTCTCTTCTCTCTCTCTCTCGATCTCTCTCTCTCTCTATATCTCTCTCTCTCTATCTATACTACATTTTACTTCTCATTATCATATATTAATACAGTGACGACCGCCAGCGTGAATTTGTTCAAATTAGGAAGGGAACTCAGAGAGAGAGAAGAGAAGATGGGAGCGAGGGAGGAGGACGTAGGCAGTGGCGTAGGGCGAGTAACAAAGTCCTGTACTGTTTGCAGAACAGTTTGTATTCGTGTGGGTTTGTTTGTCGATTAAAGAGTGACCATTATGATTAATTATTGCAAAATTAGATAATCCAAAACTACTGGTGCACTGGAAGGTTCCGTGAACGGCACCTAGGAATGTAGCAATAACGTAAATAACTGTTCCCCGGGAGTAGTCTGGCAGTTGTTGTGATTTCGTTACGTTAGGTATTGACGGTCACGGTGTTATTATATGGAGTAACACTCCACCCCAACAGCCACTTACCGGGGTGGAGTCGGTGGGTGGAGTTGTGGGGGGAGGGGGGATGTGAGTGTGGGCTTGGGTGGGTGGTGGGGGGGGGATAGCGGGTGAGGGATTGAGAGGGTGAGCGGCATAGGAAGGGAGGGGTAGGTTGGGTGAGTTAATTAGGCGGGAAGGGTTGGATGAGGGGGTAGGGGGAAGGGGGGATTGGGTGAGGGGAATTAGGGGGTGAGGGGAGGGTTGGTGAGTGGATTAGGAGGAGGAGGGGTAGGTTGGGTGAGTGGATTAGGAAGGAGGGGAGTGATGTGAGTGGATTAGGGGGCGAGAGGCCGCGATGGTAGGTTGGGGTGAGTGGATTAGGGCGGAGGGCCGAAGCAAGAGGTGGATTAAGGGGGGAGGGTGGTGGTGGAAGCGAGGCATATTTTTTCCCCGTGTCCTACTCATACAAGCAAAACCTAACTTAACTTAACCGAAACTAACCTAACCAAACCAAACTCAACCACATCTATCTTAACACAAACTAAACTAAATTATCTTAACCCATAGCCAAACCAAACATAAGCTAACCTATCAGAATATTAGCATAACAAAGATTAACATTCCACAACTAAAACTTGAATTGTTATTACTTAAAAACTATGGGTTGACAAAACTCGTTGTAAGCCTATACGCGACTCTGGGCGAAGTAAGTTGACGTATCGACGAAATTACTAAATACCGATTAAAAAAGAAAAAGAAGAGAAAAAAAGAAAAACCATACCCACACACACAGACAACAGAGAGAGAGAGAGAGAGAGAGAGGAGAGAGAGAGAGAGAGAGAGAGAGAGAGAGAGAGAGAGATAATAAAGGGATACAAACACTAGGGATGAATACGTAGCTATAGGAGATACAGAGACTATACTATGACTATAAGCCAGTGCGGCGCTTGATGATGATTGGCCTTGGGTGGGGTAGTCTTTGGATGGTCGGGCCCAAAGTCAGAGTGATGTGTGAAATTGTCCCTCTCTCAGAACTTGATTAATGTCTCTCTCTCTCTCTCTCTCTCTCTCTCTCTCTTCTCTATCTCTCTCTCTCTCTCTCTCTCTCCTCAATAAGCTTACGACGGATGTAGGGTAGCTAAAATAATTGATTTTGAGATAGTCTGTAGTCTTTTCATGGGTAGCAGTCCTGCCTAAGCTAGAATAGAATCGTCTAATAGTAGCCAGAATATAACGAAAAGGACGTCACCCGTTCTGAATGGGTTAATATAATAACCTTACTGTTGCTACCGGAAGGTTCAGCGGTTAAAAGCTCTGTCCCCCAGGGTCCCGAGAAATGTTGGCACCCTTACTCGTCCTAATACTAATAAGTGATATCGATGGAAATGTACAAAACACAGCAGCGTCTCATCATTTGCAGTACGGACACAAAACTAGGTCTAGGAATAACCACAATAGAAGACAAAGAAAATCTGTGCAAGCAGACATGAACGCTGTATTTCGGTGGACCAAAGAAGATAACAAACATGCAATTTAACGAAGCGAAAATTTCAGCTGATAAGCGATGGAGGAAATGGAGAAATTAAAAGAACCACAACATAATGAACAGAGTCACTCCTGCCAATCCCACGAAAATCAGAGGTTTAAAGATCTTGGGGTAATAATGTCAGAAAACATGTCTTTTCAAAGAACATAATAAGGCCAAAGTCAGTAGCGGCGAGGGAAACTTGGTAGGTTGGATACTGCGCACTTTCACAGACACGAGAAGAACTGGCCAATGATAAAAACCCCTTTTCAAGTCGTTGGTGATCCCACGACTGGAGTATTGCAGTGTGCTAACATCTCCACACAAAGCCGGGGAAACTCTGAAAATAGAGAGTGTTCAAAGAAGTGTCACGTCCCACATTCAGCTCGGTAAATGCCATCGTCATTACTGGGATAGGCTGAAGGCTCTTAACTTATATCCTGCGGGAGAAGAAGAGAGATATACTTGAGAATTTACACATGGAAAGGTTATCGAGGGTCTAGTG
>CM064530.1:8647922-8890164 GCA_032716605.1 Paralithodes platypus | reverse complement strand
CCTTAATATTATATAAAACAAGCCGGGGACCCCTCCTTAATATTATATAAAACAAGCCGGTGACCCTCCCTTAATATGTTATATAAAACAAGACCGGTGAACCCTCCCTTAATAGTATATAAAACAAGCCGGTGACCCTCATCCTTAATATTTACTATAAAACACGCCGGTGCCCCCTCCTTATAATATTTATAAAACAAGCCGGTGACCCTCCCTTAATATTATATAAACCAAGCCCGGTGACCCTCCCTTAATATTATATAAAACAAGCCGGTGAACCCTCCCTTTAATATTATATAAAAACAAGCCCGGTGACGCCCTCCCTTAATTATTAATATATAAACAAGCACCGGTGACCCCTCCCTTAATATTATATAAAACAAGCCGGTGAGCCCTCCACCTTAATATTTATATAAAACACGCCGGTGACCCCCTCCTTAATATTATATAAATCAAGCCGGAAACCCCTACTTAATATTATATAAAACAAGTCGGTGACCCCTACTTAATATTATATAAAACAAGCCGGTGACCCCTCCTTACTATTATATAAAACAAGCGGGACCTCCCTACATTAAGAAAACAAAGCCGGTGACCCCTCCTTAATATTATATAAACAAGCCGGGACACCCCTTAAATATTATAATAAAACAAGCCGGTGACCCCTCCTTAAGATTAATATAAAAAAACAAGCCGGTGACCCCCCTAAATCTTATATTGATAGTCTCGTGTGAGATTCATCCGTTGCTGTACTATAAACAAGGACGGTGGACCCGCCCTTTAATATTATAAAAACAAGCCGGGACCCTTCCCTTAATATTATAGTGCATAGTCTCGTGGCTATTCATACTATGCTGTCCTATTAAAAAGCCGGTGACCATCCCGTAATATATATAACAAACAAGCCGGTGACCCTCCTAATATTTATATAAAACAAGCCGGGACCCTCCCTTAATATATATAAAACAAGCGGGACCCTCCCTGAATATAATAAAACAAGCCGGTGACCCCTCCGTAATATTATATAAACAAGCGTGGACCCCTCCTTAATATTATATAAAACAAGCCGTGTGACCTCCCTTGAATATTATATAAAACAAGGCGGTGACCCTAACTTAAGATTATATAAAAAACGCCGAGTGACCTCCCCTTAAGATTATATGATAGTCTCGTGTGATATTGCGATTCCTATGCTGTACTATAAAACAAGCGGTGACCCTCCCTTAATTTTATAAAAACAAGACGGGACCCTCCCTTAATATTTCATAAAACAAGCCGGTGACCCGCCCTTAATATTATATAAAACAAGCCGGGGACCTTCCCCCTAATATTATATAAAAACAAGCCGTGATCCCTCCTAATTTATATAAAACAAGCCGGTTGACCCCTCCCTTAATATTATATTAAAACAAGCCGGGGACCCCCCCCTAATAGTATATAAAACAAGCCGGTGACTCCTCCCTGGTAATATTATATTAAACAAGCGGTGACCCTCCTTAATATTATATAAAAAAGCCGGGACCCCTCCTTAATATTTATAAAACAAGCGGGGACCCTCCCTTAATATTAATAAACAAGCCGGTGACCCACTTAATATTATTAGAAAAAAACAAGCCGGTGACCGCTACCCATTAATATGATATAAAAACAAGGCCGGTGGACCCTCCCTTAATCATTATATTAAAACAAGCCGGTGACCCTCCCTTAATATTATATAAAACAAGCCGGTGACCCTCCCTTAATATTATATAAAACAAGCCGGTGACCCTCCCTTAATATTATATAAAACAAGCCGGTGACCCTCCCTTAATATTATATAAAACAAGCCGGTGACCCTCCCTTAATATTATATAAAACAAGCCGGTGACCCTCCCTTAATATTATTAAACAAGCCGGTGACCCTCCCTTAATATTATTATAAAACAAGCCGGTGACCCTCCCTTAATATTATATTAAAACAAGCCGGTGGAACCATCCCTTAATCTTATATAACAACAAGCCGGTGACCCTCCCTTTATAAGTTATAAAACAAGCGGTGACCCCCTTAATATTATATAAAACATGCCGGTGACCCTCCACCTAATATTACTAAAACAAGCCGGTGACCCTCCCTTAATATTATATAAAACAAGCCGGTGACCCTCCCTTAATATTATATTGATAGTCTCGTGTGCTATTCATCCGTATGCTGTACTATAGTCTATTCATTACAGGTAGGCCAAAATGGGCTAGAGCAAATAGGCTGTACATATCTATTCCCTGGCTGACCCAATCCTATACGGTAGAAATATTAGCTCGGTTACTCTACTGTCATCATCATCACTACTACTATCACCATCACTACTACTATTATTACAATCATCACTACTACTATCACCATCACTACTACTATTATTACAATCATCACTACTACTGCCACCATCATCACTATATTAGCTCGGTTACTCTACTGTCATCATCATCACTACTACTATCACCATCACTACTACTATTATTACAGTCATCACTACTACTGCCACCATCATCACTATATTGTCATCATCATCACTACTACTGTCACCATCACTACTACTATTATTACAGTCATCACTACTATTGCCACCATCATCACTATATTGTCACCATCGTCACTACTACTATCACCATCACTACTACTATTATTACAGTCATCACTACTACTGCCACCATCATCACTATATTGTCATCATCATCACTACTACTATCACCATCACTACTACTATTATTACAGTCATCACTACTACTGCCACCATCATCACTATATTGTCATCATCATCACTACTACTGTCACCATCACTACTACTATTATTACAATCATCACTACTACTGCCACCATCATCACTATATTGTCACCATCGTCACTACTACTATCACCATCACTACTACTATTATTACAGTCATCACTACTACTGCCACCATCATCACTATATTGTCACCATCGTCACTACTACTATCACCATCACTACTACTATTATTACAGTCATCACTACTATTGCCACCATCATCACTATAATTATTGTCACCATCATCACTACTACTGTCACCATCGCTAACTACTATTATGACAATCATCACTACTACTGCCCACCATCATCACTATCATTGTCACCATGCGTTCCCTACTACTATCACCATCAATGACTACATTATTTACAGTCCATCACTACTACTGCCACCCATCATCACTATATTTGTCACGCCATCGTCACTACTACTATCACACATCACTAACTACTATTATTACAGTCATCACTACCTGGTTCACGGGTCAGACCGTGACTGGGGTGGATTATATACTATCGGGTTAGCTATATTTCTCGAGCGCGGGAAAAAATTTTTTTTTTTATGGGGAAGGCGGGAACAGCTGTAGAGAGAAGGGAGAGGTAGGAGGGGTGGAGGGCACAGGCAATAGGCCTGTGTACCGACCCTAGGCACCCTCGCGTACATGTGTGGGCAGTGTTGTGCGTTCTTAGCTTGTGAGCGTGGGTAGGACGGCCGTTACGCGTACATGTGTGTGTGCGTTCATGTTGTAGGCGTCGGTCAGTAGGGGAATGTCCAGTCTTTTCCATTGGCACCAAATTCAAAATGTGATGGGGGAGGGGAAAACCGAGGTTATAAAGGGGGCAGGAATGCCCAGGACAGGCCCTTATTCTCCATCCTTGCCCGACCCCAACGAGATAGTCACAATTGTTGTTTTGTGCCCGCGATGAATGGGTCGGCAGGGCTGCGAGTGGCAACCTCGTGCCCTAATTCAACCATAATCAGGTGCGTCCCAATTCAGTTATTCAGACAAGTGTTCAACTTTGATTTGAGATATCCAGAGTGATGTGTGGTGGTGAGAGTGAATGTGTGGTTGGTGTGCTTGTGTGCAGTTGGCCAGTCACCAGGACTTGCCAGAACCGTGCACATGGCCAAGGTTCGTGACGCCCGACCGAATTAGCTTTATGCTATGGCCGAGAATGGCAGGTGTAAGCAATGACCCCACAGAGGGCTTGCTAAAGGGCTAGGGTATGCCACAGGGCGACATTGTTCCTCCTGCGGCGATATCCCACTGATTTAGCTATGCACGTGGCCAGGGGAGTTGTGTGTTGGATGTGTTACGGGTGTGGTGTGGGGGAGTGACGCCGTAACGTCTTAACCCCACAGAGGGTGAGGTTACCGTCTAGAGGATAAGGTCACGGCTCTGAAGGGCTTGTCGTACTGCCCGTTTTGAGACTCTTTAAATTAGTTACAACTCTCATTAGTCTAGCGAGGTGCACGTGTGTGTGGATGTGTGCGGGAATTTGTCGGTGAGTGGACGCCGTAGCATCTTAACACCCAGCAGAGGGTGGATGGTTACCGCTAGAGGCATTGGTCGGCTGAAGGACTTGCTCGTACTGCCCGTTTTGAGACCCTTTAATTCTAGTGCAACTCTCATTAGTCTAGCGAGTCACGTGTGTGTGGTGTGTCGGTGAAGTGACGCCGTAGCTCTCACCTCCCCACAGTAGGGTGGAGGTATACTGTTAGAGGATGGGTCCGGCTTGACTCCCTAGGACTTGTCGTACTGCCCGTTTGATACTCTTGTATATTAGACAACTCTCATTAGGCTATGCGAGTCACATAACCGAGGGTGAGGAGGTGAGGAGAGAGATGAGTGATGAGTGTGATTTGACGTGGTAATGTGAGATGTGGGGAAAATCTCGTAGTACCTTATTTCGATCATGCGGTCATTTGCTGGGCCGACGACGATATCACAGTAGACTAAAGGGTTGGTTGATGTGAGATTTCGTGTGACAAGCAGTAATCAGTATAAATGATTTGGGGTAATCTTAGGGGTAGTTATAGATACTGGGTAATTGTATTTAGGTAAAGTGGAGTAGATAAGTGGGTTTAGATGGAGTGGCTGAGTGTGTGATTATGAAATTAGTCCCTTTGATAAATGCAATTTCAGTGTCCGCTATTCAATAAAACCATTTTAGTAGGAATGTTTTGTTTCTTTAATTCTTACCTAACTTTAAGAAATATTAATTATTATGCAATATTATATATATACCTATCATTACAATAAAATCCGTGGACTCTATTATCCCGTAAGCTTGGGGAATCTGCAATTTTCTTATTCAAAAGATCTAATTACTGCACTCGAGTCAGTCATAGATATAAATGTATAGCATGTGTCTGGGACTTTTGTTGCCATAAATTTTCACAAGGGATCTTTGTCTATTTTTTGATCTAAAGTAACGACCACTATACAATTATAGTTTTATTTCACTCGATATATGGGCAAGTGGTTACAAGTAAACCCCTATTAGTACCTTATGATCTTATTACAAATTAGGCTGAATCTGGATAGGATTACTATTACAATTGGCACCGGGCATGATCTATTACAACTACTATTGCCACCATCATCACTATAATTATTGTCACCATCATCACTACTACTGTCACCATCGCTACTACTTACCTTTTGATGTGTCCGCCACTCTTCTAGCGGGCGGAGTCCTGAAGGCTCCAGTCATAAACTAAGTGTAGTGCCTAAGGGCGTCAATCGGCTTAGCCCGAACTACAAGCCCAAACCTGAGGGTCATTCGCCGAGGTCCTGATACTCCCGAGACTTTTAATTAAGACAATCCACCCTTCCAACCGCCACCCTTACAACTGGTAGGATTGGATTTGGTTAAGGCGGTAAGGAGACTATGGTGTCCGCTCGGCAGAGTCCTGAAGGCTCCGGTCTCTCAACTTAATGTAGTGCCTGGGTGTTAATCGGCATAGTCCGAGCTACAAGTCCCTACCTTTAGGGTGTCACTCGTTAGAGTGTATTCAATCACCACAGTTTATTTTTATAAGCTGTTGAACCCGACCGGCAAAGCACACTACCATCCACACTAAACACAGGTGGACTAGGCCTGCCAAACCCTGGGAGGTGACCTTACATCTCTGCAGGTTAGGGTGGGGACACCACTTGAAAAAAAGCGAGCCTTTGACGCTACCTCCTGGGTGGCATGGAAAAGCGTCATCAAAACACATACACACACACAATTATGTTTTTTAACCCCTATTTTTTTGTTTTCCCCTAGCGGGGGAAGGGGGAGGAAACCCCTTCTGTACCGGCGACGTCCTTTTAACTTTATTTGACTTCTTCGTCGTTTTCTTCTTCTTCAGCTTCTTCTTTTTCTTTTTCTTTTTCTCCTTCTGGTTCTTCTTCTTCTTGACATTGAGGGATGAGCCTTTACAACAACGGCATCTCTTATTTACTTTCCGAAGAGTGTTGAGAGGGGGGAAGGGTTGTTGGAGAGAGAGGAAGCTGTTGGAGTAGCTTTGTTGTGTGTATATGTCCATGTAGCCTAGTTAGCTACTTTTCTGCTAGATCTAGACATATATCACCTACATTGCAGGGTCGCTATTGCTCGCCAGGATTTTTTTTGACCAGAATAGGGATAACGTCTTATAATCGCCATAAACCATTGAATACGTTAACGAGGGTCAATGGAAAGGTGTATTTGTTTAGGACGGTTGTACAATATATTCAGGTCAGTATTATAGACGATATTCAAACTTAAAGGTATAATCCTCCAACTTCCTTTCGCTCTAGAGTTACATACATACATACATACACACTCACACTCTATTCAAACACCTGTCATTAGCTAATTACATACACAGACTCCACAGGTGTGCTAGGAGTAAATGTCCACACACTCATAAGTCAAAACAGGCCAGCGTCTAAACATACCGTACGCAAGGTCCTTAGATACAACCCTTTGCCGTACCGTATACTAGACCTTGGACTAGACGATCCGTACGGTACGTGGTGGTACAGTTACTACAGTACACAATATCGGTACAAACATTATCCATAGAAAGGAGTAGTACCGGTAGTGTCACAATGTACCGTGCCTTTAAGGGGAGATTTATTTCGGACCCTCTTCTCCCTCATGTTTTGCCCCATTCCTTTTGAGATTTTAAGACGTTTGCCTCACTAGTTTGGCGATTTTTCAAGCCCTTTCGCCCTTTTTCTGTCATGTTTTAAGACCTTTCGTCCCATTTAGGTGCCCATTTGTTTCCAAGTGAATGATATCAAGCCTGTAATTTAGGGGAAACCAGAATTAAATAATATAGTCTACAGGAGAGGAGGGTAAATAATGGAGCCCTACTAGTGTCATAATATATTGTCATTAATCTTGGCCTTAAAGGTGGGGGCTCATGGGTTGAGATAAACATGGAATGATAATCGCCAAGCTGTACATAATTATCTTGCAAAATGCAATGGCACTGCAATAATTATTAACAATGGTATAAAGGATTTTGTGGATCGTCTATACCGGGCCTGTGACGTCACAAGAGTGTAAGTCCACCATCCAGTCTTGGCTAAGGAAACTGGTGTGACGTCACAGGCCCGGTATAGACGATCCACAAAATCCTTTATACCATTGTTAATAATTATTTCAGTGCCATTGCATTTTGCAAGATAATTATGTACAGCTTGGCGATTATCATTCCATGTTTATCTCAACCCATGAGCCCCCACCTTTAAGCTGGTGGTGGTGAGAGATAGATAGATAGATAGAGAGAGAGAGTGAGAGAAAAAATGAGACAGAAAGAGAGAGAGAGTGGGTAGCCTATGTGGGCGAGTGAGTGAGAAAGAGAGAGAAAGAGGGGTCTAAGGTGTGTGTGTGTGCATGTGTGTGTGTAAAGAGAGGAGGGGGTTGAAAGAAAGAGAGCGTTGAGATAAGCATAGATAGGTAGTGAATGCAAAGTCTGTTCCTTGTAAGACGAATCATGGTCGCAAGGTAGTGATTGAGAGAGAGAAAGAAAGAGTGTGTGTGTGTGTGTGTGTGTGTATATATGTGTGTGTGTGTCAAAACGTTCAGATAACCAAATCATTGATATCGCAACACTAAGTACGGTACAGTACCGGTATTATATATCCAGATGTAAAAAGGTACGCCGACAATTTTGACAACAAATCATGACGCATTCTGACAGTACCGGTATACGTTGGCTATCATTGATGATTTTATGGAGTTTAGGAAGCATCAGTGGGAATTATATGGGTAAAGACTATCTCACTTAGGCTAACCCTCTGACTTCCACATACCCTTCCTCATCTGAACAAAATTGTCTGATAATAGCCAGAAAACAGAAAAGGAATGCGTAATCGTATCTTCTATGGGGTTAAGAGAGAATAACATTAATTTGACAGCAGTACAATACAGAGATGGTTGAGTTTATTTGAAGTGCCCTAACGAAAACTGTCAAGATACAGAACTTCATTTGGAGATTATGCAGTTTTTCATGAAGGATATACCTATGTAACTCTGCTATTGGCACCGAGGAGCGCACCGCTCTTCGTTGTACCAGTACCTTATTCAACATCTGGCAGACATTATTACACAGTGCCGAACGAGACAAATATAATGAAAGTCTAACTGTGACATGACTCTTGTAGCAACTGTATAAGAATGTAGTGGAATGGCACTCGGCTACCTTACACCATACACAGAAAAAAGGTGTTTATATATGACTGAAGAGGAGAAAAAGTGAGCCTCTACAAGTATCATTAATCTTGGGTTTAAACCTGGTGGAGAGAGAGAGAGAGAGAGAGAGAGAGGCTAGAAAACCTTAAATGATAAACGCCAATGTATAGACAATTACGGCATTATTCATCCTTGGTTTTAACAGAGTGGTGTGTAATGGTGGTGATCGTCCAGAGTACCACAACAACAACACCAACACCTGCTGGCTTATAACCTGTCAAGGCCACCAATATTACTCAACCAACTCCCTTACTTCACTATGTATATGGCCAAGGTTGTATGTAGTGTTAATTGTGTGTGGTGTTAACTGTGTGGTGTGTGTTAATTGTGAGTGGTGTGGATTGCAAGGTGTTAACTGTGGTGTGTGGTGTTAACTATGTGGTGTATGTGGTGTTAACTGTGTAATGAGTGTGGTGTTAACTGTGGTGTGTGGTGTTAACGGTATGGTGTGTGTGGTATTAACTGTGTGATACATGTGGTGTGGTGTGTGGTGGTGTTAACTGTGGTGGGTTAACTATTTGGTGGGTGGTGTTAACTGTGCTATGTGGTGCGCGGTGTTAACTTATTCATTGTCATAAGTATAGGCCTATCCTATTATACTGTATATACTGCATATAGAGCATTTTATGTTCTGTGTTTTCTTGTTTCCTTTCTCTTTCCTTTCCCCCTAATCCGTTACTACCTGGGAATCAAATCTATAAGCATGCATGAAGCTCTCTCAGTCTCTGGGCAGGTATCGTTATTAATGTTTGATGTGTGGTGGTGTGTGTGAGAACCCAGAACACCTGGTGGAGAGGTGGTGTGTTATTAATGTTTGGTGTGTGGTGGTGTGTGTAAGAGAACCCAGAACACCTGCTGCCAACGTCTATATCACTCACCACCCACCACTCTTACCTCACTTCCTATACTGCTTTGGTGTGTGGTGGTGTGTGAGAGAGAACCCAGAACACCTGCTGTCAGCGTCTATAATATCACTCACCACCCACCACCCTTACCTCACTGCCTATAATGTTGTGTGGTGTGTGGTGGTGGTAACTGTGTGGTGTGTATTGGTGTGTGAGGGATGAACCACCAGCACCTGCTGACGTATTACCTATCAACACCACCACAATCATTCAAGTTCTCATCACCATCCACTTACCGGTACATCACTACCTATACTGCTGTGAAATGTGTTTGGTGTTAACTGTGTGGTATTAAATGTGTAATGTATGTGATGTTAACTATGTGGTGTTTTATATGTAATGTATGTGGTATTAAATGTGTTATGTGTGGTGGTGTTAACTATGTGGTATGTGGTGGTGAGTGTGAGGAGGAGAACCATCAACACCTGCTAGCATATTATTATTACCGGTACCTGTCAACAGCTAAACTATCACAAACCACTCCCCTCCCTCCCTCGCTAAACAAACTCATATCTAAGCGTTACTTTATATCTCCTTACTTTATGTCGAGTTACTTTATATCTCGTTACAGTCACACATTTGGATTTCCTTTCTTTCTTATCTTTCAATCCTCTTTCCTTTGTGCTACGGCAACGCCTGTCCTACGTCAACACCTGTCGTATTATCAGTTCAAGGTTACGCTATCTAAATATCTAACCCCCATGAGTGTACAGCCCACCTCCTTCTCTTATCCATGTTCGTTATCTCGACCACACTTCCTCCCTTTTCTTGCTACATCCGCCTTTCCTGTCCGAATTTCCGGTCTTCCAATCCGTTTCACAGCCTGACCCCTTCTGACGGCTTATTAACACCTGCTGGCTTATTTCCTTCCAAGGCCACACTATTTATAACCCCCGTACCAAGATCAAGAGAGTTTAGGCCCGTACCGGTATCTCCTCATAATAATTTCGTATTTCTGCTATCTATCTATCTATCTATCTATCTATCTATCTATCTATCTATCTATCTATCTCTCTCTCTCTCTCTAAACAACAATTGCATCTAATGTATAGGGCCTATACGGTACAATAATAAACACTACAAATAATGAACTATAGGCTTTCGTTTGACACCTTGCTTGCAAATAAAACAAACCTAATTGCTTCTCGAATATTGCCGGAAGTATCGTTGGTGCCTATGTGTGATACCGGCCTTTATATTATGTTTACCCCTTTCACCCCCTCCCCCCCCCTCCCGTTCCTCCAAGCGGTTATTATTATTATTATTATTATTATTATTATACCTTGTCCTATATACCGCTATCCACACTGGCTGACTTATTACATTATCCACCCCCAAGGTCTGCTGGATACCGTACACCTCTATCCGCATTCCCCGCCGCCCTCCCTCCATAGCTTACCGGTACCGATAACAAGGTACCGCTTGCTTTTTTGGTACCGGTATAATTATGTATCGATTGATTTATTGATTTTTGAGTTCCCTCCTAGACCTCCATCAAGCTTAAAAAGACACCCACTAGACCTCCTATCAAAATAAATGTGTACATTTTTCGGTAGAAAAATGTCTCTGCTGTAGGCCGGTTCCTCTTAAATTATAGGTTCGCTATCGCTCACCAAGAAAAAAGCAACACCTAAATAAGCATGAAAGGTTTTAAAATTGACAAAAATGGGGTGTAAGTTCTTAAACGCACCAAACAAATGGAGCGAACGTCTTAAAATCTCAATAGCAATGGGGCTCAACACGAGGGAGAAAGGGGTCCAGAAAAAAAATCCCTCAAGTGGAAATCTCCCCTTAACCTCTCCAGTACCGGTGACGTCTTTATTAATTTGGTTTCAGCTATATTTAGACGATTTTTATGAAGCTTAGGAACGATATATGGTACCGGTAGCTAAAATTATGAATGGCGATGGTCTGTCACCTTTGATGAATGGGTAGACGTCCTCCCTAAGCTGAATCAAATGGTCTAACAGCTGCTAGAATATAATGAAAAGGACATCACCGGTACTGTACGGGTTAACTCCAAAAGGACATCACCGGTACTGTACGGGTTAACTCCAAAAGGACATCACCGGTACTGTACGGGTTAACTAAAAGGACGTTACCGGTACTGTACGGGTTAACTAAAGGACGTTACCGGTACTGTACAGGTTAAACACAAAAAGACGTCACCGGTACTGTACGGTTTAAAAATACAAAAGGACGTCACCATTAATGTACGGGTTAAACACAAAAGGACGTCACCGGTACTGTACGGGTTAAACACAAAAGGACGTCACCGGTACTGTACGGGTTAAACACAAAAGGACGTCACTGGTACTGTACGGGTTAAACACAAAAGGACGTCACCGGTACTGTACGGGTTAAACACAAAAGGACGTCACCGGTACTGTACGGGTTAAACACAAAAGGACGTCACCGGTACTGTACGGGTTAAACACAAAAGGACGTCACCGGTACTGTACGGGTTAAACACAAAAGGACGTCACCGGTACTGTACGGGTTAAACACAAAAGGACGTCACCGGTACTGTACGGGTTAAACACAAAAGGACGTCACCGGTACTGTACGGGTTAAACACAAAAGGACGTCACCGGTACCGGGTACTGTACGGGTTAAACACAAAAGGACGTCACCGGTACTGTACGGGTTAAACCCAAATCTACACAGGCCAGATTCTTTCCTCTTTGTCTCTCCTTTCTTCCTCTATTTTTTTTTTTCCTTCTTCTTTCTTATACATTTTCTACAGACCATCTTAAAATCTGATGAAATATTTGTCTTTCTTCTATCTACGTTACCGGTACTTTCTAATTGCATCGTTCTAAATACACGTAGATTATGTTCATGTATCAATTTATCTATACCGGTACCGGTACTCTCTTGCTATTTACCTGATTAGCCTAGTTCACCTTTCCTGCTTCATAACTAGGCCTATTTCACTCGTATAGTTTGCACCTAGCCTCTCTCATTTGTTAGTGTATAAAACTGTACCGTACCCGGTGGATCACATATATGCTTTCATTAATTTCATTGGAGGAGTTTGGTGTTGTGGTGAAATTAATAAAAATATGGATATTCGTCCAGACTCCAGGTGGATAAATTAAGTAAATAAAGGTTATTAAGTCAAGCCAGTAATTATTCCGGATTGGTGGTAGTGAGAGTCATGCTGGTGAGCCTCAAGGATGCTGACTGGACACCTATTACCTCTTGGCTCTTGCTCAAGAAACTGGCTGTAATGCTGTCATGAACACGGCTGCCAGATAACACTAGTAGATGCAATTTATCCTACATTTTAAACCCAGAGGTAGAAATAAATGTACATAGTTTTAAATACCGGTACGGTACTTGTAAACCTTGTAAAGCACCAAATAGACCATATATTTCGCACTAACATGAATTATGATGCATGTACCGGTATTAAATCACCTTAAGGGGGGTCACCTGCTTTTTGTTATTTCTGTCCTTTTCTCTCTTTCTCTGGCTTGTATCCATTCAGCCCCATTCAGCCAACAATTTTAAGACGTTTATCCCCATCTAGGTGTCGATTTCTTCCTGGCGAGCGATAGCGAGCCAGCATTATATGAAGAGATCCGGCTGTGCCGGAGAAATTTTTCTTTCGAAAAATGTACAAATTTAGTCTGCTGTCAAACAAAAATAAAAAAATATGCTGGCTCGCTACCGCTGACCAGTAGGCTGAATGGGGCCAAATGGATACAAGCCAGAGAAAGATAGAAAAGGACAGAACAAAAAGCAGGTCACCCCCCTTAAGTGCAGTATTTACTCCTATATGATGCAATGGTACGGTACCTTGTTTCTTTTTCTTTCGGTTATCATTAGATGTTCATAGGCCTATTCAGCTTATGATTACCGGTACGCCTTTTATTTCTAATATACGGAAATTCCTAAAATGCATAAAACCGTCTAATGCTAGCCAGAATATAATGATAATGGTGTCATCATACTGACGAAGAGTAGCATTTTAATACCGGGATCTCTAAAAATGTCACCATAAATGTATGCAGTAAACATTGATCTTTAATACGTGTATTTACTTTCCAAACGCATTTATTACCACTGTAACTTGGATTGCGACCTTTAGCATCCCCGCCCTGTATACTGTACTTGGCGGGAAAATAACCCAAACAAAAAACGCGCCTTGGCCAACATCGTATGATTATCCCCCAACTTTTTCTCCAGCCAACATTTACATCTTGCAAATGCGAAAGAACAATTGCATATTTCATCTCGAGGGAGCAAGTACGAAGCGAAGGAAGAGGTATATACCGGAAGTTGGTGTTATATACGGGATATACTGTAATTAATTGAGTGCAGCTTAGCAATAGAAAACCCGACTTGAACGAATTTGAGAAGGAATACAAGAACAATAAAGTGAAATATCTTTGTTTTTGCGATTATATAACTTCAAAAGACATAATTTGAATTATAATTATCCCTAATCCATAATGTTGCATTTGTGTATATACAAATAAAGACTAAAAAGAACGGGCTCAGGTCTCGTTTGACACCCTGTAACAGTAAGACGATATAATACATTTAGACTTTAGCGAGTGTTTTGTTTAATCAATGGGGTGCAAACTATTGTACTTTAATGCACCTCTTGACTCAAATATTGTCTTATTAAACAGCCAAAAATCGACTAATAATATACAGAATTGAAGAAACAAATATGAGACAAAAAACGTGGTGGTATGATTATAGTGAAGAGTTGGGCAGTGCGCTTACCTTCACATTGCCACTTAGGCCGGTATCACAAATGTTTTCACTCAACATTTATCCTCAACACTGGTCTGGCAGCGTATGAGGTCATTTTTTTATATATGTTTGTCACCTACATTAATCTACCTTCAATCTAGTTTCCGATACCAGTGCAAAAAATCCCAGGAATGTTGCCAGATTTTGTTTTGATAATCGAATGTTGACTATAAACGATCTCGTATGATACCGGCTTTACAGTATCGTGCTGGGCTGGTTGTAATTTACTCAGGTAGCTTGGTCTAGTCTACCAAAGATACTGTAGATAGATAGATTGATAGACAGCCTAGATAGATAGATACGGTACCAGTATAACATCTACCTCCAGTAATACAATGATACCGGAACTTGCATTGGTAATTTTACAAGTGTTCCACAATATCCAAGATGGCCACGATCTGGCCTAAACAAAATTGACTCCATTCACAACCATTTTTTCGTTCATTCAAGAATAGGTTTGCATAAGTTAGCTTCGCTTAGATTACGTTAGGTTATGTTAGTTTATTCACTGTAAGTAGGCGGGAAATCATGACCTCCAACCTCTGTAACTAAAAAACGACTAGAGTAATCGAGCTAATATTTCTACCGTTTGGGAAGGGTCAGTCAAGGAATAGATGTACCGGTATAAAGTTACGGTACAGCCAGTTTTATGATTCTTATCTAGGCCTTTTTTGAGTTACAGCGGATAGAGGTAATGAAGTATCGCCTACTTACAGCGAATAGACTACAGGTAAGGTAATTTAGGGGTAATAAGTAAGTTACCGGTACCGGTACAGTAGATAACGAATAATTGACTACAGAAACTAATTCCAAATTCGAATGAATCACACCATAAACCACCAGAAGTCTCCTTTACATGTCCTAATTAATTACGGAATACTTGTAAAAATAGTATCGGTATCCTATTTTCTTTTATTCTGGCTAAGTCCACAAAATTTATTCAGCTCGGGAAATAGATTTCACTAGCGACACGTTTAAATAGGTTAAAATCACATATAAAATAAATGCTGCTGAACGCCATACCTACTCCCCAACTATCGGCGTGGGTAAAGACGTTTCTGAAGGGGCTAAAAGGGATAAGAGCTCAGTGCTTCAAAAAAAATAATAACTGGAAAAAAAAAACATAAGACGGTTATAAAGAAAACGGAGAATGTCGGTGAATGTAAGTGGGAGAGGGGGGGAACTCTTTAAGAAGTTCCCGAAAAACCTGTTTGGAGAGTATTTCCCTTCCTCCTTAACACACACACACCCACACACACATTTCCTTGCTCCTTAATCCTATGACCTTTCGTTCACACACACATTCTCTCTCTCTCTCTCTCTCTCTCTCTCTCTCTCTCTCTCTCTCTCCTTAACCCTGTGGCCTTTCTCCACACACACACACAGACAAGCAGAAAGTGAAGTTTTTCCTTTAACGTGCATTCTATTATTTATGTATTGCCTAGAGCTCCAGTATCAACACACTCTCTCTCTCTCTCTCTCTCACACAAACAAACTCACTCTCTCTCTCTCTCTCACACACACACACACAGACAAGCAGAAAGTGAAGTTTTTCCTTTAACGTGCATTCTATTCTTTATGTATTGCCTAGAGCTCCAGTATCAACACACTCTCTCTCTCTCTCTCACACAAACAAACTCACTCACTCTCTCTCTCACACACACACACTATATCTCTCCCTCTCTCTGCCAAGCCCCACCACATGGGCACTATATATCTAGTATTTTGCGCATAGGCCAATAAAAACACATTTACGGTCTCAGGCCTACACTCGTAAATTAACTGAGAGAGAGAGAGAGAGAGAGAGAGAGAGAGAGAGAGAGAGAGAGAGAGAGAGAGAGAGAGAGAGAGAGAGAGAGAGAGAGAGAGAGAGAGAGAGAGAGAGAGAGAGAGAGAGAGAGAGAGAGAGCTACATAGATACACAGACCACACAGACCTCAAGGTCCTTACTAGGCAGTCTGGCCTTACAAACTATAATATGCATATATGCATATATACACATACACACATACACATACATACATATACATATATATATACATATATATACACATACATATACACATACATACATACACATACATATACAGTATATATACATACTGTACAGTGCACACACATACATATACATACATTTTTTTTTTTTTTTTTTTTTTTTTTTTCCATTCATATCACCCCAGCCCTCTGCAGATAGAGGTCAAGCCTTCCCTTGAAGGCGTTTATTGTGTCGCTCTCCACCACTCTCGCTGGTAGTTTATTCCACTCTGTCGCCACACTGTAGGTGAAGAAACTCTTTGTGACATCTAGGTTTGCCTTTTTGGTTTTTAATTTCATTCCATTTCCGCGAGTTTGATTAGTATTGTTAATGTGAATAGTGCATTTATATCGACTTTGTCGAAACCTTTAGTATCTTAAAGCACTCAATAAGCTGACCCCTCAACCTCCTCTTTTTTAATGAGAACAGGTTCAATCGTTTAAGTCTTTCTTCATATGGTTTATTTCTTAATGAGGGTATCATCTTCGTCGCTCTACGCTGTACTGACTCGAGTCTTACAATGTCCTTGATCAGATAAGGTGACCAGAACTGCACACCATATTCAAGGTGGGGCCTCACCATACTTTTGAACAGTGGCACTATTACGTTTTCATGTTTATATGTAAATTTTCGTTTAATAAAGCCCAATGCTATGTTTGCCTTATTTGCAGCTGCTATACATTGGTCGGAAGTTTTTAGGTTTTCAGATATTAGTACCCCTAGGTCTTTTACTACCGTTGCGGTTTTTATTTGTTTGCCATTCATTTCGTATTTGTATTTCATATTTCTGCTACCAACCTGCAGCACCTGACATTTATCGACATTGAAGGGCATCTGCCATTTTTTCGACCACTCTGATATCTTGTTTAAATCAGATTGCCAACGCATTTCTATCATCTTCGTTCAGGACTGTATTTCCTATTTTTGTATCGTCGGCGAATTTGGAAATGGTGTTGTTTACCCCTACATCGATATCGTTAATGTAAATGAGAAACAGGACCGGTCCAAGGACTGAACCCTGTGGAACTCCACTAGTGACAGGCTCCCACTCCGATTCCACTCCATTTATCACCACTCTCTGTCTTCTGTCCGTAAGCCAATTTTTTATCCAAGAATGAATTTCACCTTTGATACCTATCCTCTCCAGTTTAGCCAATAGTTTTCGGTGAGGCACCTTGTCGAAAGCTTTTTGAAAGTCCAAGAAGATTATATCTAGTGATTTCGTCATGTCGTTATATGTGAATAGTTTGTTATAAAATTCAATCAAATTTGTTAGGCATGACTTATTTGATCTAAAGCCGTGTTGACTATTTTTGATTAGGTTGTTTGATTCGAGGTAATCTACAATCTTATCTCTAATGATTTTTTCCATGATTTTTCCTACAATTGAAGTTAGGCTAATTGGTCTGTAATTACTCGCTTTGGCCTTGCTACCCTTCTTGTATATCGGCGTAATGTTCGCATCTTTCCAATCACTCGGTACAATCCCCTGTAGTAGTGATAAGTTAAATAGTTGTGTCAGGGGAGAGGGAGAGAGAGAGAGAGAGAGAGATTTTGAACATGTGCAGTATATATATATATATATTGTCTAGTTCTTTACAAATTGCTCTATACAGGCTAAGCATTTGGCATTGGGATTGTGTTCGGTTCACGAGTTACCCTGAGAAAAAAGTGGTTTACATAGATTTACATAGATACAGTGACAACACAGACAATACTGTCCAAACGAAGTGGTCAGAACTTTACTCTATATTAACAGATTGCAGAACCCCAAATAAAGAATATTGGAACAAATGGAGAGAGAGAGAGAGAGAGAGAGAGAGATGCCTGTGAACGGAAATGTCATGTGAAAGAAAGAAGGAAAGTGATTGAGAGCTAGAGCTGTAATGCTAGCCTTGAAACTGACCACTGGCAACCCTCTCTCTCTCTCTCTCTCTCTCTCTCTCTCTCTCTCTCTCTCTCTCTCTCTCTCTCTCTCTCTCTCTCGTTAAACAGCGAAAGTATTTGTTCAAGTGGGTGAATGGGTGTAGATAAGTAGGCCTACTCGGTGGATGTGACTGTTTGTGTGTTTAACAGAAATAGTAAAAGAGTGGGGGTGTGTGTAATAATAATAATAATAATAATAATAAACGGTTTATTGATAATTGCAGCCGTAGGCTGACAATGTACAGAGGAATAGTTTTTAGCTTAACTCTAAGTTATATATTATCTTATAATATAATAAGGACCAAAGCATGAGGTTGTATAAGAGCTGTGTGTGTGTGTGTGTGTGTGTGTGTGTGTGTGTGTGTGTGTGTGTGTGAGAGAGAGAGAGAGTGAGTGAGTGAGTAAGTAAGGAGTGATATGCGCATGTGAAAGTATTATCGTGAACTGAAGTGACCCTAAAGTATGTGTCTGTTTGTGTGTTAAGTCACTGTTACTCTATTTGTGTGTGGGGGGGGGGGGGGTAGTGTTGAGTGTGTGTGGTTACCATTTATAATAATAATAATAATAATAATGGTGTGTGTGTGTGTGTGTGTGTGTGTGTGAACCTCTGTACACACCCACACCCCTCCCCCAAGCCTTTATCTTTTCCTGTCCTTGTTGTATATCTCGTATGTTTCTCTTAACATATCATTACTAGGATTTATATGTTTGGCATTCATACCCGCCATGCTTTGATTTAGTGTGTGTGTGTGTGTGTGTGTGTGTGTGTGTGTGTGTGTGTGTTACTCTGTGCACATTATGTTTTGTGTGTGTGTGTGTTCGTAGGCCTATACATATAGTGGCAGAGAGAGAGAGAGAGAGTGTGTGTGTTTGTGGTGGGAGAACGAGTGCACTGAGTGATTGTGTGTGTATGTGTGTTGGTGGAAACTCTCAAACATGGTATAACTCTCGTTTCTTCTGCTTTCCCTTCATTCCCCTTGTCCTACTTCCTTCAGTTCTAAAATATTATAACATTGTGATACGTATATTGCTTGTTCTTTGCTGGACCTGCTGGTCAAAGTGCAAAAATACGTTACGGTACCGATATACAGTACAATATTACTATTTAAAGACCAGTTTTTGCTTGTCTTTAACCTCTGCTCATCTACCATCCACTTTGTTTTGTTTTCTGAATCCCATTCTCCCTCGTGTTAAGCCCCATTTGTTTTGAGATTTTAAGACATTCGTCCCAATTTATGTATCAATATCAAGAGCTTTTGTGCCATTTAGGAGTCGATAGATTTTCTAGTGAGCGATAGCAAGGAATCGGCCTTCGATCGGAACACTTTTCTACCGAAACATGTACACATTTATATCGAACGGAGGTCTTGGGGTAATTTTAAAATTTAAATGTTTGGCGGAGGTCTTTGGAATAAACTAAAAAAAAAAAAAAAAAAAAAAATATATATATATATATATATATATATACAGTATATATATATATATATATATATATATATATATATATATATATATATATATATACAGTATATATATATATATATACCGGTGTAATTATATATATATATATATATAGTATACATATATATATATATATATATATATATATATATATCGGTATATATAATAATCACTAAAAAAAAAACTTAATCAGCTGTTTCCTGTTTACCTACGACTAGGCGAAGGCAAAAGGTCTATGAATGGTACCGTCAGCTGGTGGTGTTGTTATTCTTGGGGAGGCTATTCTTGGAGGAAAGGGTAGCCTAAGACTATATCGAACTGTATGTGGTCGAAATATTGTAGTGAAGTTTGGCAAGCATATACAGTATAGTAGATAGATTATTCCTGCAGCTACCACCAACACTATATTTTGTTTTACCCACTGCACACATAGGCTAAGTTCTGTTCCTCTCCGTGATCTTATGCACTGAAGTATAATGCGCTTGATTGAATTAAGAGTGTAGTTTCTTACAAGATATATTATATATAGACTCTAATATATTTTAGTTTCCTTTGCAGTGGTTAACTCACATGATTAGTCAACTGGTAATTAATTAAAAGAAACTACATTCGCAACTCATTCATACTATTTTACTTTCGTACACAAAAGAAAGTATGAACGTAAAATAGTAGCATGAATTTCGAGTGTGGTTTCTTTTAATTATTAGTTGACTAATCAGATGAGTTTACTTTCATACACGGGGCTGTTCGGCCAGGCAGCCTACGGAACGACAACAACAACTTTTATAAATAAGATCACGACGAGGAACAGAACTTATGTGGGCAACTGTACATAGTCTACAACCAAACCCTGAGGGAGATCCAACTAACCTTCATCACTCTCTGCTCTGCCATACTGGAAGGTTTCGCTATAGCCACATTCATGGTATTATTATCGGTATTATATTCACTTGCGTTACTTGTATTTAGCTTTCTTGGCATTTCCAGTTGGTGTTCTCATTTCCTCTACGATACTGGTTTATCGCCTGATTAGTTCTGGTTAGTTCGTCTGATCCCCCTACCCCCTTCCTTCCCCCAACCCCCCTCTTCCTTTTCCGGCCACCTTTCTTAATTCACCTTCCTCTCTCACTCACCCCCCCCCCCCCCTCGCTCTCTCTCTCTCTCTCTCTCTCTCACACACACAGAGGTTATAGGCTAAACTTTCACTTATCTTCAGATAGAAACACACCGTACATACACACAGCATAACACATACAAAAAAAAAAAAAAAAAAAAAAATCGATATTCACACATCCGTTCCCCACCCACCCTCCTATCCGCCTGTCTGCTGTGTTTTCCTTACCGTTCCACACACACACACACACACACACATAGGCTACACACACGCACACACTTTAAAAATCCCCACACGCACCCCCATCCCTCCCAAACTCTCCCCTTTCCTCCTTTATTTTCCCTACCTCCCTACCTACCCCCCTCCCTCACCAGCACACACACACCTGCCTACCTTACCACCGGAAGTAGGGAAGGCCACCTGGTGCCCTATATAGGCTATATACAGGTAGGCGGTCAGGGGGTACTGCCGCTACGGCTAGACGGGTTGTGGGGACTAGACAAAGGAAACCGAGATAAAAATACGGTAATATATCTCTACAACCTCAAAATTTAAAGCAACCCACCACGACAACCCTTAAAAATACAGGCTACAGCAATCCATCGCTAGAACCATAAATACAGCAATCCACCGCTACAACCCTTAGAAATACAGCAATCCACCGTAGAAACAAAGAACTCTTAGTTTCCCCCTATTCTTTCTTCAAAACAATAGGCTAATATACGGTACTGTAGTTTTGCTTGATAAGTACCGGTACCGTAAGTCTTATCCTTGAATATGTCTAAACATAAATACAGAAAAACTGGAAAGCTGGTTCTTTAGTTTTTCCTATAGGTCACTACCGCTACCGGTACTTGATTAATTAGTCAACTTTGTACCAGGTACCGGTAGTCTATATATACTGGTACCGTATACCATACATATTATGTAGGTCCACATACCGTACCCTGTGTGTGTGTGTGTGTGTATTCTCCGTTCACCTTTCATTACAAGACCCAATATGCGGGAGAACGTACTGTTACTAAAAGTGTGTGTGTGTGTGTGTGTGTGTGTGTGTGTGTGTGTGTGTGTGTGTGTGTGTGTGTAATTTGTATGTACTGTATGTGTCTGTGCTGTATGTGGGTGTGTGCGTGACTATGTGTGCGTGTGACTATGTGTGCGTGTTCCCTCATGCTCGTTTTCACATTTCCCTCAACTTTTACGCGGAGGAAGTTGTAAAATTGTGCATTTCCATGTAGATCGGGTTTATGGGCCTACTTGCCTTCCCTTGTTGGCGTTATAGGCTACTTCAATCTGCCTTTATTCTTTTCTTTCTAGTTTCTTCCTTTTAAGGGGAGGATTTTTCTGGACTCCTTCTCCCTCACGCTTAGCCCCATTGCCTTATTTTTTTATCTCAAAATGTTTGCACCATTAATTTGGCGATTTAATATTTTGTCGCGCCATTTCTTTGTCAATATTAAGACTGTGCCATTTAAATGTCGATTTTTGTTCCTGGCCAGTGATAGCGAGCCTGTAATTTAGAACTTCGGCCGGGAGATTATTGAATGTTGTACAATATTGGGTCTTTTAATGAAAGCTGAAAGATTATTGTATTGATTTATGTATTTGTATAAAGTTATTTTTACTTTCATTTCAAACTTGATAGAGGTCTAGGATGGAGCAAACTACCCCCCACCATCCTCCTTAACGCGAAGTCGCGAATTAACTGGATACAATTAATTTAACAGCTTATGAGACCATTGTTTTACGGCACTGTAATGAGGGTGCCGTAATACTGCATTTAGCATTGGGTAACACCATCTTGTACGATAATCATTATAATAACGGTACCGTACTTTAGATGTAACAGATCATTAACACTCATTTGGCTATTATAACGCTTTCATAATGGGGAACAATACCGTACGATCTTATGTTCCATTTTCTTGTTTTTCTTAGGATTGGCCAAATTTCACAATGCAATACGCTAGCCACTTTAGTTAAGGGGAGTAGGGGCGTTTTTCTGGTCCCCCTTCTCCCTCATGTTTATCCTCATTAGTTTTGAGATTTTAAGACGTTCATCCCATTAGTTTGTCGATTTTAAGACCTATCGACCCATTTCTTTATCAATATCAAGACCTTTCGTGCCATTTAAGTTTCATTTTTTTCCTGGCGAGCGATACCCAGCCTGTAATTTAAGAGGAACCGGCCTTCGGCCGGGAAATTTTTCTACCGAAAAATTTACAAATTAATCTTGAAGGGGGGACTAGGGAGTGTTTTTTCCAGCTTGGATGAAGGTCTAGCGAGGAAATTTAAAAATAAATTAATATATAAATAAATAGACCCAAATATAACCACTGTCCCCTTAATATCTATCTATCTATCTATCTCTCTCTCTCTCTCTCTCTCTCTCTCTCTCTCTCTCTCTCTCTAACAATATAAACAACCCGTAATAATTATCTCTGCCAAGTTATTATCAAGCTTTCACTCCATAATGACAACCTCGGCCATTGTAACGCTAAACGGTGACTCGGAAATATGCATTGTAACAGTAAATTGGGTTATGTGTCTTCCTGCAATGCAGCAATGATCGTATCAGTTTAATGCAGGCAAATGATGAGAAGTTAGGGTATTGGTATTTAAATGTGTAAGGAGATAATTTGATTTATGTTAGTATAATAATTTAAGTATAAATTACTAGCCTATAGTATTTGTTTTCCACCGTAGACCTCCACCAAGCTTAACAAAATACCCCCCACCACCCTTCAGATAAATGTCTACCCAGACTGAAGGCCGATGCCTCCTAAATTGCAGACTCGCCATCGCTCGCCAGGAATTTGTAAATGTCAAGATTTTTTAAAAAACAACAAAATAAACGCCAAACTAATGGGTTGAATTTCTTACAATCTCCAAATTAGGCTAATGGGGCTAAGCATGAGGGGGAAGGGATTCCCCCCTCTAATTTAATAGCTACCCGCGTAGTAGCCTACCCGTACGATATAATTATAAAGTAAAATAAACATAACATTATAAACTTTATAAGATCATGCAATTGCAATAAGCGCAGCGTATGGTGCGTATCAATACATAAAGCGTACCGTAATACATTATTTATTCATTCATTAACCCCTTCTGAACCTGACACGTAATTTTTCTATTTAGGCTAGACGATTTTATGCAGTTTAAGATGTTAGGCTATGGTAGTAAAAAGGGCTAAGTGAGATTGTTCGAAGCCTGTTACTTACCGGAGGCCCTTTTTAAACTGAATAAAATCGTCTAACAGTAGCCAGAATAGTTAAAAGGACGGCACCGGTAATGAAAGGGTTAACTCCCACCTAATCTAAATACCGGTCCATAATTTGTGGAAATGACCCAATGCATAAATAATGGTACCTATTAGCTTTTAATTGGGCTAAATACAGTCAATTAATACGGCAGGTGTAATTATCTAGCCTATCAAATATATAAGGCGAAACGGTATTGGTATTATAAATCCCTAAAGGAGGCCTGATAATTGTAGCTTAATTAGGCCCGAAACAATACGTGTAGCTAATGCCGGCTTATAAACAATTAATTTCCCGAACCCTATTAACATTATCATCACCACAATCATCATCAGCCTTATCATCACCATTACCATATCACAATCATTACCATATCATCATTATCACCACCACCATCATCATCATTATAATAATCATCCATCATCATCATCATTACCATATCATTATCACCACCACCATCACCCATCATCATCATTACCACCATCACCCATTACCGGTATCACCACCATCCCCCATTATCATCAGCATCATAATTGTCCTTTATTGGTGCACTGTTATATTGGGGATGATGAAGAAGACGACCTATGTACCTATGTATGAGACTGTACCTCGCTCCGGTGGCTTGTTCCGGCTTGGTGAGGTTGTGTGCATGGTGAGGCGTGTTTGTGGAATGTTAGTGTTCTGTTGGTATGACTGTGTGTGTGTGTGTGTGTGTGTGTGTGTGTGTGTGTGTGTGTGTGTGTGTGTGTGTGTGTGTGTGTGTGTGTGTGGTCCATTAATTATAAGTTGGCCAGAACTCGTGACCCTAACCCCTGTAACTCAAAAGGGGGCTAGAGCAAATGGGTTGCGAAGTTCCACATCTATTCCCTGGCTGATTTTTCCCCCAATGGCTGTAAATTTCCACATCTATTCCCTGACCGATTCTTCCCCAATGGCTGTAAATTTCCATATATATATTCCCTGACTAATTCTTCCCCAATTTTGGAAGAATCTGTGGTACGGTAGGCTACCGTATGAAAGAGGGTCGAGTGAGATCATTCGAAGCCTGTTAACTGCTAGCGGCCCTTTTTAAACTGAATAAAAACGTTTAATAGTGGCCATAAACAAAGTTAAAAGGGCGGCACCGGTACTGGAAGGGTTAAGACCCCCAAAAGACATCTTTGTTTGCTTGTATCAATACCGCGCCTGTGTACACTACGTAAGAAAGCAAGTGTCCAGGTGTAGGCTATGAGATAGGCTATAAAGTGTTTAGGTGTGTTCAGTCGAGCAGAAGAGAATTTACAATTGCCCACGTAGGTTCTTCTCTTAGTGATTTTATGAATGGTACCGTACGACTACGGTATGGTACGGTACGGTATGTGATTTTATGTACGGTACCTTCACGTTGTACAGTACGGTACCGTACAGGAGTAAATAACAGCCAATTGGGGTAAAATGTTTTCACTCGTTTAATGTTGGGGGACACTCGATACAGGCAACTTCCCTCTTGTCTCCTTCATACACATAGGAAAAATAAATACATAAATACGGGTACAGTCAAGTTTCAGACGTAAGGCCTAACTATTAAACAGGTGTCGGTAGGCTACTACATATTAAATTGTAAAACTTGCAAAATTAACAAACCAAAACTGAGACGACACAAGATAAATACAAAAACACTAATAAAAATCGCTATGTGGAAATAACGCTTAATAAAATAAATTTTGAAATAAATTAAAACAATATAGCCTACCTGAAACAAATACGGTATATACCGTAGTTGATAATTGATCCCCAGCTAATAACGTATCCTAATTAAAACTTGGCCCACGTAGACAAGTGTTTGTGTGATTGCATCAATATTGTGTTTGTGTAAATAGGAAGGTGTAAGTTTCCCGGTGTGGCCTATACGGTATAATATGTTTACTAGTGTTCAGTGGAGCGGGAAGGAATGTACAGTGGCTCTCAAAACTGTACACGTGTGCGTTGTTATATGTGCGATTAGTTAGTTTGCTTGGGAAACATAATAACTTGTTCATGTAGTGATGTACGGTGGCGCTAATAAGTCATTTCTCAGCTGTCATTACGTTTGGCTTGCTCTGTGCTGTATTAATGTCTGTTAGATGTTGAATAGGGTGGGCAAGTGTAGGAACATGTTTGTATATTTCACTTGATATGAATAAATGAAGCTTAGATATTGCTGATACCAATTATTGATCAAAACATATAGGCTATACTTGGTGCCGAGACATCACTTATTAGAGCGATTGTACAGTCGCGCTGACAGATACTACCTCGACTGATTGACCTGAAAGTTAATTTTAAGTAATGAGTGTAGTGGGTGTCAATCCACAAAATATGAATTGTGTTATCATTATGGTTTATTATTTTGTTATCATTATAGCGCGACGGAGCGGCGAAGGCGCGAGCTCTAGGGGGGTCGGGGTCGGGGGTGGGGGCATACCCCGAGCGGTATGAGCTCGCCTGATTGCCCCTCGTATATTTAGTACGGTAGGCTGTTATTGTTTATTATCCACTTCGGCAAAAGGCTAATCGTCGAATTGGTATGTATGAGATGTGTGTGTGTCATTGTGTGTGTGCTAACTGCTAAGCCTTCTTCTTCTTCTTCTTTTTGTGGAGTTGCTGTCCCCTCTCAAAGCCAGCTCACCTATGCACCGGTGACTTCTCCAGAAACAGCTAGAGCTAGATTTAAGAATTAGTTTAGAAATTATGTAGTCGTAGAAAGGATAGTTAAAGACAAAGAATTGAAGTATATAGCTTAAGCAGAACTCTCCTCTCCTTATTTTACCCCCTCCTCCACCCCCCAATATCTTGTTCTCTATCAGATAATGTAGT
This sequence comes from Paralithodes platypus, assembly GCA_032716605.1. Classification (NCBI taxonomy): domain Eukaryota; kingdom Metazoa; phylum Arthropoda; class Malacostraca; order Decapoda; family Lithodidae; genus Paralithodes; species Paralithodes platypus. The sequence goes on along the minus strand of CM064530.1, from coordinate 8,863,318 downwards.
GGTAACGGTATAGGCTAACCAAAAAAGACTTGATTGGAGAACGAGGTAGCCTAAACTTCAAGAGAGGTCACCACTCACCATTAGGCCTATGCAAATGCATTATTCTGTCGTGTTTGTTGCATTCTTCACATGATAGATATTGTCCTCAATGTCCTTAGCATAACCCATTAGTATAGTTTATTAATATGAAATAGGCTCAGCTATATATTATTAGGCTGTCTGGACAGTCTGTGTCTGCATTATCTGCATAGGCTAACCTTCAGCAACAAATGTTCAATTTGTTTTCTTTTTTAGGCCTACCTAGGCTATGCCAGGAGACAAAAGGCAAAAGTGTACCTTACTGAAAGGTAAGGTATTATTCTATAATTACACCTATACGAGCTAAACAAATTATTATTCTATTTAACAGGAAGGTACGACGAGGTAAGTGATGTGGTATAGGTGGCAATATGCGGAAATGGATTATAAAGGCATTCTGCCCCCTCTTACCCCCTTACGAAATCTACGGTTATTCACTCCACCCGAACTGAATTTCTACCGTTTTACCCAACCAGCGGGCGTGTGGGGGCAGCAGCCCCCACCCATAATACTAGGTTAGGTTAGGTAAGGTAGTTAGGTTAGGCTAATGTCTCTCTGAAACATTGTAAATCCATGTCACATCTAGATTGATAGACTTTTGTCAGAGGGGGGCGGAATGCCCTTATAATCCATTTCCGCATATTGCCACCTATACCACATCACTTACCTCGTTGTACCTTCCTGTTAAATACAATAATAATTTGTTTAGCTCGTATAGGTGCAATTATAGAAATTTACCAAAGGTAAATGAAGAATATAAATACCGGTACATAGGCCTAAATAAATAATCCCTTTGAACTTTGAAGGCTAGTTTAGGAAAGGTAGGGTAACTTAATTAGGCTGGGTACTTGGGTTAGCTTATATTTATTAGCCTAGTTATATAACCCTCTAAGGAACAAGCATTGACAAATCTCATCTAACGTAGGCTAGGCCTAACCATTTTAACTTACCAAACATCTTCCACACGGCCAAGCCTATTTAACCTAACTATATAGGCCTAGCCTATCATATGTCTAGCCTTCCAAGGATAATGAACTAGCCCTAGCCCCCCCCCCCCGGATCTGCCTTGCGTGGGCCAATCGGCTTTCTGCAGACTCCCATTTTCTTATTTTCTTAGAATTTACCAAGAAGGATAGGGCCTATAGACATAGTGACACTTGCTCCCACTAGGCTAATTTGCAATGAGCACAAGGCGTTAGGTTAATATAGGCCTAGCCTAGTCAGCCTTGTTCTCAACGCGCACTAGGCATGGCTTTGCACCCTATGAAGTACCTTTTTATTCTTGTAGGCTATTTCAATGGTACCGGTATGTAAATATTAGAGTAACTACAGTACCTGCAGATGAGTTGGAAGCAGCAGAGGAGCCAGGTGAGAGAGGTGCACCGTTTTGTACCTCTATTCGCATGTTTCTCTACCTCTCTCCTTTTCCTCCTGCTTCTCCTTCTTTGGTATTTAGTTTGTTCTGGCTACACTGCTTGGAGAGGTTGGCTTATGTATATTTTCTTCGATATGTCATTATTTATTGAGTAGGCTATAAATTTTCCAAGTGTTATTGATGTATTCAATCACTAACGTTTGTATATTTGTTCAAGTTGAATTAATAGTTTCAATTATAGGCTAGGCTAGTATCAAAAATATATAGCCTACTTAAAGCTTTGTAATTAGGCTATGTATCTGTCACAAGCGTAAATAGTATTTGATTTTGTTTTGTAACGTTTAACAAACACTGTAACTTAAAACACTAAAATAATAAACTGTTAGTTACTACAAAAACAATATCACCTAGCTTATACTATGGGTAATGAGTTAGGACTATATAATTAATGAACTTTAAAAACACTTAAGCTAGGCTAGTTTCACGTGCCGGTACCCGATATTTAGTACTCATTAATTACAGATAGGCCTAGGCTAGGCCTACAACATAAAATGTTGGTAAAAGTTAGGCTGTTTCAGACAATCTAAGTACAGGTGGAATTTACTTGTTTACGTGATCGTAATTTCACTGATAAATTCAATACGCGTACGCCAATACTGCAATATATGTTCACAATTATATAGGCTAAATACTTTTCTATAACTTATTATTTAACAAGGAAAGTTACACACAAGTGTGGTAAGGAACTCGTCTAAGAGAAAAGAATGCTAGATACGTCGGAAGCATTTCAACACTCCTCTCTTGCACAACACACTCACACACATAGCCAGACGCACGCACGCTCACCCGCACACAACACCACACACAGACCGACTGACTACATGCTTTTTTTCCGTTTTGGTTTTAAGTGAATCAGTCGCTCTTTCTCTCTCGCTCTGGTGGTGGGTGTATTGCCAGATCTCGCGAGGCACACATGTTTATCTCTTATCGACTGTTATCACTCTCTTATCTGCTCTTATCGGTTGTATTTGGTGAATGTAAACAATTCGTATAACGACTGAACAGAGAAAACGTTAGCTTGCGAACACTGATTTGAGCTGTACTGATAGTCAAAGGTAAACAGTAACTGGCAGCTGTGGATTGGTGCGCATGCGTAGACACCGAATTTACATGCCCTATCACCTACAAAAATGACATTACATTATCCCCATCCTGTATTATACATTCCAGGCTGCTCCAAAAGTGCGTTGTGTATGCTCAGATAGAAATAGTGAGTGAAATAGATGTACTAGAGCGAAAGAGAAGAGATAGAGAGATAGATAGAGAGAGAAGGACGTTCAACAGGTGACAGAGAAGGTGGTGGGTGGGTGGGTGGGAGAGGTTGGCAAGCTTTAATAACCATAAACTTACCTTTATGCACAATTAATGACTTTTCTAGCATCCCATAGAAGACTAGAACGTCTAAATATTTAACTAACGAGCGTAGAAATAACGAGAATAGATAAGTTATGGGTTGAATGTGATGTAGGTGGGTGGGAGGGTGGGTGACTACGTTGGCAAGCCTGGAAGACATATTGCCAACCTGACTTGTTTTTTTTCTTCTGAGTAACCTTGATGCTTGGTGGCTCAGATCTGTACGCAAGCACGATCACCAAGTAACCATACAGAATATAATCATTGAGGTATCGTATGGGGTTGTTATTGGTTATTATAAATGGTGTTATTATTCAGTTTCGCTTTTCATCGTAAGGCCTCATCTCCTCGTATATGCCTTTCACTTTCCATTCACCTGCATGCTTAGCTTATGGGGGGTGGCCTGCTTTTTTTGTTCTCTCCTTTTCTCTCTGTCTCTGGTTTGTATCCATTCGGCCCCATTCAGCCTACTGTTTTAAGACTTTTACCCCCATCCAGGTGTCCATTTCTTCCCGGCGAGCGATAGCGAATTAGCATTGTATGGAAAAATCCGGCTTCGCCGGAGAAATTTTTCTACCGAAAAATTTACAAATTTATCCTGCTGTTAAAACATTTGTTAAATAATATTATATGCTGCCTCGCTCCCGCACGCCAGGAAAAAAATCGACACCTGGATGGGGGTAAACGTCTTAAAACAGTAGGTTGAATGGGGCCGAATGGATACAACCCAGAGAGAGAGGGAGCGAAAGAGAAAAACACGAGGTGGGCCCCATTAACTTGATCCTTTCTCTTTCTTATTACGTTCCTGTTGCTTTCTCCTTCGGTTCCCTTAGGTCTGTTTTGTTGTTGTTGTTGTTGTTGTTGTTCCCCAGGCTGCCTGGCCGAACAGCCCCAAGGTCCCGAGCAAGGCCAAGGCCGTAGAGCGCCCCCACAAAACCCTCCCTGCTTACCACTAACAAAGCCCGGGTGACCGAAGCCACTCTAAGGCAGGGAGCCGAGGAGGGCGCGGAAACGCCCGGGAAACCAAAGCCCCACCCAAGGCCCTGTGCCCCTCAGCAATTATGAAGGGAAAGTTGAGGGGCAAGGGAAAATGTGACGCTTTGGCTCCCAATCTGCCAACTTTTAGGTTGGCAGTAGGGAGGTCGATCCACGGAAAAGACGCCGTCACTTGAGATCTAGAAGATATATAAGTAAAAGGAACAGTCAGAGTAAGCTATGGGTATGGCAGAGATCGCTCAGCTCTCACTCTGATAGACCAGCCCATCACCTGATGGTCTGTTTTGTTATTTCATTTTACTTTCGAAAATAAGCATATTCATCATTATGCAAATCAAAACGTAATTGTGGTTGATATTGTATTGTATAACCTCGAATCTATAAAAGTGATGTGACGATCATTTATACAACCAAATGAATTATCATATAATTGATAACTCCATGTATATATACTGTATATAATGTGCTTTCGAAAATTAAATGTAATTAATATTGCACTGGCACCCATTGTTTGATATGATAGCGCATTGTCAGCATAGAAATAATGAAGATTAATATAATCCATTTAAAAATTAATTCACTATGGAGTTTTCACTAACTTTTATAGCTAACTGTGTAGATAGAAATGAAGGAACACCGATTGACAAGCGTCGATATTATCTCGTATTTCCTAATGCAAAATAATCAGCACGAACTACAGATAGGAAGGTAATTATATTTTGAAATAGATAGATAAATGTGTTCCCTGTAAATAAAGTACACTCTTCAATTATAGGCAAGGAAATTAAATGTAAGGCTGATATAAACTAAGGCCTTCTTTAAAGCCAATTATGTTTGAAACTAAATAACTTTATCTAGGAACCACTGTATTATGGTGATAAAATGTTTCATAGATATGTTGCATTAGAATATATACAGAATACTGTATATATATATATATGTATACTGTATTGTGAAAGACCCTTCACACAAATTACAGTTTAAACACACACGCACACACACATACACACGCACACACACACCTGTAAAACCTATATTTATTTATGCAATGTAATGATTCAACAATAGCCTTTTATCTGATAAGTTATCATTGAGTTTTGTCTATGTGCATGAAGGAGACAAAAGGCAAAGCTGTCTGTAACAAGTGTCTCCCCCCAAGGTTCTTTCACTCTTTTGGTTTTGGGGGAGACACTGTCTTTTGACCACCTTTATTAGGGGGATACTTAGTTTGCTCCCCAGACCCCTATCAAGCTTTAACAAATAGTAGCACTCCCTTAAGTGACAATCTCCCATTAACCCCTTCAACACCAACACGTAATTTATATCATATTCTGGTTACCATTAGACGATTTTCTTTAGTTTATAATCTACATATACGACTCAAATGGGTAAATACGATCTCAATAAACCCTCTTAGTAACATAGGTCCTTCTTAAACTACATACAATCATCTAATCTTAGCCAGACTCAAGGGTAAAAAAGCGTCATGGTGCTAAAGGGGTTAAAACACTGCTGAACCGAATGGAAAAGGTGTGTATAGTGTGGCTGTGTTTTTTTTTTTTTTTTTTGGGGGGGGGGGGGGCACACCCCTCATCCCACGAAGGTCACAACACCCTCCTCCTCTCAAGCGGTAGTCTATAGGGTCTTTATACGGTATGTAGCAGGTTTATATATTGGGAAACGATAACAACATTAGCTTAGAAGAGGAAATATAGAACACACACATACTCCTACGCACGCACGCGCGCACACACACACACACACACACACACACACACTCACACACGCCACATCGTATACTTATCAAGTATTAAAACCGCTTTATATATAATTCCCACCAGGTTTAATAGGTGGTATTATTGTATTATATTGCAGCATACCCCGTCACCCCCCCCCCCCCCCTCCCCCCACCCCGCCCCAGCCCGGCCTCCTCACATTCCTCTAAGGGTGGGATATGTAGATATGTATCGAGTTCACCTTCACGGAAACTAACAACTGTGCCTTAGAAGGAGGATATGCACACACACACACACACACACACACACACACACACACACACACACCACATAATTGTAATCATAACTGACCCAGGTTATCTCACATATCACCCTCACGGCTCACCAGATGTAAAAGATGTTAATAGTGTTATTGTTTATATGTTGCCACACACCCGGTTATCCCACTAAGGCCTATACATGTTTCACAAGAGGGGGACTAAAGGGAAACAGGCCACAGCTACTGGATGTATCGGGCTCACCTTCACGGAAAATTCGGAAGTAACAACACTGAATTAGAAGATATGACACCTCTCTCTCTCTCTCTCTCTCTCTCTCCTCAAGGATGGGTGCGGTCCAACTGAGATGCAATATAATACTTTAAATATACTCTCGTCTGACTTACAAGTGCTTTCCAATAGACATCAACATTATATACTCGAAAAAAGTTTCTTAAATATTTCCAGTTATCTGACAAGGCGTGTGGGTCTGTTCATGGTTAACTACCTCTCTGAATATAATTAAATACTAGTTACTACTGAATATAATAAAATACCGAGTTGTCCCTGAGCTGTTCATATTATCGACTTGTATAATTATACAATGGATGCGGGGGTTTGTATTCTAACCGTTTATATTTACTGTTAGGTGTGTACTTCATAGCTTCATTAGAAAACCAAGCCCATTATTATTTTTTACATTTTGAGTATGTTTAGCCGCATTAGTTTTCAGAATATACGACGTTTGCCCCATTAGTATGTCGATTTTAAGACCTTTCGTCCCATTTCTTTATCAATATCATTACCTTTCGTGCCATTTAGATGTCGATTTTTTTCCTGGCGAGCGACAACGACTCTTAAATTTTGGAGGAAGTCGGCCGGAAAATAAATTTACCGAAAAATTAAAAAAAAAAACATTATCGAAATTGTCTTGGGGGTATTTTTTTATTTGATAGAGGTGTAGGCAATTGCTGGAGGCCCTTTTTAAACTGAATAAAATCGTGTAATAGTAGCCAGGATAAAGTTAAAAGGACGGCACCGGTATTGAAAGGGTTAAAAGCTAGTATGCCGTATTGAATAAAAGAGATGGCCACTCCTTCTTGGTTGCTTAAAGGGGTAGTGCTAGTGTTTTAGTGGGTATATTTTTTTTTTAATTTATTCTTGAGTTTCCTCGCTAGACCTCCATCAAGCTTTAAAAAAAACACCCCCTATACCCCCTTTCAAGATATATTTGTGCATTTGTCGGTAGAAAAATGTACGGCTCCTTAAAAAATTACAGGCTTGCTATCGCTCGCCAGGAAAAATCGACACCTAAACGGCACGAAGGGTCTTATTATTGACACAGTAATGGGGCGAAAGGTCTCAAAATCGCCAAATAAGTGAACGGACGTCTTAAAATCGCAAAACTAATGGGTCTAGATATGAGGGAGAAGGGGGTCCAGAAAATGCTAGTAGTACCTTCCCCTTAATGCTTGTTTACCTTGTCTTCTCTCCTAGGCTGTTCTTCTTTTATCCTTCCCTTCTTCTTCTTCTCTTCTCTCTTATCTCTTCTTCTCTTCTCTTCTCTTCTCTTCTCTTCTCTTCTCTTCTCTTCTCTTCTCTTCTCTTCTCTTCTCTTCTCTTCTCTCTTTTCTTTTCGTCTTTTCTCTTCTCTCCTAGGCTGTTCTTCTTTTATCCTTCCCTTCTTCTTCTTCTCTTCTCTCTTCTTCTCTTCTCTCTTCTCTTCTCTTCTCTCTTTTCTTTTTCTTTTCTTATTTTCTCTTCTCTCCTACGTGGTTCTTCTTGTACCCTTCCCTTCACCTTCTTCTCTCTTCTTCTCTTCTCTTCTCTTATCTTCTTCTTTTTTTTTTTTTTTTTATCCTTCCCTTCTCTCTTCTTCTCTCTTCTCTCTTTTCTTTTCTTGTTTTACCCTTCCCTTTATCTTCTCTTGTCTTCTCTCCCTTGTCTTGCCTTCGTCTCTACTTAATTTCTGTTCTGTTCTGTTCTCTGCTCCTCTTTTCTTGTATTATCATTTATTTTCTTCTCTTCTGTTCTTGTTTTGTCTTGTATAGTCTTGTCTGCTCTTCTCTTCTTCTCTTATCTATTTTTCTCTCCCCTTCTCTCGTCTTCCCTTCCCTTATCTTCTCTCCTCTTCTCCCCTCTTCTATCCTCTTCTCTACCTACCCATGTCCCGCTGACGCCTTAGAAATGATATAAGTAGAAAGTACCCATTGGCTCCTTAGCTTTATATATTATAGAGTGCTGAGAGTGCGTACAGATAGGGCCTCCTCTTTGTCTTCGCTGCTAATGTTTTTCCTTCTTTTCTATGTTCTTGTCTTCATCCTATTTTCCTCTTCCTTCCTCTTACTATTTACTTATGTTTTGTATTGTTTTCTATTTTACCATGTCTACCAAAGGCTTGTTGACCCCCCCCCCTCTCTCTCTCTCTCACTCTCACTCTCTCTCTCTCTCTCTCTCTCTCTCTCACTCACTCTCTCTCTCTCTCTCTCTCTCACTCTCACTCTCACTCTCTCTCTCTCTCTCTCTCTCTCTCTCTCTCTCTCTCTCTCTCTCTCTCTCTCTCTCTCTCACCATGGCTTCCCCCCCATATATGTTGTTTCCAGGCTTCCCACTCAGCTCAGCCACTCACAAGGCACCGACACCTTATTAACAGTTTGGCAAGAAGGTTGAAGTCTAATGATAAATGGTTATTAGCTATAATATACAGTATATTAATATATATATATATATATATATATATGTGTGTGTATTTGTGTATATGTGTGTGTGTATGTGTGTATTCACACATTTAACGTACATATACATGTTCATGAATACTGATCTTTACACATTATACAATCATTTGAATATGTATCGAGTTTGGACAGGTATTAGATATTTAAATGAGTGTATATTTATTATATTCGGTGAGCGAACATATGTTATGGACCTTATTTAACCCCTTTACGATACACTGGCGCGCTTTATTATTATATTTTAGCCATTCTAGACAATTTTATGCAGTTTAGGAAAGATCTCTTGGAATCAAAGGGTCGTATCTATCTTAATTAACCCTCTTCAATGCTTTCCTAATCTGAGTACATTTGACTAACGCTTTCCAGAATGTGAGGAAGAGACGCGCCCTTAAATACTTATAGAGCATGTTAACACAATTACAGGGAGGGTGTATTAATAGCTTACAATGGTTATAATAGGATAAGGATGGAGGAAGTGATGTTACGGACATTGTATATAGAAGGATTCCTATATGTCATGGGTAAGATACAGGAACTCTTACTCTCTCCCTCTCTCTCTCTCTCTCTCTCCCCCCCCTCTCTCTCTCTCTCTCTCTCTCTCTCTCTCTCTCTCTCTCTCTCTCTCTCTCTCTCTCTCTCTCTCTCTCATATGAAAGCTCAAGAATGTGCTTTCACATAATCACCAAAAGTCATAAATCCCCACTGGAAAAAATCAATAAAAAGACTTGTTAATATAAAGAACATCAACTTTCACATTACTTTCTTACTTCCTTCATGGCTAATAAAAACAAGACTGAGTGGTATCGAGGGGTCAAGGGGGTAGTGCTTGGTTTTTAGACTATATATTAATTTATTAATTCATTTTTGAGTTTCCTCGCTAGACCTCCATCAAGCTGGGAAAAAAACCCTAGACCCCCTTTCAAGATAAATGTGTAAATTTTTTCGGTATAAAAATGTGCCTTCTAAAAGTACAGGCTCGCTCTCGCTCGCCAGGAAAAAAATCGACACCTAAATTGCACGAAAGGTATTAATATTGACAAAGAAATGAGGTGAAAGGTCTCAAAATCTCCAAACTAACGGAATGAACATCTTAAAATCTCAAAACTAATATGCTTAATTAACATGAGGGAGAAGGAGGTCCAGAAAAAGCGACTACCTCCCTCCTACGATATCTGGAAGTGCAATAATAAAAGGGTATTGTACAACTAGGCTACTGACAAAAGTTCGTGATCTCTCGCACTTATATCTTTATGGAAATATAGTATCCATTAATATTAACCCCTTGAAGCTCTGACGCGTTTTAGCACTTTATTTTGCTATCATTAGACGATTTTATGCAGCTTAGGAAGGATCTGTGGGTATTAAAACGATAAAGACTGTCTCAATCAACCCTCTGACTTCCATAATTATACCCTTCTTAATCTAAATAATATCGTATAATAAATGCCAGAAAACAGAAAAGAAATGCGTCTTGGAGCTTGAAAGGGTTAATTTTCTGACCAAAACAGCTATATATTAGTAAATTCGTATTATGTATTTATTTATATATAGCTTATTTATATAGCTTATTTATTTATATAGCTTATTTATATATAGCTTATTTATATATAGCTTATTTATTTATATAGCTTATTTATATATAGCTTATTTATATATAGCTTATTTATATATAGCTTATTTATATAGCTTATTTATTTATATAGCTTATTTATATATAGCTTATTTATATATAGCTTATTTATTTATATAGCTTACTTATATATAGCTTATTTATTTATATAGCTTATTTATATATAGCTTATTTGATATACACATCAATATAAATGGAAATATTTGTACACAATAAATCGCAATAGCTCACGAACATTTGTCAGTAGCTGTACATATATTTATTTATTTGAATGTATGTAATAACAAAGATGGGAAAGCAAGGAGTGATACCCTAATCTTTACATGATAGTACTGTACATATGATTGTTATTGTCTAACTTGTTGTGCTATACAGTAACGTTTGATTTTGTATACACATTGAAACAATTAAGAACATAATTTATTAGCATCAGTTAATACTGTATATCTATCCAATTACCTATCTCTCTCTCTCTCTCTTTATATATATACAATATATATATATAATTAAACCAGAAGCTAGGCGACTAATACGTGATGAAGCCGCGACCACTGTAACACAATAAGAACCAGATTATCATGCCGTGAATTGCTAAAACACTGTGTAAGACCCCCGAGTGAAAGTGTACAGTAGGTGGCTGACATTCCTGCACTTACGCACTAACAACCCCCCCCCCCCCAGTACTGTATTGTTGTTAACCCCTTCCCCACCATTACGTTATTGTCATCATATTCTGGTTACCATTAGACGATTTTCTTTGGTTTATAATCTACCTCTACGACTCAAATGTGTCGATACGATCTCAATAGACCCTCTTCATTCCATAGGTCCTTCTTAAGCTGTAAAACATCATCGAATATTAGTCAGAATCAAAGGTAAAAAGACGTCATGGTGGTGAAGGGGTTAAGGGGAGATTTTCACTTTAGTATTATTTTTCTGGACTGCCTTCTCCCTCATGCTTAGCTCGTTAGTTTTGAGATTTTTAGACGTGTGCCCAATTAGTTGGCGATTTCCGAAGCATTCGCCCCATTTCTATAAATATTTAGATGTTTCGGGCCATTTAGATAACCGATAGCGAACCTGTAACTTAAGAGGAATCGGCCTTCGGCCATGACATTTTTCTACCGCAAAATGTACAAATACATCTCCAAGGGGAGGTTTAGGGAGCAAACTAGAAACCTCCCCTCAAGGTTAACTGCTTCCCCACGATCACGTATTTTTAACCTATAATACTGGCTAACATTGGACAAATCTAAGGCAGTGTATAAAACTCCTATAATGTTCTCCAGGTATTTTATTGAGATGGTGTGTGGATTTATTATTATTATTATTAGTATTTTGTTGTTTACCCCTCTGAGTCATAGAAGTGGATTATAAGCTAAAGATAATCGTCTAATGCCAACCAGAATACAGTCACGGTAGAGAGTTAGGTGTTACTCCTGCCCTGGTTTATCGTACAGTCACGGTAGAGAGTTAGGTGTTACTCCTGCCCTGGTTTATCGTACAGTCACGGTAGAGAGTTAGGTGTTACTCCTGCCCTGGTTTATTAGAATACAGTCACGGTAGAGAGTTAGGTGTTACTCCTGCCCTGGTTTATCGTACAGTCACGGTAGAGTGTTAGGTGTTACTCCTGCCCTGGTTTATCGTACAGTCACGGTAGAGAGTTAGGTGTTACTCCTGCCCTGGTTTATCGTACAGTCACGGTAGAGAGTTAGGTGTTACTCCTGCCCTGGTTTATCGTACAGTCACGGTAGAGTGTTAGGTGTTACTCCTGCCCTGGTTTATCGTACAGTCACGGTAGAGAGTTAGGTGTTACTCCTGCCCTGGTTTATCGTACAGTCACGGTAGAGAGTTAGGTATTACTCCTGCCCTGGTTTATTAGAGACATTTTTAAGAGGGGATGGTTAATGTTTTGGTCGATTTTTTCATATATTTTTGTTTTCCTAGTTTCGTCCCTAGACCTCCATCAAACTTAAACAAAAACAATCCCAGGATCCCCCTTCAAGATATATTTGTACATTTTGTTGTAGAAATATGTCCCGGCCGAAGGCCGTTTCCTCCTACATTACAGGCTCGCTATCGCTCGCCAGGAAAATATCGACACCTAAATAACACGAAAAGTCTTAATATTGACAAACAAAATGGTCGAAAGGTCTTAAAATCGCCAAACTAATTAGGTGAACGTCTTAAGTCTGAAAACTAATGGGGCTAAGCATGCGGAAGAAGGGGGACCAGTAAAGCGACCCATCACCCCTTATATTAGAGTGTCAGATCCGTCCTACGTGACTGAAAGGGGTTGGTATTTCGTTCAACCCCTTCTGTACCGGCGACGTCTTTTTAATTAAATTCTTGCTGTATTACGACGATTTTATGCAGCTTAGGAAGGATATGTGGTGGCTAAAAGGATTAATCGAGATAGTCTGTAGCCTCTTAATGGGTAAACGACCTTCCTAAGCTGAATTAAATCGTCTAATAATTGCCGGAATATCATGAATAGGGCGTCACCGGTGCTGAACGGGTTAAGCCATTCTCTACCGGCGACGTCTTTTTCATTTTATTTTTTGCTAAATTTCGACGATTTTGTGCAAGTTAATAAGGTGTAATTTCAAGCTTGATGAAGGTCTAGGGACAAACTAAGGGGGGGAGGGGGTATTTATTGGTTTATTTATTTATGTCTTTACTATTATTTTAGTTTCCTCCCTGGGCCTTCGTCAAACTATTAAAAAATATATATCCTCAAGATCCCCCTACGAGATTAATGTGTACATTAACACATATATATCCTCAAGATCCCCCTACGAGATTAATGTGTACATTAACACATATATATCCTCAAGATCCCCCTACGAGATTAATGTGTACATTAAAAAATACAAATCCTCAAGATCCCCCTACGAGATTAATTTGTACATTTTCCACCTCCAAAATTACGGGCTGGCTATCGCTCGCCAGGAAAAGAATCGACATCTAAATGGCAAGAAAGGTCTTAATATTGACAAAGAAAGGGGGTGAAAAGTCTTGAAGTCTCCAAACAAATGGTCCAAACGTCTGAAAATATGAAAATGAATGGGGCTGAACATGAGGGAGAAGGGGGACTAGAAGTGTCAACCATCCCCCTCTTAACCCTTTGAGTACCAGCGGCGTGTGTGACATTTTTTGCTTGCTATATTTAAACGATATTGTGCAACTTAAGAAGGATCTGTGGTTGTTAAAAAGGGTTGTTGGAGATAGTTTGAAGCCCTGTTATTGCTAGAGGTCCTTCATAAGCCGAATACAATCGTCTAATCATTGCCAGAACATAATTAAAGGATGACACCGGTACTGAACGGGTTAAACAGTCTACCTTACAAACTTCCCATTACAGTATACTCCCCCCCCCCACCCCACCCCCCGTGCTGTGATGAGAGAAAACGTTACTGTTATTGGTAAACTATTCTAAATTTGACTGATACGTGCAAGCTGTAGTACGGCTCTTTTAACTCCTTCTGTACTACCCAAGACCAATAATAATGGTCTTGGTACTACCAATGTCTTTATAATTTTATTCTTGCTATATTTAGAAGACTTTGTGAAGTTAGGAAGGATTTATGGTAGCTAATAGTTTAATTGAGATAGTTTGTAGCTTTTTTCATTGCAAGACGTCCTTCTTAAGGGGAGGTATTTAGTTTCTTCCCTAGAACTCCATCAAGCTTAAAATTACACCCCGTAGACCCCCTTTCAAGATAAATTTGTACATTTTTCGGTAGAAAAATTTCCCGGCCGAAGGCCGGTTCCTCTCAAATTGCAGGCTCGCTATCGCTCGCCAGGAAAAAATCGACACCTAAATGGCACGAAAGTTCTTAAAATTGACAGAAATGGGGCGAAAGTTCTTAAAATCGCCAAACTAAAGGGGGCGAGGGTCTTAAAATCTAAAAAGCAATGGGGCTAAACATGAGAGAGAAAGGGGTCCAGAAAAAAATCCCTCAAGTGGAAATCTCCCCTTAACCTGAATAATATCGTCTAATAGTTACCAGAATACGATGGAAAGGATGTCACCGGTACGGAATGGGTTAATTGATCTGTAATTTAGCCTTGTATCTGCATGACTTTTGCCACAATGTTCCCTAGTGTGTTGGGGTTTGTACTCGGAGGTAATTCAAGAATATATATTGCAACTGAGACTTACAGACGAAACTATTTAAAAATTGAAGAGCTATGATAGGTATATTAATTGATAAAATTATATAATCACGATTCTTCTTCTTTTACTACTACTACTACTATTACTACTACTACTACTACTACTACTACTACTACTACTACTACTACTACTACTACTACTACTACTAAGATCATCCTGTCCAACGTATGGAAAGGAATGCCCTGAAAAACAATAAACATTTACTTCACAATCAATTAATATCCATTAAGATTAATACATTTGTTCACAACTAGATAAAACGCAGTAAGAATAAAAAATGCCGAGATAATATTATGACAGAATTGTAATAACGTTCAAGGGGCTGTGATTGTGTTGACGTAGATAGTGAATGTCTAGGCGTTAGTTGATAAGGCGAATAAATTAATAATAATAATAATAATAAAAATAATATTAAAAATAATATTAATAACAACACAATGCCATTATCAATATGAATGAAATGGTCTCAACTAATTATATATATATATATACTGTATGATGTATAATATATATATATATATATATATATATATATATATATATATATATATATATATATATATATATATATATATATATATATTTTTTTTTTTTTTTTTTTTTTTTTTTTTAATGAAATTGTCCGACTCTACATACCACAAATATAAAACCTTGTAAGATACCAGGACTGACACCATTGTATTGCTGTCGAAGGACTTATGATATTAGTGACGTAAAAAGTCTATACTCAAGGTGTAAAATGTCGATAAGGCGAATCATAATAATAATGTATGTATGTATGTACTCAGGCACATACCCCATAATAATAATAATAATAATAATAATAATAATAATAATAATAATAATAATAGCAATGTATTATTGTTCACCCGGACTTTTAAAATTCACCCATAATCTTTGACACTAAAACAGCATATTCATTTTGGGCATTTCAGTTAACCCTTTGAGTACCAGCGACGTATGTTATATTTTATTAGAGCTATATTTAGACAATGTTTTGCAGCTTAGGAAGGATCTGTGGTAGTTAGAAGGGTTAGTTGAGATCTTTTGAAGTCTTATTATTGCTAGAGGTCCTTCCTAAGCTGAATAAAATCGTCTTATAGTTGCTAGAATATTATGAAAAGGACGTTCCCTGTGCGGGTTAAGTGGTCGAGTTTCATTTATCATATTTTCTGGACCCTCTTCTCCCTTATGTTCAGCCACATATTAGATTGGAGATTTTAAGACCTTCGCTCTATTCGTGTTTGCGATTTTAAGACCTTTAGTGCCATTTAGGTGTAGATTTATTTTTGGCGAGCGAGAGCGAGACTGCAATTCAGGAGCCTAGGTTTTTTGCTAACGGAACATGCACAAATTATCACGAAGGGGGATCTTGGGAGTATTTTTCTAAGCATGATGAAGGTCTAGGGAGGAACTAATAAAACTAATAAAAATAATAATATATAAATAAACACATAAATACAAATCTTCCCCTTAATTAATCTGGCAATCATATATACGAAAAATAATAATCTAAGGAGTTCAAATTAAATAGTCCCCCATCCACTGTAGGGTTGGGTGTGAACTTTTTCCTCCTGCTGTGCTATCTACAGTATGTTATTGACGCGCAGAGAAGGTCCAAGGAGCTCACAATGATAAGATGATTAAGGCCCCGGGAGATTAATATACAGTATATTATTAGTGGTGGCGGTGCTGGTGGAGAGTGAGGTTGCTTACTCAGAGCTCTGTCAGGTTAGTGGTTAGATGAATAAGTCAAGTACAATCGGCCTAATAAGTGATGTCTCGGCACCAATTATATTTTGATCAATAATGGGTATCAGGAATATTTGCACATGATTTCTTCTTTTTGAGTGAGATATACAACAATTTTCCTACACTTACCCACCCTATTCAACATCTGACAGACATTTAATACACCATACAGCGAGCAAAACGTAATGACAGCTGGGATGATTTATTAGCGCCACCGTACATTGAGTTATTGCACAATTATGTACTACTTCTCTTTTTACTGAAACATTAACAGCCTTGTCAGGAACAGTCGATCTGCGGCTGTTTACATTACTTTGTATAGTCCTTTGCATAAGTTCTTTAAATTTTTAGAAATTCAGTATTAGTAATAGAAGTGATTGAGGTTGCTTTGCCTGCAGTGTTTATCAAGTAAATAAACAAAACTGCTTAGTAGAGAACATATCTCCATCATGTGTGCAAATGTGGGCAAGTGTCATCTACATTCTTCAAAGCTGTTCTGCACTATGAAATTTGAACAAATTGGGCGTGTAGATTGAGCGGTCTAATTTAACCGAGCAGTCTAATTGGGCTGAGAAGTTTAATTGGGATGAACAGTCTAATTGGGCTGAGCATTCTTATTGGGCTGAGAAGTCTAATTGAGCTGAGCAGTTTAATTGGGCTGAGCAGTATAATTGGGCTGAGCAGTGTAATTGGGCTGAGCAGTCTAATTGGGCTGAGCAGTCTAATTGGGCTGCTGGGGGGGGGGGGGAGTCATCAGATGTAGGCCAAAAGTTAATTGTGTTTATTCTAATACCAAATGAAAGCATTGCCCTTTAGTCTTTGAGAACACTTGCTTGCAAACAGGCAAACGAACAGACATAGATGATCAATTAATCTCCATCAACTTCGCTTGGTGGAGATAATATAGGAATAGGCTAGACAATTAATTTGCTAATTTGCTTAACTTTAAAAACACTCGTTGAAGAAGTTGAAAAGATACCATGAATGACAGAAGCTTATAAGAGAAAGTGCAAGGCTAGAAACGTGTCCCTCTTCCCGTAAGTAACCTAATATCACTCCCCATTATCCAACCTTATACACGACTTAACCTAACATCAAATCCAACCATTTACCTAGTCCAAATTTACTCTTATATTCTATCAAACTAACTTGGCTCGAATACAACACTCTTTTATCTTACCCTAACCTAACCGAAGTGTGGGTGAATTATGTACTCCATTATCTTCCTAATCTGCGATACGGCTTATTATGTCCTTGAGCTACAAACCTTCAACCCAAGAACAAGATCAGTTAAGAAGGGATTTATTTATTTATTTCCTCATATATATATATATATAATATATATATATATATTTATATTTGTTTAGTTTCCTCTCTAGACCTCCTCCATCAAATTATTAACCCCCCCCAAGACCCTCCTTCAAGATAAATTTGTACATTTTCGATAGAAAAATGTCCTGACTGACGGCCGGTTCCTCCAAAATTACAGGCTCGCCCGGAAAAAATCTACACCTAAATGACACGAAAAACCTTAATATTGACAAAGAAATGGGGCGAAAGGTCTTATAATCGCCAAACTAATGGTCCGAACGTCTTCAAATCTGAAAACTTATGGGGCTTAACACCAGGGAGCAGGGGGACCAGAAAAACGACCCAACTCCCCTTAACCCTTTCGCCTGTTGAGAGATTATTGTTTCTTCTATCAATACTGACCTTCAACTCAAGATCACACTGTAAACTAGCGAGGTTATAAAAAAAGTACTATATAATAATAATTGGATATATTGATAGTGACCTAGCTTTCTCACTGGTATAAGATGGGTTTATTACCACCAATACAATATAACCTTCAAGACTCAAAGGGGTAAATATGGTCTCGATGAACCCTCTCAATAATATAGGTCCTTAAGCTTCATAACAATGTCTAGTTTAGCCAGAAAAAAATATGTAAAATAATGTCATCGTGCTGAAGGGGTTAAGTAACTATAAATAATAGTTACGTAGACATATAGGTCATTCACCTCGTCTACTACAATCCCTGGGACCATCTCGCGAATGGAACATGATCGTGGGGTTAGGTTATTGTGGGTTATATCACAGTTTTGGTAGACAGGTAAGTTTAAAGATGTGTTAGGTTAGTGTTTTGTTTCCCTTGTGTTTATAGGAGACCAAAGGCAATGTTGCCTGTAACAAGTGGTTAGGTTAGGTGTTGCCATAGTAACTGTACATCATTGTTACGTAAACCTCTACACTGGGTCATTCACCTTGCCTTCACTCCCTGGGACCATCTCGTGAACGTAATAGGATCTTGGGGTTTGTGTACCGTTCCGGAAAACTGATACCTTCAATGGAGAAGACTTGGCTTGACCTAATAACCTTTATTTACCGCCTCACAGAGTGGATGCGGACAGACAATTATACGTTTCGATATTGTTTCGAATTGTTTGTGGTACAATTGTTCAGGTACACTTGGGCACAGAATGTAAATGTCTTAGCCATGAACAATATAGGCATATTTTACTAATGATAACATCAATATTGTGATACAATAATGAAGTTACAGTTGGTGGGTACATATTAATAGGTTGGTCCAGTAGTCTAAGGCACCACACGCTAAACGCCCAGGTGTGGTTGAGAGTTCGAGTCCCCTAGAATATTTTTATGTATTTTATTCGATGGAGAAGGATTGTAGTGTGAATCCTCCTTAGCCAAACTGCTCAACTTTCAGCTTATATTAACCTACAGTACATGTCGCTCCTCCAGTACATCTGTGTATGAATTATGGTCGGAACTCCGGCACCTCACTGTCGCCAAATGTCGCATGTGACCTCATAGATAAGCTAGAATAAGCATTGTACTCTACCTAAGATTCTCAGCCTCAGGACTGCAAGTGAACAATTAACCAACAATTAGTATTTTGTATTATTGTTGGGTGGGTTAAAAGTCAGAGAGAGAGAGAGAGAGGGGGTGGGGGTGGAGAGGAAGGGGGGGGGGGGGGAATTACCACAAGAAAGAATAGATACCTTGAATGGAACACACACAGAACATACAGTTGGCCACAGGAGTTTTGGCCCACTCAGTGATAGTATGTATGGGAGAAAATTAACTATACTCCGTTTCATTTCATCTGACGGTAAATTGAATCCCTTACCAGCTATTTTTGTTTTCTTTATGTAATGGAAAAATATGAAACCACTATGTCTCTGCATCATAATAAGACCAAGTTTATATAATTAGCACCATATTTCATTACAAAATATTAAAAATAACTGAAAAATCTTGATAGGAACTTTGCAATTTACCGTCAGTTGAAAAGAAACAGAGTATAGTATGGTTGAATTACGAGCGTAGTTTTTTATGCAGTATGCAGTAGTTAACCCTTTCAAGATCCTATACGTATTTCTTTTCTGTTTTCCGGCTATTATTAGACGATTTTATTTAGATTAGGAAGGGTACGAGGCCTATATGGAAATCAGAGGGTTAATTGAGATATAGTCTTTACCCTTATAATTCCAACAGATCTTCTTAAACTACATAAAATCGTATATTGATAGCCAGAATAAACTGTCAAAATGCGTCACAATCTTCAAAGGGTTAAGTCATATAATCGATTGTTGTGTTCATAAATGTCTTTTACTGTAAGACAATCATGATATTTGTACTCCAGGGGAGACAAGCAGGCAGGGAAGGCAGAAGTAGACAGGATATGAAGGAAGGAAGGGTAGGTAGGCAAGGCAGTGAGATAGGTAGGCAGGTGAAGCAAGAAGGCAGGTGAAGCAGGAAGGCAGGTAGGCAGGGATATAGGTAGGTAGGTAGGTAGGTAGGCAGGGGAGGCAGGCAGACAAATTGGGTAAGCAAGATAGAAAGAATAGGTAGAAAGGAAGGGTAGGTACACAAGGCAAGGAAATATGTAGTATATGCAGGGGAGACAGGCAGGGATTGGTAGACAGGGTAGGTAGGCAGGTAGGCAGGCAGAGAGATAGGTAGTGTAAGCAGACAGGGAAAGCAGAGCCGAACTACGAGTTGGTCAAGAGAATATATGGAAGGATGTGTGGGAGGGCCACCGGAGCCAGTGCAACGGTGACCATCCGGCGACAACCAATGGTACGCCGTAGGCAATCTGCCAGCTGGACCCAAGTAGTCAATCTTCATCCGTTGCAGATGCACCGCAGCTGGACATGCGGTCATACCCAAAGTGGACTTGCAACGCGCCTGTGGTGACCGCAGGAATGCCTCTGGCAATCTTGACATACCCCGTTACAGAGCGGCAACCACTTTCGGCACATACCGTTGCATGACGGCGTGCATGATGCAGGGGCACTGTCCTGTGGCAATCATAAGTGGCATGACCACTGTCTTTATTTTGGATAATATAGAGATGGATTACCCACATGCATCAGCTTTCTGGCGGATTATCAGGGTCGCAGTCACAGATCATGATAGTGTGAGAGACCCATAAGCCGTCTCTTCTCTCCTGCGTAATAGTTTAGGTAGTTTAGATGCAAGCAGCCTCGTAATGATCAGTAAATCTGTTGTTGCTTGCTTTACATTGTACTCATTTGATTTGCCGCTAAAACTGCTCGTATGACGCCAGCTTGAAACGAAAATAGAATGCAGTACACAGCGCTTCCTCTGGTTCGCACTGTCATTATTATCACGGACTTTGTAATCCATACCACCTACAATAACAAACGTGAGAGATAAGGCGATCAGTGTTATCATCCTATAAGTCGTTCTGAAGACCATAATTAAGATAAGATTGTGTGAGGGTATTAGGAGCGTAGTGTCTTATCTCGTATGCAAAACGCCATCACATGAACCTTGAACTGTTTTCTCTTTCGTCACTTGACCCTCTCAGACTGGAACACCTCTTTCACTGTAATGACGTCTTTACCTGCGGTGAGGTCGTGGGTACGGCGTTCAGAGGCGTTTGGGTAGTTGTGAACAGGTATCCCGAGTTCGAATCCCGGGAGGACCATATGCTTTCATTAGTTTATTCAAGTACATTGGGGTTATAATTGATGATTAATGTTAAGAACGGGGTGTTACTTATATTATAATTTGATCTGGTAGTTGAGTTGGGTGGAACTTAGGAGATCATCAGTATTTATGTGGCTGTTTACATGTCTGTTTGTGAGCACGATTGATAAAATATATGGAGTGTGACAAAATGTGATAATATATTTTTGTTTTGGTTGCTAAGAATCACTGTCTTCATTACATTCACTTTTTTCCTTTTGTTTTTTTCTTGCTCTTTTTTATATTTTCTATGTCCTAATAATACTGTCTGTTGTTGTTGATTGTTAGCTGGGTGTATTAATTTGGGTGGTGGTGTCCATAGAGTTTTGCTTATATAGGGAATACACCTCTCAAACAGATCTGAGGAACCTCAGTCACCAATATAAATAACCTTATTTCAGAACAGCTTTGTGTTTTTTTATGTTTCGCTGTACCACATTATTATTAGTCATCGAGAAAAAAAATATATATACAGTACACACACACACATACAGTATATATATATATATATATATATATATATATATATATATATATATATATATATATATATATATATATATATATATATATATATATATATATATATATATATATATATATATATATATAGTGTATACTAAATGACAACACCACCTCCAGTGCGTTCCTTTCCTCGAACACTAACCCTTGCAGCACGATGACGTAATGTTCATCATATTCTGGTTACCATTAGAGGATTTCCTTTAGCTTATATTCTATCTCTAGGACTCAAAGGGGTAAATACGATATCAATAAACACTCTGTATGAGTAACATGGGTCCTTCTTAAACTACAAAAATCGTCTAATTGTAGCCATAATCAAAGGTAAAAAGACGTTATCGTGTTGAAGGGGTTAAATATGGCTAATATGTACAGTATACATTGCAAGGAAACTCATACTATGTATATGGAATAAATACAGTATGTGTGAAACTCTATGATCAAAAGCAGATAACAGTCTTCTGGCCCTCTTCCTTTATCAATGTAAGTTTTTAGCTCTCTAGATGGAAAACACAAGCTGTATATAACAAACAAACAAAAGGACTCTAATAAATAATATATACAGTAGTTGATTATCATTATCTTATTGCAGGTTGATATGCGGGTGGATTGTGTGTCTTTAATCTACCAATGAGAGATCGACCAGACCCCTACACTGTTGTGGTGGTCGACTTCGATGGGATCTTGGGTAAGTTTTTTTTTTATGGATATTTAACCCTTTCGGTGCGGTAGATTCTATGAGGAAGAATTCAACCAGGCAGCTATATTCCCGCTATATCCGCTCAACAGACGTCGCCCTAGGGTCATATCTGTAGGCCCGATGTAAAGATAGGGTCAAACACTCTCTATGCTCTATCTGATAGGTCATGGGCCAGACTGGAAATCGGTAGCCTACCATGAAATAGAGCTCTATTCTACAATTGCAATCTACAAGACATTTTCTTATTCTTATGGAGTTAATATTTCGCTATGATAATGTTAAGCCTAGATCTGGGGAAAAGGAAGCCAGGATAGCCACAATAAGGCAGTGTCCACTAGAAAACACACCTGCTACACCCTATCTGATCCAGCCTTCACCTGTCTCATGCTCTACGGCCCAATCTCCGCCCCCAAAAATTAAGTTAGCAGCCCAAAAGTCCCAAACCACGCCCTAAAAGCCTGGGAATCGGGAGGCCAGCCCACCTGTATCCCTACCTTTCACATCCCCACTTCCAGCGACTCCAGGGCGAGAATGGCTTAATGACAACCTATCTGATCAGAAGCAGAGAGACCTTATTGCCCGCAGCCGCCAGACCCGCAAGAGGAGTTGAAAAATATATGACCTCTTCAGGGAGAAATGGAGGTTCCAAAAGGCAGCTCACCTCTATCGGTACAGCTCTCTCTCTCTCTGAGTAACTCCTGAGAAAAGCCTGAATAATTCTGTTAATGATGTCTTGATAGCGTAATGCATAGTGCGCGGAATTTCGATGTGAGTATCCTGGGTTTGAGTCCTCGGAGTGCCACATGTATTTGTTGATTTCATTAATTGAGTTTAGATGTGAAGTTGGTTGGTGTAAAAATCATAATAATGGAAGCAACTCCGTCAACTCTAGATTGGAGTAATACATCCCCTGTTCTGAGCAACTCGTTCGGTTCATGACTGAGTATCTCGGCAATGACGTGAGCAACGATGTCAACTCTTAGCTTGAGTATCTCAATCCCCATTCTGAGCAACTTATTTGGGTTACGCTGGATTATCTCGGCACCAACGCGAGTAACTCCATCGATCTGCAACTCAACCCTACAAGCCAACCCAGAGAAGGAGCTCATCTACCCCGATTCCCACACGATGCCGGCAGGACCACCCTGAACGGATGCATTTGCTACAATTCATCTCTGATTTTCAAAGATCTTTCTTAGACTTCAAGAAGAAAAATTAAGACAAATACACACTATCCCTAACTACTGTATTTGCATAACGTAATTAAAACTTCTATTACCCCTGAACGGCTCCGTTTTTTAGTTAGAATATACAATTTATGCTAGATTAACTTTTGCCTCCAACAACACCTGCCTCACAGATACTTATTTCTATGCCAAGCTCCCACTCCCGCTTATAAATACATATAAATTCATTAATTGTTACTTGCCTTCTTGGGGAACCATCTCTGTACTTATATAGTTAACCTTATATAACTTGTCTATGTGTGTTGATGTCTATTAATTCTTGTACTGCCATATCCAATAACTAGATATAAATACTTCAAGAGACTTGCGTTCCTTCAGTACTCCTAATGACTTAATTTATCATTTATATTGAATTTGTATTGAACCTTGCAATTATTCATCAACCTATGTTAGGAATAAACAATGTATATACTGTATAAAGCCTGCATATTATGTTTAGCATGACCTTCCGGTCGGTTTAAGGACCTTCCACTCTCACAATATACTGTAGATCACCTGGCCCTCTCAACGATAGTCAGGGCCGGTATCTTAGATAACCTTGGTCAATGCATGAGTTACTATATTATTACTTAATACCTGAGAGTGAGAAATGGGTAGGGGAGAACACACAGGTGGAGGCAAGGCGGAAGCATATGGAGGAGAGGGGGGGGGGGGGAAGGGAGAAGGGAGAACACACATATAGGGGAACACATAGGAGGGAAGTTTACAACACACATAATATCAAATGATTCGTCGGAGAATTCCTAATAAGCCTGTACCATTTATTTTGTCTGATGCACATTTTATGAATAATTATTCAGTGAGAGAGGGTGAAAGGGAATGGCGAGACCATACATTGAGGGGAGGGGGGAGGGGGGGGAGAGAGGGGGGAACCACATGGGAGGGAGGGGTGGGTGGAGGTGAGGGGGCAGCACACATGAAGGAGAGGTGGGGGAAGCAGCACAGGGAGGGAGGGGTGGGGTGGAGAGCAGCACATAGGAAAGAGTGAGGGGAGGGGGGAAAGCACACAGGAAGGAGGAGTGGATGGGGGGGAGGAGGCAGCACAGGAGAAGGAGGGGTACAAAGTACAAAGGATTACAAAGGAGTACAAAGAAAATCAAGCAACAACATATCTAGTGACCCTTCTAGGTTGCTTGTCCTCCAAAACACTGAGGATCAAGTGTCCAAACAGTGGTTTAGAGTGGGTAAGGGAACATTGGAAAGGGAATTACTGCCCTGGAACTAATGTCCGTGGCAGGATTAGGAAGTTAGCAGAGGACAGATGGGTTAGTAACTGAGGGGGGGATAATAAAGTTATTCATTTACAAACGCAGTCAGTCGCGGGTTTGATGAGAGATATTTGTCTAGGCGGAGTTTAAATGAATCAACGGTGATGCAGTCTATAACGTTTCGGGGAAGCCCATTCCACAAGTTGACAACTCGATTGAAGAAGAAATTCTTAGATTCGTGCGAGTTAAAAGATTTACCAATAAATTTGCAACCGTTTCCCCGCGTGTAATTTGATTGGTCGATAGTGAAGTACTTACTACAGTTCATATTGTTGATGCCTTTGATGATTTTGAACACTTGAATTAAGTCACCTCTTAATCTGCGCTGGGTTAAAGGAAATAGATTTAATTCTCTAAGATGCTCTTCGTATGGTTTGTTCTTTAGGCTAGGTATCATTTTGGTAACTCTACGTTGAACTCGTTCTAGCTTGTTTATATCTTTTTGGTAATAAGGGCACCAGGATTGAACGCAGTATTCCAGAAGAGGCCGGACTAAGGAATTGTAAAGGGTTAGGATAACTTCTTTGGATTTATGCTCAAATGACCTGCCTATAAAGCCAATTATTTTGTTTGCCTTCTTAACAACTTCTGAACATTGTTGACTCGGTTTTAGGTTACTCGATATTGTTACTCCCAGATCGGTTTCTCTGTTTACAATCTTAAGCTGAGTGCCATTCATCGAATAGTTTGCTTTCTCATTTAGGTATCCGACATGTAGTACTTTACATTTATCCGCATTGAAACTCATTTGCCAAATTTGGGCCCAACATGACAATTTATCTAGATTGTGTTGCATATCGTCAACTTGTTCTTTTGAGAGTACGCTATTTGCAATTTTTGTATCGTCAGCAAATTTTGAGATTGTACAGGTGAGACCCTCATCTATGTCGTTGATGTAAATTAGAAAGAGAATTGGTCCTAGTACCGATCCCTGGGGTATCCCGCTACTTACATTGATCCATTTAGATGCCTTACCGTTTATGACTACCCTTTGCTTTCTGTTGCTGAGCCAATTTTCTATCCATTTCAACACACCGTCTTGTATTCCATGCGCTTTTAGTTTTAGCAGTAGCAGTTTAGGTGGAGTGGGGGTGGGGGTGGGAGGAGGCAGCACAGGAGAAGGAGGGGTAGTTGGAGTGGGGGTGGGTGTGGAAGGAGACAGCACATGAGAAGGAGAGGTAGGTGGAGTGGGGGTGGGGGTGGGGGAGGCAGCACATGAGAAGGAGGGGTAGGTGGAGTGGGGGTGGTGGGGGTGGGAGGAGGCAGCACAGGAGAAGGAGGAGTAGGTGGAGTGGGGGTGGGGATGGGGGAGGCAGCACATGAGAAGGAGGGGTAGGTGGAGTGGGGGTGAGGGTGGGGAGGAGCACACAGGAAGGATAGGGGTGGGGTGGGGGATGGTATTACAACACATGTAGGCTTCTCCATCACACCATACCCGGGTGCACACACTTGTATACACAGACACCCACACTCCCTCTCCACGCTACACTAACACTATCCTCCACACCACCATACGGCACGGGAATATTGGTGTGTGTTGGTCGTGTGTAGTGCAATAAGTAACGTAGATCGGAACCTGTAGTCTTGAATGTATGGGAAGGGGTTCGTTTTCTCCACCTCCTTCATTGCTAAAAGCATGACCGAGGGAAGGAATGATCGTGATTTGGGGTGTTTCAGTGTTGGGTAATTCAATAGGGCACGTAGATTGATAACTCGTACTGCAGTTTTAAATATATGGGAAGGGGTTCGTTTTCCCCTTCTACCATTGATGAAAATACCGAAAAAGAAAACATATATACTCCCGTTTCTTATCTGTTTTGTGTGCGTATGATTTGGTGTGGGATAGTTCAATAAGTGACGTAGAACTATGGCTCGTATGGCTGGAAATACTGTACAGTATATGAGAAAGGCCAACTTATCCCCATTCACCATTGATAAAAAAATACAAAAACATGGACAGAAATATGACTTGTGGTGTTTATGTGTTGGATAATACAATAGGTCATGTAGAACCCCCCTCCCCCTATTTTCAGCCTCATTAGTTTTGAGATTTTAAGACATTCGCGCCATTAGTTTGGCGATGTTAAGACTTTTCGTGCCATTAAAAAGTGTCGATAGTTTCCTGGTAAGCGATAGCAAGCCTGCATTTTAGGAGTTTTTTTCTACTGAAAATGCACAGATTTATCTTGAAGAAGGGTCATGGGGGTATTTATTTTAAGCTTGATGGAGGTCTAGGGAGGAAAAACTAAAACAATAAAAATAGTAAATCATTCAACAAATAAACAAATAAATAAAACTCTCCCCTGAAAAAGGTAAATTTATCGTTGGGTGATTGCACTAGTTATTATAAATAGGAGAGGCGTCATTCTAACCTTTACTGTAAATAATCACTGTTGTTTAACCCTTTCAAGATCCGATTACATATTTCTTTTCTGTTTTCTAGATATTAATAGACGATTTTATTCAGATTAAGATGGGAGTCTGTTGAGAGTATCTGCCTCTATAATTCCCACAGATCCTTCCTAAATTGTATAAAATCTTCTTATGATAACCAGATTAAATTGTCAAAATGAGTCATGATCTTCAAAAGGTTAATATGTGAAAACAAAATAATCTACAAACTAATGGGTTTAAACATGAGGAAAAAGGTGGTTCAGAAAAACCAACCATCCCCCCCCCCCCTTATGGTGTAGTGGTTTAGTGTTGAATAATTATTAACCCTCTCAGTAGTCGATAACGTGTTATCAATAGTTTTTAATAGTACGCGATTTCAGTCGGCTTAGGAAGAACGTGATATAAAGTGAGATAGCATTGGGCGTATTAGTATTAGGCGTATTAGTATTGGGCGTATTAGTATTGGGCGTATTTGTATTGGGCGTATTTGTGTCCTCATTTGTGTATCTTTTGATTATTTTTTTAGAAGCAATATTGAAATATGGAAATATTACGTATGAATAATTATAATGTGTGTGATTTTAAAAGTGCATTTTATCTTAGTAAGTTGATTTTACAAATAAAGAAGTATGAATATGTCCAAATTGATTTCACTGTCTCTCAGGCAAGTGACATAACATAATCAGTGACCGAATATTCTGAAAACAAAAAATAGATAAATAAATGTGACAGTGCGAGATAAAATAAGATAAATTCTGAAACCGAGTACAATGGAATCTAGAACTATATGAATGAAATGCAGAGCGATCACCAAGCGATACATTCTGAAAACGAAAATTGTGGTATCGAAAATCTTGCGAATGGAATCGAGCAAAAAATCCATTGTTTTTCTGATATCAAACATGTTGAAATTGAAAAGTCTGTGAATGGAATAGAAAGGGATCCAACGATAACTTATGAAACTGAACATCATGACTATGAAAAATGTGTGAATGCAAAAGAGAAAGATCAGAAGCTATATAGTGAATGGCGAAATACATATCCCGTGAATGACACACATAACAAAGCCACTCCAACAGCATCCTCTCTCTCTCTCTCCGACATCCCTTCACCCCTCTCTACGCTCTTCAGAACATAGGAAAAGTAGAAAGTAGCTACGAGGTGCCGTTGTAAAGGCTTATCCCTCAATACCTTCACCTGACCTGACCTGAATGAAGCAATGAGGAACCAGACGAAGGTGAATGAAACGCAGCATCAGCAAGCCAAACTACACCGGTCGAACGAAAGCTAATGAAACTACTACTGAAACAAGTGGAAAGAGAACATTGCACTCTGAAAATAACCGGACTATTGCGCGGGCTAGCTTGATAAACATTGCAGGCAGAGCAGAAGGCAAGCCAGGCACAACACTAACCAACTTGGATTGTGAAAGAGAATTACTTAAGGGGAGATGGGCCGTTACTTTGGTACATTTATTTATTTATTCCTGTGTTCCTTTATTTCTTAGTTTCTTCGTTTAGACCACAATAAAAAAAAAAAAAAAAAAAAAAAAAAAAAAAACACACACACACACCCTACATCCCCCTTCAATATAAATTTGTAAATTTTGCGGTAGAAAAATATGCCGGCCGAAGGCCGGTCTCTCTTAAATTATTTAGGCTCGCTATCGCTCGCCAGGAATAAAAATCGACACCTAAATGTCACGAAAGGTCATAACATTGACAACGAAATGGGGTGAAAGGTGTTAAAACCATCAAACTAATGGGCCAAACATCTTTAGTATCTCAAAGCTAATGGGGCTAAACTCGAGGGAGAAAGGGGACCAAAAAAACGATCCATCCCCCCTTAACAGAACTATTTTAGGAAGAGCTAAATACATTTCCAGTTTACCTGTTTTGAATAGTGAAAATAAAGTTAGCAAAGTTAAATATGACACTAAAATAAGAAAGGTTACATGGCCCATCGCAATCAGAAATAAACCAAAAATAAATAGGCTTTCTGATAAATCACTTAATAGAGAAAGTTTGATTTATATACGAGAACGTGACAATATACTTTGGCCCAAAATATCCAGAGATCCGTCCATGATAAATATATATACAGAAAATATCCCCAATATAAAAAGTGATAGCCTTAATTACTCACGTGGCTATGAATGCAATACACATATAGGTGGAACATTACTAGATATAGAAAGTAAATCAGTAGTAGATAACCATAGCAATCATCCTGAAACTGGTGCCAAAATTAAAGTCCGTGACGAGGTAAATCACAATTTTGGTGGTGCCATTGATTGGGTAGCGAGGGGGGCGAATAACAGTGAAGCCGAATGTTATAGTGAAGACGAATTCTATAGCAAGACAATTATATCACCGGAGGAACTAGCAAATTATATATCTAAAACTCCTGAAACCCTTGTAGATATTATAGCTTGTGAAGAACTTGTGGTTAGGGGGGTAACTAAGGCTTGTGAGACTCTGTGCTCTTCATCGACTGCCATCACTATACCGCTAGACGACGGTGGAGTGCCAACAGTGCCACCACAAGGACTGCCATCTTTTACACCCTTACTGACACCATTGCAAAGTGTTCTGCCAGAGAAGGGGGATACAGTCATTCTCCCTCCTCGTGCATCTCTCGCCATGGAGGACCATGTAAAATTCAAAACCCTTCAAGGTAAATTGGGATTCGTGTGTGTATCATGCTGAGAGAGAGAGAGTGTGTGTGAATGTGTAGGGGGCAGAGATACTTGGGGATAAATTAGTAATCGGAGTATCCTTGGTAACTTGGTAAGGGATAGGGAGTGAGAGAACGTTGCCTGTGCTTCTGTCTGTTGATGATACAGTTCTGATGAGTGATAATGAGTTAGATTTGAAAAGTTTGGCAAATATGTGGTTCTGTGTGTGAGAAATGGAACCTGAAGGTGAATGTGGTAAAGAGTAAGGTTATGGTCTTTGAAAGAATTATAGTCCCAGAGTGTGAAGGGAGGTTGAATGGTCAGGTAAGGGAAAATTTCAACTTTTATGTATTTGGGAAGTGTGCTAGCTAAGTAAAGATGGGAGTTTGGAGGATGAAGTGCGAGAAACGGTGCAACAGGGAAGGAGGGTTGTACAGATGTTGAAAGCAGTGACAAGAAATAGGGAGGTGAGCATGGACGTAAAGAAGTTGCTGCATGGTAATGTGGTGATACCAACAAAGAAATAGGACCATTAAAATGTAATACTTGCAAACAAAACAAAACAATCAAACTTCACATGACCTAAATATATACACCATGTAATGCCCTCGAAAATATCCCGCAACCCCAATAATGTACTACCCGAGTTGACTTCAGGTATAGTGTAAAATAGTCGTTGATGGGAAGTCCAATAAACTCATCACGTGAATCACCACGAGACTATCACCTGGTTCTTCCAAATCGGGACTAAGGTTACTATACTTTTGTACGTCCATGGTAGTACAGTGGGTTAGCGCGCGGGCCTGGTTGACCTATGGGGGTCATGGTCACTAACCAGGGTTCGAACCCCACCCAAGGCATCTCAAAACCTGTGGGTTTTTAGGAGGGTTAAACTCCCTTCAGAGGTTCGAGCCCCGCGCCAGGCACCAGGAAAGGTTGACCCTAAGTGGGCCTGGGGAGTTTTCAGGACAGAAAAATTCCCTTCACACCCAGCATTGCCCTCGAAAATATCCCGCAACCCCAATAATGTACTACCCGAGTTGACATCAGGTATAGTGTAAAATAGTCGTTGATGGGAAGTCCAATAAACTCATCACGTGAATTACCACGAGACTATCACCTGGTTCTTACAAATCGGACTAAGGTTACTATACTTTTGTACGTCCGTGGTAGTACAGTGGGTTAGCGCGCGGCACGATACCGTAATGGTGGCCAAGCTTCCGGTCATCAACAAATTAGGCTCGAGATATGTCGGACCTTATACCGTCACCCAGATCCCACCGCTGCCACCAATGAAATACTGGGTGCGAAGGGAATTTGTCTGTCCTGAAAACTCCCCAGGCCCACTTAGGGTCAACCTTTCCTGGTGCCTGGCGTGGGGCTCGAACCTCTGAAGGGAGTTTAACCCTCCTAAAAACCCACAGGTTTTGAGATGCCTTGGGTGGGGTTCGAACCCTGGTTAGTGACCATGGCCCCTAGGTCAACCAGGCCTGCGCGCTAACCCACTGTACTACCACGGACGTACAAAAGTATAGTAACCTTAGTCCGATTTGTAAGAACCAGGTGATAGTCTCGTGGTGATTCACGTGATGAGTTTATTGGACTTCCCATCAATGACTATTTTACACTATACCTGACGTCAACTCGGGTAGTACATTATTGGGGTTGCGGGATATTTTCGAGGGCATTACACACCATTTAAGGAGGATGGCACCTTGACTCTTAACGTACCTTGAATGTGGCACTCTACTTTTTCAACTTTGGGGGAGACACAGTACAGGCAGCTCCTTCATATAGGCCTACAGTGAAAAAAAAAAAAAAAAAAAAAAAATAAATATATATATATATATATATACTGTACTGTATATATGCTATAAATTAACCAATAGGGGGGACCATATAGTAAAGGTTTTACTCCCGAACAAGAATCAAAGCGAACCATTGTTGATTAAAGACTTTCCTGTGTGTTATAATAACTGTCATACGTATAATAAACTCTATGTTGAACCTCGTATTTGTGTATTATAGGCTACGTGTGTTAATTTATATGTAACCTATTGCAAATTTGCCAGATTGGAAGCACATACCCGTACCAGCTAAAATTATAGCATAGGCTACCAAATTACCAATAGTATGCAGTATATACCATTGTACTACGATTACTATATAACTATAATAATTATACCATGGTAGGCGCCTATATACAATAAAGTGTGATAACAAAACAAATAAAGGAGTTGACGGCAACTGAACCAGTGGGGTGATCGCACTTCTTGCGTCATTTATTATTTCCTTATGAGGCTAGGATTTATTCTTCACATTACTCTTTCTTTCACTGTGGATGTACAAATTTAATGTATTTTATTTTTTACAATAAGATGAAGGATAGCCGTAGGTTAATAGTTTATATTTAATGGATACAATTTAGATTCTTGTACCCAGCCATATGTGGAAACTACTCGGCTGATATTCGTGTTTACAAAAATCAGCTGAGTGTCAGTTCAAGCCGTTTTGACGTCAATGCATGTGTTATATTGCAGTTGAGGCCACGTCTTAGGTAATGTTTGGTATTTGATTGAGTTTTATTAGCCTTCTAACATACATCACGTGTACTGTGGGGGTGCTAAAGGGATAATGGGCCTTCACTTCCAGTTTGCTGGGCTCGATCCTTGTCGGTGAGCATGACATCGTTGATTGTGGCAGTGTTAAGCAGAAAATAGAATAGGAGATGATATAGTACCACCATAGGCATAGGCATATAGGCACCATTACTTACTGAAAGTAGTGCGATTTTACTTAAGGGGCGCGCACTTGACTTGTACCACCATGGTCCACGCTCCATGGACTTATTAGGCCTATCCCCCCTAGGCCTAGATACTTTTATTAGCCTAGGTTTCCATGCATCCAACACCAAACTACGATAATATTCAAGGACACTAGTGCGACGTTATGAGAAACAATTTATTAGGGAAAATTGGCACCAATAGATTCGCCATATTTTTCTCCATATAGGCTAGGCCTAGTCCGCATGGAGGATTTTCGTTATCAACAAATTGAAAAATACCCACTTCACAGACAAATACACCAAAAATCTAAGTCAAAGCGGGGGTGTGGGGGCGGCAGCCCCCACCTATAATACTAGGATAGGTTAGGTAAGGTTGTTAGGTTAGGCTAATGTCCTTTCAAAGGGGTATAGGCTAGTAAACACTAGGATAGCCTATACCCGGTCAGAGGTAAGAAGAAGAAGAAGAAGAGTCCTGCAGTAGTCTCCTTGAATGTTACCATAACTACACCCTTTTCTGGTAGCCTAGGCCTATTCAAAACGGTTATACTGATGATTTGGACCGACAATTAGGCCTAGCCTAGCTCATCAATTTTTTTAGGCCTAGGCCTAATTGGTCCGGTAGAGCATATACATCATTGCTACATACAGTAGCCTATGTCATTAAGAGCTGAAATGTATTAAGCCTATAAGGGAGAAAACAAAAATGGTCAATAGGCCTAGGCCCAAAGATCTTGTAATTAGGATAGCCTATCTTATCCTAAATTGCAAAAAAAAAAAAAGTAAGATTAGGAGTAGTGGGCGTACCACTATCAACATATAGCATAACTCATCTATAAAACATTAACCTAACCAAACAACCTAACCTAACCTAACCTAACCTAGTATTCATGTAGTACTAGGTTAGGTTAGGTTAGGTTAATGTTTTATAGATGATTTATGCTGTATGTCGGTAGTAGTGGTACGCCCACTAGGCCTACTCCTAATCTTACAAAAAAAAATAGATTGTTTTTATCTAGTTTAGAGTTGTGTAAGAGTGTTTTGATGTGTGATGATACTAGGAAATTCATATTTACCCATTAAACAACAATCTAAAAACACGCCCCTCCACTCGCGAAAAATAACTAGGCCTACCGGTATTTGGCCATAACCGTTTGCCGTATACAAAATATGTTTGGGGGGGGGCAAGCCCTCCCTCCCCCCCCCAAGGATTTATTGAAATCCTCATATCCTATATTTAACCCTCCTCTAGCGGGTGCTCTGTGGCCGTTTTGGGCCTTTCCGGGCCGTTCTGACTGCTATATCAACCATCAGTATGAAAGGAACTGTATTGCGCCAAAAACTAGGTGGAAATCGCTACACAATGACGCCACATACAGCTACGTAGCACTCGTGGAGCACTGACAGTGTTACCTCGAAGATGGAAGTTTAGCTGATTTTGCTACCTTGCTCACTTTTAGCGAACTATTGGTTACACTGTCATCCTCACGCGCGGTGGGGGAACTGGAGTTAGTGTGGGCCGGGAGGCCACAGATGTCGGACGTATGGATCATTACTATCCCACCCATTTTCACTCGATTTCAACCCTTTTTTCACCCGTATTTTGCCAGTTTTTCAACTCGACTTATGTTGCGAGCCGCTCTTTAAGGGTTAAACCGTAGGGGATAATTTTAGGGAATAGGCTCGCAGCCTTATTAGGCTATACATAATTTATTAGGGACAATGTAGATCTATGGAATCCTTATACTGTACTCATGTATAATCCACTGTGGGAGAATAATTTTGATCACATTTATAAAACCCGATATTAATAGAAAAAACGCCCATTATAATCAATCTCAAAGCTCTTTCGGACATTCTCACTACCCGGTACTGTATTTACAAACGCCTTCTTTATGCAGTATAATCGATATTTACCCCCTGCTGGCAACATAGATGACGATTTCAATAATTCATGGGGGGGTGAGGGGGGTCAAAGCCCCCCCCCCCCCCTCAACCCATCGTGTATCCCACATTGGAATTATAACTAAGACCATGAAAACACTAATTTCTCAAAAAATGGAAGAAAAAACATGAAAAATAAGGGTGCGAGCCTATTCCCTATAATTACCCTATTTATGAATGTAAAATGTAAAAATATATTGTAACATTACCAAATTATTGAGATATATGTACAGGTCTACCCGCTACGCAGGATTACACCATAAATTTTTACGGGCATTTTTACACATATAGGAATGAAATACATGGTATATGAAACCTATAGCCTAGCCTATAGGCCACGATAAAATTGATTTATGAATTTAATTACAAGATCTTTATATTGTCCAAAAAAACTCTAAAATACGCACCACAGCTATAGTTAGGACCAATTAATCTGACCAGGCCTGTATGGCAACACTGAACCTTCGGGGATCGTGATAGGCTGTTGACGACTGTTCGATTTCGTCGCTATTTACAGCTATCCTCTATTCAACAGACGTGATAATGATTGTTTTGACAATGCATCATCTACAGCATTAACCCTTCTCTATCGGGGCCCGACTTAGGCGGTCAAGAGAACCAAGGACTAAATGGCCGGGCCCGACTTAAGTCCAATGTGATGTTGAGCACATAATTGGCTCTGAGAGAGAGTCCGAGTAGTGCGAGGAGCGCGGGTGGGCTCTGACCGTTCGGTACGGCTCCCGTACCGCGACTGGTCCCTCCTCCACACTCATCCACATCCACTGCCTCCCTAGACAGGGAAATATGTAAGGAAATTACCGTATTTTAGGGATTTTGTACTCGCGTTGCAACATCGTTGCAAGACAACCCGTGGTCGAGCAAGGATGGTTCAGGTCACTCAGGTGTCATTGGAAAGCTCAATTATCGCCCTTTCACGGATACATAATTGTATTACGCTCTGGCTCTTGTTTATGCATGAAAAAGAGCATGGAATGAAGCTCGTTTAGGGTAAATCTGCCCGCTTGGCAGGTAGTAGATGTTACAAACGACCCCGTCCGACGGGTGTTAATAAACAATGTATATTGTTCCCTAAAATTATAATTTAGTAGGTAAATCGACAAATGGTTTTCCAAAGTATTGAACAATATAAAGCTAATCAGTAGTCATAGTCAAGAACCAAGTTGCACATTCGGACAATGTTTGGAGTCTTATAAAACAGCATACAATGGAAGAAATCTGCTTAATCTAAGCAATGGTAGGCTACAACACATATTTATATCGTAGCATCAATTCCAAACTCTTGATGTCTTCCAAATCCAATGGCACGGCGTGGGATCGAACTGCAGACTCTTCGATCAGCAGTTAGACGTGCTACTGACCATGCCATGGCACGCAGCATAAATTTGGTAGCCCGATTGTTTTTGAGCAAGGGACTATTGGTCTACCTAATATATTTAGTTTTTTTCCTGTATGTTTTATCCTTTCATGAACTGCCAACCAAGTTGAGAAACTATTATCAGGAACCGTACTTTTATAAACTGGTACAGTACTGACATATATTTATATTACCAGTACCAGTACCCGGTACTGTTGGTACCGGTATCAATAATAGTACAGTACAGTATCTCTATTATTTTCAGAGATGACCCAGACTAAGAGTGGAGGTGTGATGGAGGGTGTTGGTGGAGGAGGAGTGGCGGCCTTGTCTAGTGGTAGCGGTGAGGGTAGCAGTATGGATACTCGGCGGGCACTGCTTTGTCTAGCCGCCATCTTTCTCATCTCCCTCGCATCACTCACCTTTGTCTATAAGAACTTCCCACAGCTCGAGGAGTAAGTTTGGTAATTTTTTATATGATGATGGTAATTCTGTTAGGTTATAAATTTGCTAGCCTATAACACCAAGAGCCAGTGTGGCTAAGCGACACTGCACTCACCTCGTGCGTGGGAGGCCCGACTTTGATCCCTCGCCGGAGCACCGTAGGTTTGTTGACTTAAGAGCAGGGCTTTCCATACCTTTAGATGCACTAGCAGACATTTGAGGTGCGGTAAATCCATACCTTTAGCTGCACTAGCAGACATTTGAGGTGCGGTAAACCAGTGTCACATATACACCTGCAAGCACCTGATCAGCAAGATCGAGCTCATTACACTGGTCAGTGGTCACAGACTACATTGACATCCACAGTCATTCCAACAGTACAATTATGTTTCGCATACATCCCCCACACACTATACACAACAAAGGGCGACGCACTCATCGGGCAACTATCAGCGTGGCGAAAAATATCTAAATAATGTAGTAAGAGTGGAGGTGTGGTCGAGGAGGAGTGTGTTGGAGAAGTGACAAGGGGTGGTGGTGATGGTGAAGGTAGCAGGCTGGACAATCAGCAGGCACTGTTCTGTCTGGCCACCGTCTTCCATCATCTCACTCGCCTTCACTATAAGAACTTCCCACAGCTGGAGAATAAGTTTGGTACAGAATTGTAATCCAACATAAGCTCACCCCTATAAATGCTGTACAGTGATCACTCCCATAACCGAACTATATGGGCCATGGCCAGTTCGGTCACAGGGAGTATCCGGATACACAGAGTTATACAAATTTATTATTTTTGCACTTCAGTGTTGCATCTATCTGGTTATGGTACATTTCTTCTTTTGTATGTACAGTACCCAATAATGACAAGACATCCTCTTTATTTATTACCGTACCTCACCCTACTCCACTATTTATGATATTAGTTATTTACATATTTTTCCCTTATTTGCCATGCACTCCCTCCAGCTATTAAATATATTCTCAGCATCCTATGCAATGTCTGCAATACAGTAATGTTTAAATAATCTGTATATAAAAGCTCTCACAGGAAACCAATTCTAGAATCCCTAGACATTGCCTCCATGGCCATTGCAAGTTGTAGTGGGCTTAACCCTTTCTATACCGGCGACAACTTTTTAATTTTCTTTTAGCTATATTTAGACGATTTTATGCAGTTTAAGAAAGATCTGTTGTAGTAAAAAGAGTTAGGTGAGATAGTTTGAAGCCTGTTAATAGTGTAGGCCCTTTTTAAGCTGAACAAAATCGTCTAATATTAGCCAGAATAGAGCCAAAAGGACGGGTCAGTACAGAAGGGGTTAACACTGAGTCCTGGTATACTCCAACATTTACTGAGGATTATAATTTTGCTTACTGAATAAAATATAATGTACAGTACTGTTTATCTTTTTCCAGAGAGGAGTATGTACACATGAAGCTTCCTTCGGACATAGAGGATGCCAAGAACCTGGGTCGAGTGTTGTCCCTGTACAAGGATCGCTATTATACTGAGGTCCTGCTGGCTATCTTTGTCATATATATATTGTATCCTTTCATGGCAGAGAGAGAACGGGAGAAAGAGTGTGGGTGGGTGAATGAATGTGTATGTATGTGTAATGGGGGAGGGAGGATGGGGGGATCTATGTATGTGTGTGGAGAAAGAGTGGGTGAGTGGCCAATGCAATCCTTGTCAATTCTCCAGGTCCTAGTCCATTTAATTCTTGTTAACATTTATAAATTCAATAATATATTCAATATATTACTCCCTTTATAATATTTTTGTTTGTGAATAGTGCACTGTGTATTGTAATTTTCCTTAGCCAGT
This sequence comes from Paralithodes platypus, assembly GCA_032716605.1. Taxonomy (NCBI): domain Eukaryota; kingdom Metazoa; phylum Arthropoda; class Malacostraca; order Decapoda; family Lithodidae; genus Paralithodes; species Paralithodes platypus. The sequence goes on along the minus strand of CM064530.1, from coordinate 8,824,972 downwards.
TTGCAGCCTACAAACCTTCGCCGTACCTGGCTCCATATTCCTGTCCATACTCTCTGGTAAGTGGCTTGGTTTGTTACTATTTTCTTCAACTTCACACCATCATCATAGTCAGTCCTAATATATTAACTACATAGAGGTTTTCAAACTTTGTTGTACATTTCTCTGATCAAAGGATCGGCAGTTCGATCCCAGTTCCCACGCCGTGCCATTGGTAGATGTCATGAGTTTGGACACTCAGGTCTAGACATTTGTGGCTAATAAAATTGCATCATCATCTTAGCTTTTTATTTAGTATATTGCTTTGAATTTCTCCAAGTATAGTAGTCTGAAATGTCTATACACAGAAGTGCCAAATTTGTTTACATGGAAGATCACTTGCTTCCCAGTCGTCTCGCTTGGATATTGGTGTCTTGATAAAGTCGGCTATAAAAATCATCAGTATAATTTTAAAGGTCTTATGGCAAACTTGCATGTATTAGCTTGGATTTCTGTTACCTTAATAACCCCTATTCCCCAGGTATTTTTATGTTTTTGTAATTTTAACTCCTAATTTCCCTCTAAAAGAAAGGGATAGGGAAAAAGCTAAGTATCTTATGATGCAACATAGTGTTCATGCTCCAAATAGGCACAGACAAGCTTCTCTCGACAATTAATTTAATACATTTTTTTTGCGGGGGGGGTTCAAATTGATCAATAAAGTACAGTATAAGGGGATGCCTGGTGAGGGTGAAAGTCATGAGACAGTGCCAGAGACAACCTCACTCAACTGTGGACAGACCCACACTAAAGCTGTGTAGGTGTCTGTTCCACTTCAGATACCACATATGGCAAAAGTCAAAGGGGGGGCTACGAAAAAATGTAGACTTAGAAGACGTCATCCACCCCTCAAGGGTTCAGGCATTCCATAATGTCCACAATCGAGTCCAGTATAACTTTTCAGGTCCTTATCCCACATCTTTCTAGTTTTCCCCATTTGGCCTCGCACACCACATCTATACTCGTGCTTTTCTTCTCCCAGTTATCCTTGTAATTTCTCATCAAATGGCCAAATCACTCGGCTATTAATGATATAAGTAAAAGGTAATTATTTCTAATTAATAAACCCAGTAGGACTATACATATTTGCTACTTCCACAGGGTTTTTGTTCCGGTGGGAGGTTGCTCTGATGGTGATCTGCTTCTGTTCAGCCACAGGTGCCACCTTCTGCTACCTGCTGTCCTACCTTGCCGGCCGACCCATTGTTCTCAAATATTTACCAGAACGGACTCAAGCTTGGCAACAAAAGGTGAAAATTTGAACCATTATTGCGCTATAATACTGTACTGTTAGGCTATTTGTATTTTATACTCGTAGAACCAATTTTTTGAAAACTTACAGAATGCTGTAGGCTGTTCATTAGTCTGTAACTCTTACGAGGCCCCAAGATTATCATTTGAAGCTTCAAGATGTTGGGTGCTTCATATGTCGCGATGGTCTCAGTGGAGTTTCAAGGTGTTTGTTGCTTCCTTTCTGCCACACTAGATGACGACACCATATTTGTACACGTCACTTGATTTGCAGCTATGCGGTCGTTCACAACATCTTCGTATATGGTCGGGCATCTTCTATGCTATGACTTGGTGACGATATAGGGGTGTTTTCTTGATGTGTCGGTGTAGCCGGGATATTTGTAGAACAGCAGGAATGATCAGATCACCTTGGAAAAAACCCTGACGTTTGGCATGGACTCGAACTGAGGTCCATTGGTTTGCAGTCCACCACTGTACTATCGCCTCCCCCAAATCTACACCAATGGGTCTTACGTTATTGCGTTTCTTCCAAGCCCCCCTGGTGCTCGTGTTGTGATGATAAAAATCATGTTTTGTGCGTACCTATCTCACTATTTGTAATGTACCCATCAAGTATACCGGTACATCAGATGAAGTTGGAGAAAAGGGAAAACAAAATTAAAGTACAGTATTGGGTGTGGTATGTAACCTAATGAATCTACTGTTCGAACCATTTTTAAATATGTTAAGATAAGGAGCTTGCTTGAGTTTATGGATGGTACTGTAGAGTAATGTTTGGTAGGCATTGTTTGGGTTAACAGGTGGGGAAAAATAATTGAAAATTAATTCCCGGAAAGATTGTCCACCATTATTATGCATTATGACCTATATTTCCATTATGATTGTTGTAGTAGCTCCAAGATTCCCTTTTATGGGAATCCTGCGGCGACCAGGTAATCCGCCACCTCCCTCGGGTATGTCCAGAGATCTCTGAGTGAAGTGATGTTCAAGTTATGTCTGTGCTGGGCAAATGCTGGGCAGTGGAGTATTACGTGTTCTGTGTTATCAGAGGGATGTTGACAGCGGAGACAAGAAGGGTCTTGAGTTACATCTATTCTATGTTTGTAATCTTGTAATGACGAGTGATGGCCGGACCTGAGGCGTTCAAGTGTGACTTGCACGGTATCCCTACGATGCGACACCTTGTGTTACCCAGATAATCGCATCATGGGGGATGAATTGTACCTCAGTTACGTGTTACTTACCTAGTGGAGGTTCGGCCATCTGTCAGCGGCCTTGGTGAGAGGTGAGAGTTAAATAGGGAGTACCGGTACTTATTTTACTTTACAAACAATGCAGAGACACTCTCCCCAGGAGATACTGGTAGAAATGTTGTTACCGGTAGCTGTTTTGCATGTTAGCTACATATATTTTTTATCTTGAATGATGCTGGCAAAAGTAGTATTTCACCATATCTGTGTGAACAAAAAATAATTAGCATATTAATACTGTAGTTAATAATTATGTCACATGTATTCAGAGTATGTAATTTTGTTTTTCAATCTTTCTGACAGGTAGAAAAGCAAGGCGACAACCTTCTGTTTTACATAATCTTCCTGCGTATCACTCCTTTCCTGCCTAACTGGTTCATCAACATCACCAGCCCCGTCATCAATGTTCCTATCTTCCCCTTCTGGCTCGGCACATTCCTTGGTTTGTACAGTTCGCTGTTATGTAGGGATGTATTTAGCATATGGATCTAGCCTATTTTACTCTAACTCATCATAACTGGATCTTACCCATCCAAACCCAACTAAATTATCCTAACATACCCCATCCTAACCTGTTATATATCAATATCATCTTCCTATGCCTCACTCCTTTCCTGTTGAACTAGACCATTATAAGATAACTGAATATATACCGGTATATTTATGTATTGTATTGGATATTCTAGATATAATTAAAATACCATTGTATGTTTCTCAGGTGTGGGTCCTCCAAGCATCCTAGCAGTTCAAGCGGGCACTACGCTATACCAGCTCACTTCATCACGGGATGCTTTCTCATTCACTTCTATCGTATGTATAATATTACTTATTTAATTTTTTGTTTTTAAATTTAATCACACTTCCATTCTTCTTGGTAACATTATATTCTCTGTGATTCTTTGTATATGTCAATACCGTACCGTACATGAAATTATGTGGCCATTGTTTTGGTAATTTTTTTTTTTTTTCCGTGTTTGACAATATTGCCTGGGGTGCCAGTAAGGATATAAATTATAGCCCTGTAGGTGGGAGCATGTACTATTATGTCGCTGAGTATGTTACTAATAAAACTGACGATAAATATTTTACTTTGACAGGTGCTTTTGGGTTTGGCAGCACTTCTCTCTCTCGTCCCCATCATACTCAAGAACAGACTCAGGGAGAAGTTTGATTAGTCTACACAGCTGCCATATTGGGTGTTGCAGGAAAAGGTTGACTAGTTCATAGGTCTTTCATGTCAGACCAAGGTACAGTTGCCCACGTAAGTTCTGTTCTTCTCCGTGTTCTTATGCATAGAAATACAGTATAATGTCCATGATTGAATTACAAGTGTAGTTTCTTATGCAGTGGTTAACTAGTGGTGTGCTAGACTAATATTTTCACTTCCACCCAGAACACCCACCACATATTATCTAATAGATCTACACTGGCTTCCCATCAAGGCCAGAATAGAGTTTAAAGTGTGCCTACTGACATTTAAGGTGCTGAGGTTTGGTGAGCCTAAGTATTTGTTGGATCTTCTATTTCCAACACATAATGAGTCAAATGTGAATTTGCGTAGTGGTGATGACCCATATCGCCTTTATGAGCCCAGAGCCATTGGGGAACGTGCTTTTGCTGCTAGATCCTTTTCTTATGTTGCCCCACGTCTATTCAATCGACTTCCTGTGTCACTTAAGCAGTTGAATTGTGTTGACGCTTTTAAGAAACAACTGAAGTCGCACATATTTCTGAGGGCTTATGATATTGGGGAGCATAGAGTTACTGATGACTATAAGCTCTAAAATTTTTTGTTTTGTTTTCGTTTTTTTGAAATGGAAAAATTTAAGTTAATGTGAGCGCTCGTGAATCCATTTGGAGAATTGGCGCTCGAACACATAAATTACCAACATATTGTTATTATTATTATTATTATTATTATTATTATTATTATTATTATTATTATCTGCTTATTCAACTGACAATAAATGAAACAACACTCGCAATTCATTCATACAATATTGCTTTCATACATAAGATTACGACGAGGAACAGAACTTGTGCGAGCAAGTGTATATTAGCAGAAAAGGTGTTATAATAAGCACGCAAAGCCACCGCATAAGAGTCACAGAAAACCTTTTTTTTTCTTGTTTGCCAGATGCCGTAATTCCCGAGAAGGGGTGGCCATGATCATTAAGCGTTTGTCATGAATCGCTAGCTCAAGTTGCCCAGGTTTGACATCCACCAATAACATTTTGACAGTGAGGACTTGATCCGCCGACCTGTTGATCAGCAGCCGACGCTCTACTGACTATGCCATGGCTCGCAAAACTACTGCCTAGTTTGTATGCTGTATATTTCACACCAGGCCAACGATAGTGTGTTTTGACTACTGTAGAATGTGCAGCCACCATATTGATTTTTATAGATAATTATGTAGTGTAGAAAAGTAAAATGATGGAGTAGATCGTAATTGTTTCACAAAAGACTAAGGCAAATAATATTACAGTAGACCCTTGCCCATCCATATTAATCGGGGCAAACCCTCTTCTGAAAGTCTAATAATTTTGGATCATGCCTAATGCCCAAACTTCATAATCTGACTTCCGGAAAAGTCCAGAAATCTTGAGCATTATAGTCCGGACAAGATCTCGCATATCTGGACAATATTACTCTGACTTCCAGACTTATCTGGAAGTCTGGGTAAAGAGTCTGAATAGAAATGCTCGTCCTGAAGTCTTGGGTTTACGGATTGGCGGGGTTCGGATGGGCGAGGATGTACTGTACAGTACTTGACTAGCCCAACCATACATAATAATTGAAAATCACAGATATAGGTAAAGGACCTGGAAGGAGAATTTACATTTAAGGAGTTGTCAGTAGTCACAAAATAACTATTTCCTGATATTGTAATATGGCAGCTCCTGAAGAAAAGATAATGAAGCCACCTAAAACAATCTACCTTCAGTCTAGTTGCCAATACCTATGGACTATAACTAAGATATGCTACCTAAAAAGGGTTGAAATAGGGGAGCTATCCCCCCGCCAAAGGCGGCTTTCTAGGGCCTTTCCTAGCTGATGCTGAGAGGATTGGGTTCGAGTCATGTGGTGATGGGCTGGTCTATCAGAGTGAGAACTGAGCGATCTCTGCCATACCCATAGCTTACTCTGACTGTTCCTTTAACTTATATATTTTCTAGATCTCAAGTGACGGCGTCTTTTCCGTGGATTGACCTCCCAATCTACCAAGATTGGAAGCCAAAGCGTCACATTTTTCCCTTGCCCTCAACTTTCTCTTCATAATTGCTGAGGGGCACAGGGCCCTGGGTGGGGCTTTGGTTTCCCGGGCGTTTCTGCACCCTCCTCAGCTCCCCGCCATGGAGTGGCTTCGGTCACCCAGGCTTTATTGTGGTCGGCAGGGAGGGTTCTGTGGGGACGCTCGGTTATGGCCTTGGAATTGCTCGGGGCCTTGGGGCTGTTCGGCCAGGCAGCTTGGGGAACAACAACAACAACAACAACAACAACAACAACAACAACAACAACAACAACCTAAAAAGTAGTTAGCAAACAAATATTGCTGGGAAAATCACTCTTGTAACTTTACTTGGCCTGGACTCTTAAAGATGTCATAAGTTATGGCAACGTGAGCTTTGACGGAACAAACCAATGAATTTGCAGTGTATTCTTTGGCTACGACCTCGAAACTTCCTCATAGTGTACTCTGAAAAACTTGGCTATCTTAAGTTATAATACCCAATGGATAAAAAACACCATCTGAGGAAGAGCACTTTATTGACAACATTTCGCAGATAGCTTCATCAGGTCATCAGTGACCTGATGAAGCTATCTGCGAAACGTTGTCAATAAAGTGCTCTTCCTCAGATGGTGTTTTTTATCCATTCTGTCTACTTTTCAAGTACCACTCAACATTATAATACCCACTCTACCTGCATATCGCAGACTTCATTTGTATAATAGTTCATAGATGGTTTATGGAGGGTAACTTTGTGCAGTCTAATAAACGAGTTCTGTTACTGCCTCTCGTCAGGAAACCTGGACTTGCTGTTGAGAACATGTCAAACTATCGTTGTGTCTCAAACCTGTCATTCCTTTCAAAGATGATAGAGCGGGCAATGCTCGATCAATTGTTACCACTACTTGAACAAAATGGCACTTCCTCTCGTTCAATCTGCATATAGAAAATATTAATCAATTGAAACTGATATATGGAAGATTCATAATGACTTGATGGAGGATATTTGTAGTGGGATGTCCTCTCTCTTGGTTCTACGAGATCTGTCTGCATGCTTTGATACAGTAGACCACTAACTGCTGATCAAGAATCTTTATTCTTATAGTGTTCGTGATAAGGCATTTTTGCTTCTCAAGTCACATCCATCGAACAGATCGCAGTGCGTGGTGGTGAGCCGAGCCATCTCTGACCCAGTTCCTGTGATGCTTGGAGTCCCTCAGGGATCAGTTTAAGGACCGATTCTCTTCATAGTCTACACTAGCAGCTTATCATCCTTAGTCGACGCTCATAATGTTCCCTATCACTAGTACTGTACACTGATGACACTCAAATGTACGTAAAGGTGACAAATATTAATATTACAAAGATAGGAAATGGAATCCTTAATGTCTGATGTCAAGATCTGGATGGCATCGAGAAAACTTAAGCTGAATTATTATGGCAAAACTGAAATCACCGTCATCCGAGGAGATAGAAGGGATACTGATGCTGAGAATGCATCGACCCTGGCTATGTGCGGATCTCAACTTTTTCCAGCGAGCCTAGTCCGAAGTCTTGGAGTGTACTTCAACTCAATAATAAACTATAAGAACCATATTTACCAGGTCATCAGAAGTTACAATCTGCATATTAGAAACTAGTACTCCGTGAGACAAATTCTGCCTCCTAACATTGGTTCATTCAATCATCCTGTCTCGCGTAGGTTATTGTAATGCTTCTTGGGTTGGTCTCCCTAATTATTTATTGCAGAAACTTCAATCTGTGCTAAATAGAACAGCAAAGCTTAGAATTTGTCTACCGGGAACCCCCGCTACTCTATATCTAATAGAGTTACACTGGCTGCCGGTTAAAAATAGGGAAGAGTTTAAACTGTGTCTCATTTTGAGTCTTTTAAGTTTGCTGAACCTAAGTACAGTACCTTGCTGAACTGTTATAATGTCTGTTGGCACACCCGGGTGTGATCCTGCGATGCAATGATGATCCTTTGCATCTTGAGGAACCAGGAACCATCCAGCAGTCTTCCTTCGATGATCGGTCCTTTTTTTTTTTTTTGGCTCCTAGGCTGTACAGTACAATCAATTGCCGCTATCGATGAGACAGTTGAATTCCATTGTAAGGAACAGTTTAAGATCTTGTTCTTCTAAATACGCTATGATCTTGCGAGCGGCACAGTGACAAATTGATACAGGTACAGGCTTTAGCTGTGACCATTTCCACGGTTGAAGCTTATTCTGTGTATGAACGACGTCACGTTGTTTGGTGTAACGTGTTCCAAATGGTAATGAGTTCCCCCGAAAGAACTGGCGCTTTCGAGAAACAAAACACCAGATTATTATTATTATTACTATTATTATTATTATTATATTTTATTGTTATTAATATGTTGTCATGTGAGTATTGTATACAGTAATTAGTTCTAGAATTACTATGTTGGAATTAGGATACAATGAACAGAGGGAGGTATGGTGTTGTAAATGTTTTGAGTATCTGGGCCCTGCAGCTTGGAGAATGACCCTCATGTGATTGAAAATAGTATCATGCAAGTAGATTTTATTGGCAGATTATACCAGTCAAAAGTATGGCGGACTTAAAACTTTGAAAGAAGACAACAGACATTTTTTACACCTTTCAAGTAAGAAACTATGGTAAAGTAAGTGTACAGTACAGTGGACCGATAAAGTAAATATATTTTAATGGTAAAAAACGTTTGCAAGCCTTAAAATTATACATAATGTATTTTATTTACATTTATATAATAATCCATAATATGGAATGGTGAAGACTAGAAGATTGTACACCGAGTTATTCTCGTTTGAGGTGGAAAATGTAAGGGGAGGTTTGGCACCGTGATCGCCATACCAGTGCCGACAGCTTGCTTGCTTACACTCGTTCAACTATTGATTTTTGATTATTGATTATTATATCGGTTTATCGTTATTGAAGTTAACTTTTGAGTTATTAGATTAGAGGTTATCGAAGCTAACTTTTCGGTTAACTATGACCACTTTTGGGCTTTGGCAACACCGCTGATGTTATGCTCGGGTGTGCTCGGTTCCCCTCGGCTTCCCGAGACTCGGTTTACTTTCCCACCCGTGTTGAGGCAGACAAGACTGTGCGGCTAAGTGTAATATTTGTGCCAGCCCACCTCTCTAGACCACCCTTACCTACCTTTTTGTTGCCCTTTTGCTATCATATTTTATGCGTATGGCGTGTGTAGTATGGTTGAGTGTTGTTTGGTCGGTATTTTGAGTGATTTGTGTCAGCATTTAGGGCCAAGAATGCTCAAAAAGGGGGCTTTGGGGAAGTCGCTGCGACGGAATGCCTTATTTCCTATACTGTACTGTATAACCTATGCTTTACGTAACGCGGATTTACATATCACGGCGTCGTAGCAGGAAAAAATTAATCGCGTTACCCGAGGATCCTGAACATATTTTTCTCTGTCTGAAGATGTGGGGGTACACAAGTATACTTTGAAGACTTGAAGAATATGGTTTACCGTAATCGCCCACTTGCGAGTTTCAGGCTATAAGGAAGTTGGGAGTTTTTTTACATTGACATTTAGCAGAATTACCAGCTAAAATGCAGTTGTAGTACATTTATATATACATCCAATAAATTCAACATACGTTTTATCCATTAGACATCTACTTTATTATTGTATATCTGCTTAACACCAATGTTTACGGCACCAACTTCCTTATAGCCTGAAAATCGCAAGTGGTCAATTGGTAAGAGGAAGTAAAGATACAGTGGCAACAAGATGGCGGAGGTTGACCGCTCTACAGTGGCAACAAGATGGCGGAGGTTGACCGATCTACAGTAGCAACAAGATGGCGGAGGTTGATCGATCTACAGTGGCAACGAGATGGCGGAGGTTGACCGATCTACAGTGGCAACGAGATGGCGGAGGTTGACCGATATACAGTGGCAACAAGATGGCGGAGGTTGACCGATCTACAGTGGCAACAAGATGGCGGAGGTTGACCGATCTCTGTTACTAAAATATCTTGAGGAAGCCCACCTCGCTTTTTTTCTCTTTCTCTCCCTCTCTCTTTGGCTTGTATCCATTCTGCCCCATTCAGCCTACTGTTTTAAGACGTTTATCCCCTTCCAGGTTTCAATATTTTCCTGGCGAGCGGTAGCGAGCCAGCATATATATACAGTATATAGTTTTGTTTTAACAGCAAGCTAAATTTGTACATTTTTTGATAGAAAAATTTCTCCGGCGAAGCCGGATTTCTCCATACAATGCTGGCTCGCTATCGCTCGCCAGGAGAAATCGACACTTGGATGGGAATAAACGTCTTAAAACAGTTGGTTGAATGGGGCCGAATGGATACAAGCCAGGGAAAGCGAGAAAAGGAGAGAAAAATTAAAAAAAAATCGGTGACCCCCCTTAAGGGTAGGCTACAGATGGTCTGACTGAACAATGGTATGCAGTATAAAGCCGGTATCATATGAGCGCTTCTTCCCTCAACACTTATCGTTAACACTGGTCTGGCAGCTTAGGAGGTAAAATTTTAAAGTCATTGTCACCTAAATTGATCTTTCTTTCTTTATTTTTTTTTTCAATTAAGTACAAAAGATTCCGAAAGTGTTATTATTAGCATCGTTTGTACCGCCAATAACCCCCCAAATATAATGAATTAAAGCATGTGATCATTCATATGTTTTCACCAACCAACTTTACTTCTAAACTCAATTAATGAAATCAACGAATACATGTGTCACTCCAAGGACTCGAACCTAGGATACTCACTCCGAAATTCCATGCATTTATACATTACGCTATCAAGACAGAACTTACGCGCTCGAACATTTACACCATCAAGACAGTATTGCCAGGAAAATGTTGCCTTCAGAACGTTGACAATAAAAGGTTTGGTGTGATGCCCCCGCTTTCAGAAAGTTGACAATACAGTAATAGGTTCTGTGTGATGCCCCCGTAAGTCCATTATAGTCTAGGGGGTTCTTTCCTGGTTGCCAAGTGTCTTCAGCAACCCAAGTGCAATTTCCAGTAGTCTTCAATCTGTTCTTGTTTAACCCCTTGAAGCTCTGATGCATTTTAGCAGTATAGTTTGGCTATCGTTAGATGATTTTATGCATCTTAGGAAGGATCTGTGGGTATTAAAGGGGTAAAGACTCTCAATCAACCTTCTGACTTCCATATACCCTTCCTAATCTGAATACAATCGTCTAATAATTACCAGAAAACAAAACAGAAATGCTTATTGGAGCTTGAAAGGGTTAAGAGTTCTGTAGGACAATATTTGTATATAGGCTACTGTACTGTATTTTTTATTTCCCTATACTGTATATGTTTTATCATCTACACTGTAGATTTGTTATTTTTAGTCCTTAGATATATTATTATTATTATTTTTTTTTTATGATATAGCCTTTCTTGTTGTAAAGCAAGAAAGGAGAAGCACAGTCGAGTTTGTAATATTTTTGTTTTATTAATTGCTTAGTATTTAAATGTAATTGTGTCCTTTCATCCCCCACCTTGTAGCAATCATCCATTGATCGTAGTAAATAGTAAGTACTGTACTGTATAGCTTTACGCCGGAGTCAGATGAGCCCTTTTTCGAGCAATTTTTACGGGCAATTATGGTCTGGAAGCTAAACAAATGACACCTTTTCAGAATTCAGCCACCTAAAATAATCTACCTTCAGTCTAGTTACCGATACCAGTGCGAAAATGTCTCGAAATAACACCAGAAAAAACTTGCTCATGGAAAATTGACGGAAAAAGCGCTCGTGTGACAGCGGCTACACACACAATGTTACCAATAAGGAAACACAAGATTAGAAGTAAGCACAAATACATCAGTCAATTAGTAGCTGTCTTTCCAACGGAGGTGATGTATTTAATTAATTAAGGGGGTGGGCGTATTTATTTCCTCATTTATGTATCTTTCTATCAATATTTTAGTTTCCTCTATAGACCTCCATCAAACTTTAAAAAAAAACGGTCATTAGTTCTCCTTTCTAGATTAATTTGTACATTTTTCGGTAGAAAAATTACCCGGCCAAAGGCCGGTTCTTAAAAAAAATAACTATCGTTTGCCTGGATAAATATAGGCGCCTAAATGTCTAGATATCAACAAAGAAATTGGGCGAAAAGTCTTAAAATCAACAAACTAATTGGGCTAGCATCTTAAAATCTGAAAACTAATGGGACTAAACATGGGGAAGAAGGAGGACCAGAAAAACGACCCATCTCCCCTTAACCCTTGCAGTTTGGTGACACCTTTCTTCCTTATAGTCTGGCAATCAATAAATTATGTTTAGCCGTTTAAGAATGACCTTTAGAAATTAAAAGTATAAAAGGTATTAACAGTTAGCTTATGATTCCCATAGAAATTTTGTAGACTGTATAAAATCATCTAAATATATACAGAATATAATGAAAAAGACATCACCTGTACTGAAAAGGTTTAATAGTATAAATTGTTATCATCATCTCTGATGCCTTGCTTCCTCTTCAAAAACCTTTAGTGGTTTACCACTACCACTGTCCCTTTCACTCGACTAACATACTTGCATCTTTCCTAGTATTCTAGCTCTATAAGAGTTTTCCTATGAAACTCAAATGTACAGTTAATCTGATAGTAATATTGGTATCCTGTCTTTATCTATTCTCTGCATATGATTCAACCACTCTGTATTCAATGTCCAGAGTTTGCTCTTCCATATCCAAATGTTTTATGCACTTTCCTATTACTTAGTCCATCTTAATGTGGAGAGATCCTCATCAGAATCGGTAGAGTCTGGGCAGCAACACACTGTTCCTTGGTGACTTTTAAACTTCTTGACTGATGAAATAAAGCTCTCCATTCACCCTGCTCCCTTCATTGGTCTATCATCTCCTTATTTCTCTCTTAATTTTCCTGTATTTACACAATGAACTTGCAAATACCTGTATTTCAATCTTTCAACTTGACTATCACTCAGTTTATCATCCACCTTCACATTTACCAGTGTTTTCTTGTACATTACCATGCTGTACAGTATTTTATTGTCATACACTTTCAATTTTATACCTTAGACTAACAGCACCTCCCACTGATCACGTTAATCCACTTCATCATATACCTATTCCAAATTCATGAATACAGTACTACATATACTGTAATTTAGTTTTAAATTCTTTCCTAGATACTGTACTTCTCTATCTATTAACTCAGTAATGCTACCTGGTTAGTGACATTTTTGTTATAAATAGTGTGGGAAGTGGAATATGTTTTTAGGAACAATGAACTGTTAATAATATTTATTATGTTATGTATTGTAATAAATGTAAGATGTCCACAAACAGTATGTTGTGTTATTGATACAGTATATTCTATTCATTTACTGTATGCTATAGAACTAACAGTTTTTTTTCTTGAATGTTCGATCCCACCCCATACCACTGTTAGACATAAAGAGTTTGGACACTCAGGTTGCAGATACTGCAGGTGCAAGTGCTGCAAGGGGACTCTGTTGAGTCTTGCTGAGGCACGGTTAGCACTATACCAACATCAGCCACAGTGATGACTTGGTGGGGCAGTGCTGTGATGGGACTTTATTGTACTACAGTACACTCCAACTCCTGAAAGGCAACCCCGTCTGAGCTGTTACAATGCATGTAAGGGAAAAATGGCGCTAAACCATTGTATTGTATACTCGGGTCTAGCGATTCGTAGCAAATGTCCAGAATAATGCCCCCAGCAACTTGACCCGTGGTGACGACTCCTCAAAATGTACTGGACCGTTAACTATCAACTTCTGCAACATTCGTGGCATTTCCTCTAACTTTCACTTTGTCAAACACCAACTCTCCTCCAACAAACCTAATTTTTCTCACAGAAACTCCGGTGTCTGAAGTAACTTCCAGCAACTCCTTCTCTGTTTCCTCTTACTTTATCCTAGTTTCATAGCCAAAAGTGCATGTTGTGTATATGTGCACAACAAACTTACTTGCTCTCATGTTCTTGACTTCAACTCCTCTGAATTCTCAACTCTCTGGCTTAAACTTTCCTGCCACACTCACAGGAGCGGATCCAGCTCAGGCTTAACCTCTCGGCTGCGCATGGGGGGTATGAGACACCACACGCCTGTGCGCACATATTTGAACTGTTGCCATCACTAACATCGTTATTTTACCATAAATATCGTTAATAATTATTCATATGTGCCTATTTTACCATTAATATGAAGATATTAACCAGTTACAACAATAAAACAAGTGGAAACAGTGTTTGGCTGGTCAAAATCGCGAAATGAAAGCGAGAGTATGTGTGAGTGAGTGTGAGCCAAACCTTCCACTCACGAAGCTTTTAGACACTGGAGGTACCTCTCAATTCTCTTCCTGACTTCTCCCCTAATTCCCACTCTTGGTAACACTGATGACAACGCCCTGATAGCAACTCGCTAATGTTAGCACGAAAATAGACCACAGAATAAGGGAATAACAGGGAAAATAGGTGATAATTGAAGGAGGGAGGGGATGTGGAGGAGTGATATTTGGCATGGCCCAGGGGCAAACAAAAAAGGGTTCAAGTTTTTTTGGGGTGTTTTAAATGGATTTTTTTAGGCCCAGGATCTTAAGAGTCTTCCCGCAGTCGCCCGGGGAAACTCTTAAGAGTCTTCCCGCAGCTCCTGGGTTAAGGGGGGGCTGATATATATACATGAGGGGCGCCATAACTTTATATGTATTGTATTTCAGATAAAATGCAGTATATATCAGATGTAAGGGCGCAATTTTGGTCCCTAAGGGGGGGGGGGGGGGGGGGCAGCCCCCCCCCCCCTGGATCCGCCACTGCGTGACACTCAAACTAAATATGCCTGTGCAGTCTTTTTAACAGTGGCTAGACCATTAATGACATACTGTACTGCCTATATTCTTATATGGTGCCATTGCAAACCTAGCTAGCGCTTCTTGGGGAACATCTCACTTGTCAAGGAATGATCAACCAACTTCATAGGCGACACCTTTAAAATACCTTAAGAACGTACGCGAGAGGTGCGGTGTGGATATAGATGTGCTGGAAAGTGTGAAAAGAACACCTTGAGATGGTTCGGCCATGTGGAATGTATGGGAGGCGAGAGAATGACTAAGCGAGTGTACGAGAGGGAGGTGGAAGGACAGCGGGGGAGAGGTGGAGTGAAGAAGTATAGGAGTGAAGGTGGTGCTGGATGGGAGGAGGGGCATCAACTGACTGGGGTCAGAGGTGCATGGGGCCGTTTCGTTCGTGGCCACCCCTTCAGTGATCACAGTGTCCAGCAATAGACAGATAGAACGTAATTTTAACCGAATACAGTACTGTACCACTATGAAGAGATAAACAAATTTCTATCTAGGGTGAGGGCTGGTCTTATCCAGAGTGAGGTTTGGTATCCTCTACCCAACCTTAGCTGTTTGTCTTTTCTCTTTTACGGTCCTACTTTTCCTTATGGGGGTGGGAGACTTGGAATCCTCCTCCCCTTGTAGACTTCACCTATTAGACGAGACAGAGAAAGGGGCGAAGGAATGGGAAAGTGGTACCTGGCCCTAAGAAATGGAACTTGAAATAATGTTTCAGTTCGGTCTCTGTCTTGAGTCGGCCACCCCCGGCTGTAAGGTGTGTACATACTGTAGGTTACATACATACATAGGCTACATACAATTTTAAGACTGAGTACTTCACACATACGTGCAGTTTGTCTCTTGTCCTAATGGTGGCATTCCAGGCAACCCTGTTAAGGAAGGCTTCACTTGTCAAGTTTTTGGATTTGAGATCGGCACATATAGTCCGATCACAGGTCTTCCTCGGTTCACCCCTTGGTGCAGCTCCCTCCGTACATATTACTCTGTGTATATATATATATATATATATATATATATATATATATATATATATATATATATATATATATATATATATATATATATATATATATAACTGCTAGGGCTAGGGATCGAACCATACAGGCAGGAGGTCCAGTCACCTATACCACCACGGTATATACATAAGTATGGGGTAGGCCTACCTGTACGGAGGAAATATGGTATTTTTAGTTTTTTACAATGATGAATTATAAGTAGGCCTATCTATAAGCAATATATATTATCATATATTAACCCTAATAATATTATTTTACTAACATTTATCTCCTAATCACCTAAAATATATTATTTCACTTACATTTATTGTGCAGTTTACTAACAGAAAATGTACATTAGTTGCCCATATAGAGTATGTTTTCTCTTATTCATAAATTAAGATTTTTTTTAGGGGGATACTGATACATTGCAACGCAATTTGCCGCGATTTTAAAAATTATGTATTGTATTAAGTAGATGAATTCTACTTGCATTAAGTAGCCTATATAGCCTACTATTTTTTCGTAATTGTTTAATCGAAGGCCTTTTTTTCTAGTTATTAAAAACGTATTCTATGGTGTATTATATGATATATAGAAGCAATAGAACTGTTAAAATTACATGGGAAGTTTATATTAAACCAAATACTAGTGCGCGGTATTAGAGTAAGTCCACGGATGTGTGTTTACATTTTGGGTATGGAGCGACCTGTTGCCTACTCTAACAGCTCCGTTGTATGCGTATTTCCTTAATTGACCGACCGTAATTGTTTAATCGAAGGCCTTTTTCGTAATTATTTAGTAGAAGGCCTTTTTTCTAGTTATTAAAAACGTATTCTATGGTGTATTATATGATATATAGAAGCAATAGAACTGTTAAAATGACCTGGGTAGTGTATATACAAAACTTTGAATAATGAGGTAAGAGATATGTTTTTTATCACTTTTCAACCCAAGACCAGCGTGGGTCTGGGAGCGGCAGCCCCCAGGTTAGCTTAGCTTAGGTTAAGTTAATGACCAGCTATGTAAATACAGTAGTGTATTTTTGGTTTAGTCTGTGCTCAAAAATCCATTTTCTTTAGGATTCTCTCCCCCTCCAAGGCTCCACCCTCCCACTGCTCTTAGTTTTGTATTTGGTTTAATATACACTTCCCAGGTCATTTTAGCAGTTCTATTGCTTCTATATATCATATAATACACCATAGAATACGTTTTTAATAACTAGAAAAAAAGGCCTTCGATTAAACACTTACCATTTTTGTTTTTAGAATTGATAATGTGTATGAATAATCTTAAAAAAACATAGGCCCATTCTTTATCATGCATAGGTCTAGGCCTATAGCCTATTAGTGTTTTGTCGCCATCACTCTTGAGTTTAATAATTTACAATCGATCATGTCATCCCAGCATATAGGCCTAAACATATTTTTTATCTTTTTTAGTTTCCTGGCTAGACCTCCATCAAGCTTAAAACAAACCTCCCCTAGACTTCGAGCTAAATTTGTACATTTGTACATGTCCTGACCAAAGGGTGGTTCCTCATACAATTATAGGCTTAGCTCGTTATTTCTCGCCAGGAAATATCGACACCTAAATTATATTTACAAAGAAATGGCGTGAAATTTCCTAAAATCGCCAAACAAATGAAACGAACGTGTTAAAATCTGACAACTAATGGGGCTAAACATAAGGGGGAAGGGAGTCCAGAAAAAGTAACTAGGCTACTGTACGGTCTGTACCTCTCCCTAAAGAGTATTTATTTGATATAATCCTGGACCTATGTTTACCTTATGTTTAGCCTGATTAGTTTTTGAGATTTTAAGGCGTTCGCCCCATTAGTATTTGAGACGTCCGTTTCATTACCTTCTGACAACGATTACACGGTTTTGTTCAGCTTAGGAAGCATGTCTACTCGTTTTTGTTTTAACTAGTTGACCATCTTAATTAATACCTTTGGCTACCACATATCCTTCCTAAGCTTCTTGAAATGCAGCTGAAGTAATAAAACATAAAACTATGTATCGAAATTATCAAACAACGGGGCGATATTTTATTTTGGATAATGTCAAACTTTACTCTAAATACCAAACTTTAACATCATACCTAACTTTAACTTCATAGAAAACTCTAATAGATAGCTTTAACATCACAGCTAACTTCAAATTTGTAGATATATTTTAATTTCGTAGCTAAGTTCAACTTCATACCTAACTACATAACAATCCTTCATAAAAAAATAAGTTAGTCCTTCAGTAAGATGATAGGCCTACACTAGCTATTAGATATTGTAGGGTAGCCTATATGCTAATTACCCTGAACTCATGATATAGCCTACAGTAAATAAAGCTGGTACGATTACAATTACAAAATCAGGTAAAATGTAATTATTGAATTAGTATCAGGCATTATGTATAGGCCTACATTCAGATAATTTATATAATGCTCAAAATATGGAATCGAAAGTAATGTAAGGAATACCACATGCCAAATATAAACAAAAAACACATTCATATTTTGTTTTTTTATTTAAAAGATACAAAATTACAAAATGTAGACCTTATTAATAAATCAGTCAGTCAGTAGTATAATCAAGTTTAACCCTTTGATGATAATGGCACAAGTTGACAGTTTATTCTGGCTATCTTTGGACGATTTGATACACTTCAGGAAGGATCTGTGGGAATTATAAGGTTTAAGACTATTCCACTTAACACTAACTGCCACATAGGCTACCCTTCTTAATATGAGTAAAATCGTCTAATAATAGCTAGAAAAAATAAAAATAAATGCGTAATCGGATCTTGAAAGGGTTAAGAAAGGCATGAACATACCATACAGGATAACAACGTATATAAACACTTCAATACGGTGATGCCGTTTTCTACGATGTATTGTAGCTAACATTAGACGATTTTATGCAGTTTGTGAAGAACCTATGTTACTTCGACGATGTTTTTTTTAGATAGTATAATTTTTACCCTAGAGATAGATTGTAAATAAACTATAATCGTCTCTTTCACTCCTACAACTTTGGGGGGACACTTGTTGCAGGCAGATTTGCTTTATGTTTTCTTCATAAAAAAAAAAAAAAAAAAAAAAAAAAAAAAAATATATATATATAATATATATATATATATATATATATATATATATATATATATATATATATATATATACAGTATACATATAAACATGAAATAAATCAATATAATAAAACGACCCATAGATGTGTAATACTCAATTAATGGATGTGCTAACCCCACTTAAGGGGAGACGGACCGTTTTTGCTGAACCCCCCTTCTCCCTAATGTTTAGCATCATTAGTTTTTGAGATTTTAAGATGTTAGTTCCATTAGTTTGGGGATTTTATGACCTTTCACCCCATTTCTTTGTCAATATTAGGACCCTTCGTGCCATTAAGTTGTCGATTTTTTCCTGGCGAGCGATAGCGAGCCTGTAATTTTGGAGGAATCGGCCTTTGGCCGGGACATTTTTCTACCGACAAATTTACAAATCAATCTTGAAGGGGGGGTCTAGTTTTTTTTTTTTTAAGCTTGATGGAGGTCTAGGGAGGAACTAAAAATAATATATGAATAAATTAATTAATAGACCAAGCAAACAGCCACTGTCCCCTTAATCTGTGAGGTCATCGTCTGCCATCTTGTGGGGAACAGTGATAAGTATAAACCATAAATACAGTCAATATCTTTGCAACATGTTTTACTAAAGTTCCCATAATGGAATATATCTACATGCTAAGGAATGCCGATTATACATAGCCTTTAAACGTGACAATGATATGAAGCTGTCTTGTTACCCTGTATAAGAATAATATTTACTACACTGATTTGTTTGTTTGTTTACTAGACATTTAAATCTGCTATGACAATAACAATAGAAGTGAAGGTAGTAAATTTGCATATTTTACATGATTACATTGATTATTGTGACCATTCAAGACATGCTATTCACTTGAGCATGTGCCCCACAAGATGGTGGCAGCAGCTTCAAGTCTTGGGCTCTAAAATAAGCAGATGTTCTATCCAGAGAGTGTGTACCTATCAATGCATCAGTGTAAAGGGTTAAATAATCACAGTCGAATTGGCGCATTGCCTTCAGCATCGGTCCTCTACAAGTCCGCCTGGGGAACTGTTTGAGGTGGCTGGAGGGCTCTGTGCGGGGCGGACCGAGCTCCCACAAGGTCCAGATCTGCCAGCCCTGACCTCACCATCTCCCAAATGTTTGAATAGAACGAGGCAGAAGTATCCTGGCCATCACGATAAGCTTGGTTCCGGAAGAGACTATGTGCTTCTTGATTTTGTGGACGGCCCAGCGTATGCGATGAGGGGGGCAAGAGGCTGGAGGCAGAGTGGTTTTGGCGATGATTCCTGTTATGCAAGGAGTTTGATGCTGCCCGACTCCGTGAACGGACCCTTATAAATGATTCAGAGGACAAGGGCAGTTGAGAAGGTGATGGTAGATGGTGATACACTTGGTGATGATGGTGTCCATAAGCTTCCTGGTACCCGTATATGAATGAATGACTAGGTATAGGCAGACTGCTGGCTGGGGGTGCTTCTAGTGGCCACAGCGAAAGGTCTTCCTTTTTTTGTTCAGAGTCGGACGCTTCTAACAAATAGTTTTCGTCACACTCAATGATGGAGAAGAATGAGAGTCCTCCAACAGGGTAACTAGAACCACCGGATCTTACTGGAGTTGACGTTCTCAGTGGGCCAGGGTCATCGGAGGTGGGAAGAGTGAAGCTTTGTATTTCTGAATCCTCTTTCGAGTATGGATCGAGACCCATGGCACCGGCTTCCTCCCTTCTACCGCTGCACAGGAATGCTGATAACATGGATGGCCTTGTTGCACTACAAGGCGGCTGATTCGTAGCACCAGACACCTGATCCTTTGGGGGAGACTTCTGAAGAGGCGAGTCTTCTTTTAGCCGAGATTCTGCCTGGCGGGTCAGCTGCGAGAGAAAACAAATAAATAAATGTAACTTCTACCCCATATCTCACCCTAGAAACTGTGACTCCTAAGCCTAATGTAACTTCTACCCCATATCTGAACTTAGAAACTGTGACCCTCAAGCCTAATGTAACTTCTACCCCATATCTCAACCTAGAAACTGAGACCCTCAATCCTAATGTAACTTCTACCCCATATCTCAACCTAGAAACTGTGACCCTCAAGCCTAATGTAACTTCTACCCCATATCTCAACCTAGAAACTGTGACCCTCAAGCCTAATGTAACTTCTACCCCATATCTCAACCTAGAAACTGTGACTCTCAAGCCTAATGTAACTTCTACCCCATATCTCAACCTAGAAACTGTGACTCTCAAGCCTAATGTAACTTCTACCCCATATCTCAACCTAGAAACTGTGACTCTCAAGCCTAATGTAACTTCTACCCCATATCTCGCCCTAGAAACTGTGAAAACCAAGCCTAATGTAACTATTTTGTATCTCATTTCTATCTTAATAATGAAGCATAGTAACGTTAATTAAACCTACTTCCATAATTTATTAATGAATGACTCAATTTTCTCTCAGTTTTAGCCCCATTAGTTTTGAAATTTAAATCATTAGTAGGGTGATTTTAAAACCTTTTGCCCTATTTATTTGTCAATTTTAAGAAATTTCGTGTGATGGCGAGTCTGTAATTTAGGAGGAACCGGTCTTTGGTCACATTTCCTACAGAAAAATGTACACAATGATCTCGAAGTGGGGGTCTATTTTATTGTACAGTATTATATAATTATACTGTATACATTTTGTATTTATATTTGTTTTAAGGTTGATGAAAGTCTAAAGGAGCAAACTAAAAAGATAAATTAATGAATAAATACATAAATTCTCCCCTTACACTTGCTAACTGATTTTGCAGGTTTCTCCATATTTGCAGACTCGCTTTCAATAAACGTCTCATCATCGCCAATCAAATGGGAAAATTAGGGCAAACGAACTTACTTCATGAAAGACAGGGAGGCGCCTGTGATTGGTGGAGAAGAAGAGGGTTGGTTCAGGTACCGGAAGTAACGGTCCATACACCGGAAATAAGTGGCCAGACACCGGAAGTAAGGGTCCAGACACCGGAAGTAAGGGTCCAGACACCGGAAGTAAGGGCTCAGGTACCGGAAGTAATGGCTCAGGTACCGGAAGTAAGGGTTCAGGTTGGCTTGGGGCTAGGAGCTCCTATGGAGGAGAAACAATAAGAATATATACCACAACAATAATAATAATAATAATAATAATAATAATAATAATATGCCATATTCAAATGACCCTCAGACTTCCTAAACTGAATACAATCTTATAGTGCTATCCAGAACTAAATAATAATTGTGGAACGCGTAGCCAAATATTGGAAGAGTCATAAATTTACTGTTCCACGGGGAATTTTATCTTGGGAGGCTAACCTAATCAGAAAGGGGAGTCTAATGGAATCTTGTTTTAAGGGGGTAGTGCTTATTTCTTGGGTCTATTTTATTTATCAAATAATTAATTTCATAGTTTCCTCGCTAGACTTTCATCAAGCTTAACAGATTTTGTTTTATAGATTTGTTTCTCGGTAGAAAAGTTTCCCGACCGAGGGCCGTTTCCTCCCAATGGCAAAGAAATGGGACGAAAGGTCTCAAAATCGCCAACCTAATGGAACGAACGTCATAAAATATCAAAACTAATGGGGCTAAGCATGCGAGAGAAGGGGGTCCAGAAAAAGCAACTACCTCCCCCTTAACACTATCTGGTCTGGCGACTTCTGGGTTATTATAAGAACATAAGAACATAAGAACATAAGAAAATGGGAGTCTGCAGAAAGCCGATTGGCCTAAGCAAGGCAGATCCCTGTCCCACACAACCCCAATTACAAAGCCCAATTATAGGCTCAACACTCTAATACCCTGAGGATCATCTTACCAAACCGGTTAGAGATTAACGCAGGATTACGGGGTCTGCAGAGCGCTGATTGGCCCAACCCGGCTGATCCCCCTTCACACCCAACCCTTCTCGTCCATATGCTTATCCAATTTTTTCTTAAAGCTCCCTATCGTTCTTGATCCCACTATATCACTTGGTAGCCTATTCCACCCATCTACAACTCTGTTACCAAACCAATATTTGCCTATATCTTTTCTGAAACGAAATTTATCTAATTTGAAACCATTGGTACGAGTTCTTTCGCTATCACTGAGCTTTAGTACATTTGTCATATGACGATATGTTTAATTATTATTGAGGATTTTGTTTACTTTTGTCATTTTCTGGCAATGTATTTTAGTTTGCTAACAAAAACCGCTTTCCCAAGCTTCTCTCATGTTAAGAAATGCCCACCCAGACCCCCTTCAAGCTAAATATATATATAATTATATACAGTATATATATATATATATATATATATAACATTCAACAACTGTTACGCATAATACTCACATCAGATACTTCATTGTCCAGTCCGGCGTCACTCGTTGAAGGCAGCTCATGGTTGGAGTCCTCGATCACGATAGAGGTTTGCTGCGATGTGGTAGGCGAACAATTGGGCAGTGCAGGTGACCTCATGATATCCCAGGATTCGTTATCATTGGCAGGCTCTGTGGGGACGCCAAGGGCAGGCGTTGTGGCAAGCTCTGTGGGTCCTTCGTCAGGCTCTGTGGTGTTATCTGTGGGTCCTTCGTCAGGCTCTGTGGTGTTATCTGTGGGTCCTTCGTCAGGCTCTGTGGTGTTATCTGTGGGTCCTTCGTCAGGCTCTGTGGTGTTATCTGTCGGTCCTTCGTCAGGCTCTGTGGTGTTATCTGTGGGTCCTTTTTCGTCAGACTCGGTGGTGTTATCTGTGGGTCCTTCTTCGTCAGGCTCTGTGGGTTCTTCTTCGTCAAGCTCTGTGGTGTTATCTGTGGGTCGTTCTTCGTCAAGCTCTGTGGTGTTATCTGTGGGTCCGTCTTCGTCAAGATCTGTGGGTACTTTTTCGTCAAACTCGGTGGTGTTATCCGTGGGTCCTTCTTCGTCAGGCTCTGTGGTGTTATCCATGGGTCCATCTTTGTCGGTGGTCGAGTGCTTGTCTTGGATGCTAGAAGTTGTGAAGGAACAGTTGGGTGAAGGAGTCGTGATGGGGTTGGAGATCATTGAGCAGGATATGATGGTGCAGGATGCATCACTATAGATGCTGGGGGTGATGGCTGAAGTAGATAGCTGGGGCATGGTGTTATCGAAGGAGGAGTGAATACTATGAATGGTCGACATGTTGGTGGCGCCAGCAGTGGAAGGAGCAACAGAATCCAGTTGAGAAAATGTAGAACTGTTAAAGGGATCAGAAAGAGAATCGGAGCCATTAAGATCATTAGCGGGATTCACATAAAGTCGGAAATCAGGAGAGCCAGCTCTTGAGGGACTACTGGAGGCAGAACTATTGTTGAGCGAGGGAACGTTAACAGATCCAAAATCATGAAGAACAGATGCAGAAAGACTGGAGGCCAGGCTGACACGAGAAAAGGAAGACCTACCAATAGGATCAGACAACGAAACACAACTAATACGAGAACCTGCAGACAAGGTGGAACCAGAAAATCCAGATGCCGAATAGTTAGAGAAAGAAGCAGACAACGTGGAAGTGGAAGCACATGAACCAGCAGAACCAGATGAGTGACTGCTAAGCCGAGAGAAACCTGAATTACAAACAGATCGGGAATCAGATGCACACAGACTGGATTTTCCAGAACTTGGAGGGAGGGCAGCCATGGAGGAACCCGCAGCGGCTGATGAACCCTGCGTAGATGCCGCGTCCTGACCAGATAAATCAACAGGGTTCGTAAGAGATGACAGGCAGGCAGCGAAGGAAGCTTTTGGAGATTCGGGGATGATGTAGCCAGACGAAACAGCTTCATGGGTTCTAGAGCTTTGACTGGAGGAGTATGAAGATATGTTGATGGAGTAAAGGTCTTCACAAGCGTCCTCTTCCCTTGCCTTAATGTCAGCTTCAACGTCGACTTCCACACTCTCCTGGAGGCGACGGTCAATCCTCTTCTTCAACCATCGGAAGTACATCTGGTGAAGAAAAAAAATAATTTGAGGAAATCAATATATAAATGTATGTACAACACAAAATGTGAAACTGTAAAAGTTAATTAGAAAGCAAACACATTTGATAGCACATTTAGTAAGATATAACTTGGAATCATAGAAGGCAATAATGTTATAACTATAATGAGAAGAAATGGATTCGATGATATAGAAAAACGACTTCAGATAACCATTTCATAAAGAAGATAAAAAGCAAAGCAATAGTAAATTATCTTGAAAACTGATTCGAGAATAAAGTGGAGATAAAAAAATAAATACACAAGATAACTCGCCAATGCGTATTTTTATATGTAATTACTTCTTACCACTAGACGATTGTATATAGTTTAGAAAGGGGCTATAGCAAGCAAAGCCGTTTACGGGGAGGTTTTTAGTTTGCTCCCTGGACCTCCATCGAGCTTAAAAAAGTACCCCCAAGACCCCCCTTCGAGATAAATGGGTAAATTTTTTGATAGAAATGGGTACCGGTCGAAGGCCAGTTCCTCTTAAATTACAGACTAGCTATCGCTCACTAAATTTGTAATAATAAATAATATCGGTCTTAAATTTGACATAAACGTCCTAATATATCAAAACTAAAGGGGATAATTATCGCACTTTTCTATAGAAAAATTTACACATTTATCTTGAAGGGGGGGGGGGGGTCTAGGGAGTGTTTTTTAAGTTTGATGAAGGTCTAGCGAGGAAACTAAAAAATATATGAATATATTACCAAATGTTTATAATTACAATATTGCATATTGCATCGAAACACGTTATACTGATCTATTACTCCTTAATACAACATTTCATTATGTGCCATTTTGTCCTAGTCCGTAATTTGTGAACAAATTTACAGTTCCATGTTTTCCTTTGCCCTTTTTCCTGCCACACACCTGCCGGGTGTGGGCCAATCGATGTTCTGCAGTTTTCCGACCTCGGACCGTTATGGTGTGGTCGGTCCCCATGGTATTAGTGAGCTGGGCCTATAATTAGGACTTGTAACTGGAATTGGGTGTGAGAAGGATCTGCCTTGTGTGGGCCAATCGGCTTTCTGTAGATTCCCATTTTCTTATGTTCTTAAATGGTTTCAAATTAAATACATTTAGTTTCAGAAAAGATATAGGCAAATATTGGTTTGGTGACAGAGTTGTAGATAGGTGGAATAGGCTACCGAGTGCTATAGTGGGAACAAGAACGATAGAGAGCTTTAAGATTAAATTAGACAGGCATATGGACGAGATAGGTTGGGTGTGAGAGGGATCAACCGGATGTGGGCTGATCGGCTTATGATGACCTCTGACCGTTTTAGTGAGGTAAGTCCTCATGGTATTAGGTAGTTGGGCCTGTAATTAGGCCTTATAATTAGGGTTGGGTGTGAGAGGGATCTACCTTGTGTGTGCCAATCGGCTTTATGCAGACTCATTTTCTTATGTTCTTAGTTGGACCAAGAACGATAGAGCTTCAAGATAAAATTAGATAGGCATATAGACGAGATAAGAACATAAGAACATGCAGAAAGCCGATTGGCCTAAGCAAGGCAGATCCCTGTCCCACACAACCCCAATTACAAAGCCCAATTATAGGCTCAACACTCTAATACCCTGAGGATCATCTTACCAAAACGGTTAGAGATTAACGCAGGATTACGGGGTCTGCAGAGCGCTGATTGGCCCAACCCGGCTGATTCCCCTTCACACCCAACCTTTCTCGTCCATATGCTTATCCAATTTTATCTTAAAGCTCCCTATCGGGTTTAATCCCACTATAGCACTTGGTAGTCCATTCCATCCATCTACAACTCTGTTACCAAACCAATATTTGCCTATATCTTTTCTGAAACGAAATTTATCTAATTTGAAACCATTGGTACGAGTTCTTTCGCTATCACTGAGCTTTAGTACATTTGTCATGTCCCCTTTGTTAATCCCACTAACCCACTACGAAAGATGGGTTAGATGTGAGAGGGATCTGTCTTGTATGGGCTAATCGACATTCTGCAAGCTGTCATATTTTTATGTTCTTATAAGCAGTTGTACAATTGGCCTAATATGTGATGTCTCGGTACGAAGTATATTTTGTTCTATAATTTGTATCAGCCATATCTAAGCAGGATTTCTTCATTTCGAGTGAGATATACAAACATGTTCCTACACTTACCGACCCTATTCAACATCTGACAGACATTAATAGAGCTCAGAGCGAGCCAAACGTAATGACAGCTGAGATGACTTATTAGCGCGACCGTACATTGCTATGTTCACATTTTGATACTTAATTACATTACTTTGTTTGTAGCGAAATATGTTCTTAATTATGAAAACTCGGCATTAGTACAGTATGACAAAGACTTACGAGGTTCATATTTGTCCATTACATAACGAGAAATCGGTTGCGAAGTATTTTTCGTTTATGTTTTTAGTTTGCTCCCCAGACCTTCAAGCTTAAGGGGAGGCAGACCGTTTGTTTGATCTATTCATTAATTTATTCATATATTGTTTTAGTTTCCTCTCTAGACATCCATCAATCTTAGAAAAACACCCTGTATAAATTTGTAAATTTTTCGGTACTAAAATGTCCCGGTCGAAGGCCGATTCCTCTTAAAATTGCAGGCTCGCTATCGCTCGCCAGGAAATAATCGACACCTAAATGGCACGAAAGGTCTTAAAATTGACAACGAAATGGGGCGAAAGGTGTTAACATCGCCAAACTAATGGGCCGAACGTCTTATAATCTTAAAACTAGTGGGGCTAAACATTAGGGAGAAGGGGGTCCAGAAAAACGGTCTTCCTCCACTTATAGAAACACCACAAAGAGCCCCTTTCTCAGATAAATTTTAAAAACATCGGTAGTCGGCCGGTTCCTCCTAAATTACACCTAAATGGCACAAAACGTCTTAATATGAGCAAAAATGGGGCTAAAGATCTTCAATTTTGAAAACTAATGTGCTAAACATGAGGGAGAAGGGGTCATGATGAAAATGGGAGATTCAATAAATAAATTGGATTTACATTCGTACCCACTGCGATAATTAATAGATTTTGTATTTGCGAATATAATATATCTCTAATGAAACGTTATTGAAAGTACTACACGATCAAGAAGGGGGAGATTTACAAAAAAAAAGGGGGGGGGGGGTCAGGACCCCCTTCTCTCATGTTTAGTTCCATTAACTTTTACACTTTTACATTTACTCCACTAATGTGGCCTTTCGTACCTTTAGATGTAGATTTATTCCTGGCGAGCGAAAGCAAGCCTGTAATTCATCTGCCAATTTACTGACCATTCGTGTAAGGTATCTAGATCCCTTTGGAGGCACTCTATATATCTATCTGAATCAATTGTTCTCCCCATTTTGGTATCGTCTGCAAATTTACTTAACTAGTAGGATAAGTAAATTTGCAGACGATACCAAAATAGGGAGAACAATTGATTCAGATAGAGATATAGAGTGCCTCCAAAGGGATCTAGATACCTTACACGAATGGTCAGTAAATTGGCAGATGACGTTTAACATTGACAAATGCAAGGTATTAAAGATAGGGAAGATGCATACAAATGTTAAATATAAACTAGCTAATATGGAATTAGAAAACTCGAATTGTGAGAAAGATCTAGGTGTGTTTGTTTAGCAATGATTTGAAGCCTAGAAAACAGTGTATAAGCGTTCGAAACAAGGCAAACAGGATTCTCGGGTTCATCTCTAGGAGTGTGAGTAACAGAACTGCTGATGTTATCTTAAAACTTTACTTGTCATTAGTGAGACCCCATATGGATTATGCTGTTCAATTTTGGTGTCCTTATTACAGAAAGGACATAGATTCATTGGAGAGAGTATAACGTAGAATGACAAAAATGATCCATAATATTAGAAATCTTCCGTATAAAGAAAGGTTGAAGAAATTAGGCTTACATTCGTTAGAGAGACGCAGAGTTAGAGGGGACATGACAGAGGTATTCAAGTGGGTTAGTGGGATTAATAAAGGGGACATGACAAATGTACTAAAGCTCAGTGATAGCGAAAGAACTCGTACAAATGGTTTTAAATTAGATAAATTTCGTTTCAAGAAAGATATAGGCAAATATTGGTTTGGTAACAGTGTTGTAGATAGGTGGAATAGGCTACCAAGTGCTATAGTGGGATCAAGAACGATAGGGAGCTTTAAGATACAATTAGATAGGCATATGGACGAGATGGGTTGGGTGTGAGGGTGATCTGTCAGGTGTGGCCCAGGTGTGGGGATCTGCAGATCCCCGTTTTTCTGACCTCTGACCGTTTCGGTGGGTAAGTCCTAATGGTGTTTTTAAGCTGGGCTTATAATTAGGGTTGGGTGTGACAGGGATCTGCCTTGTGTAGGCCAATCGGCTTTCTGCAGACTCTCATTTTCTTATGTAATTTTGAAGGAATCGTCATTCGACCTGGGCATTTATCTACCGAATAATGCACACAATTTTATCTCCATGGGGGATCTTGTGGGTATTATTTTACGGAGTGGGTATTTGCACCCGACCGTGAAAATACCAGGAGCGGTATTTGCACCCGATCGTCATCTTATGCGTCGTCTTATAAATATTTTGATACAGACTTATATATAGCAAAACGAACAATAATACAAAGTGAAGCTGACAAATATAGAATAAAGTCTTGATGTACTATTGAAGCGGATAATAAGCACCAAGAGACAAGGGGATCGGTTAACGGATAAAACAAAGGACCGTATCTACCATGTGGTTGCCAATCTATAAGAACATAAGAAAATGGGAGTCTGCGGAAAGCCGATTGGCCCACACAAGGCAAATCCCTCTCACACTCAACCCTAAGTATAACGCCTAATTATAGGCCCAGCTCACTAATACCAGTGTCCCTGTCTGCATCAAAAGATGGTCTTCAGCTGACATGATCAAATCTAATTCACAATCATGAAGTAAACTTAGAACTGCAACTATAGGCCCTACTACAGCCAACATCGCCGTTTGACAGATGATCAACGAAAAGATATGAGTGAAGTGATTAATATGCAACCAGCAAACAAACAATTAATTCTAGTATGAAGCATTCCAAATTAGTTACTTTGCAAGACGTTAGAAATATGAAGAAATGTGCAAAGCTGAGTGGAAGTGTGTCTGAGATGTATGCATTGTGTATGCATTTGTGAGAAATGAAACTGGTGAAATTATTCAAAATATTCTACAAGTTGTTTGTGACATGATGGGAGATACATAAAAAACAAGAACCATGATGCTAGATAATGACAAAAATGAAATTCAAGCAGTAGAAGTGGGTCTGTATTAAAGTCGGTATCACAAAATAAGATGACCATCGGGTGCAAATAACGTTCAGTGTTATTAAGAGAAAGAGAGAACATAAGAAAATGGGAATCTGCAAAAAAGCCGATCGGCCCATACAAGGCCGTGTCACACCCAACCCTAATTACAAGGCCCAATTATAGACCCATCTCACTAATACCTTGAGTACTGACCCCACGGTCAGAGATTAACACAAGATTACGGGGGTCTGCTGAGCGCCGATTGGCCCACACCTGGTAGATCCCCCTCACACCCAACCCATCTCGTCCATATGCCTATCTAATTTTATCTTAAAGCTCCCTATCGTTCTTGATCCCACTATATCACTTGGTAGCCTATTCCACCCATCTACAACTCTGTTACATAAGAACATAAGAACATAAGAAAATGGGAGTCTGCAGAAAGCTGAATGGCCTAAGCAAGGCAGATCCCTGTCCCACACAACCTCAATTATAGGCTCAACACTCTAATACCCTGAGGATCATCTTACCAATACAGTTAGAGATTAACGCAGGATTACGGGGGTCTGCAGAGCGCTGATTGGCCCAACCCGGCTGATCCCCCTTCACACCCAACCCTTCTCGTCCATAATATGCTAATTCAATTTTATCTTAAAGATCCCTACTGTTTTTAATCCCACTATAGCACTTGGTAGTCCATTCCACCCATCTACAACTCTGTTACCAAACCAATATTTGCCTATATCTTTTCTGAAACGAAATTTATCTAATTTGAAAGCATTGGTACGAGTTTTTTCGCTATCACTGAGCTTTAGTACATTTGTCATGTCCCCTTTGTTAATCCCACTAACCCACTTGAACACCTCTATCATATCCCATCTAACTCTGCGTCTCTCTAACGAATGTAAGCCTAATTTCTTCAACCTTTCTTTATACGGAAGATTTCTAATATTATGGATCATTTTTGTCATTCTACGTTGAACTCTCTCCAATGAATTCGTTCAGGGCGACCGAAATATACCTCCGCCCAAATAAGGTTAATCCCGGTTAATGCGATGTGAAGGGAGGATTACTGGCGACCTAGAAGGCGGGGGGGTCCAGGGGGGCTCAAATATACCATTCTGCAATAAGGACACCAAAATTGAACAGCATAATCCATATGGGGTCTCACTAATGACAAGTAAAGTTTTAAGATAACATCAGCAGTTCTGTTACTCACACTCCTAGAGATGAACCCGAGAATCCTGTTTGCCTTGTTACGAACGCTTATACACTGTTTTCTAGGCTTCAAATCATTGTTAACAAACACACCTAGATCTTTCTCACAATTCGAGTTTTCTAATTCCATATTAACTAGTTTATATTTAACATTGGTATGCATCTTCCCTATCTTTAACACCTTGCATTTGTCAATGTTAAACTTCATCTGCCATTTTACTGACCATTCGTGTAAGGTATCTAGATCCCTTTGCAGACACTCAATATCTCTAACTGAATACATTTTTCTCCCCATTTTGGTATCGTCTGCAAATTTACTTATCCTACTAGTTATACCTAAATCAAGGTCATTTATGTATATAATAAACAACAGGACCTAATACAGATCCCTGGGGGACACCACTCTTGACTGATCCCCATTCTGACTTAGTACCATTTATGCTGACTCTCTGCTTCCTACCAATTAGCCATGACCTAATCCATCACGATTATGCGCAGTTTCAGAAGGATCTGAGGTAGTAAAAAGGGTTAAATGAGATAGTTAATGTTCTTGTTAATTGCTAGAGGTCAATTTTAAACTGAATCAAATCGTCTAACATTAACCGCAATAAAGTTTTAAAGACGTCGCCGGTACAGAAGGGGTTAAAATCTCCAAAATAATGGCATATAACCAGGGCGACTCCAAATATACCTCCGCCCAAATAAGGTTAATCCCGGTTAATGCGATGTGAAGGGGGGGGGGGGGATTACTGGCGACCTAGAAGGGAGGGGGGTTCCAGGGGGGCTCAAACAATATGGCGCCCGGGGACTTACGAGGGTAGCGATTATATTTTAGTCTATTTATCTATTCTATAGTTCCATCGCTAGACCTCCATCAATCTTAAAAAGCTATCCCCAAGACCCCCCTCCAAGATAAATTTGTACAATTTTCGGTAGAAAACAGTCCCGGCCAAAGGCCGATTCCTCCTAGAATTACAGGCTCGCTATCGCTCGCCAGGAAACAATCAACACCTAAATGACAGGAAAGCTGAACAAAATCATCTAATAGGTGACACCCTATTATGAAGAGGACGTCACTGGTACTAAATGAGTTATATAGGTAAGCAAATCGATAAATACCCAATTATAATATGTACTGTACCAGTTTAGTAGCAGTCAATGAAAGAAAATATTAGGAGAGAGAGAGAAAGAGAGTAGTATGATAAAGATTATCCACAACATTATAAATGTATCACATGAGGAGAGGTTAAGGGGGGATGGGCTGAGTTTTCTAGATACCTTACAGTGAATGGTCAGTAAATTGGCAGATGAGTTTTAACATTGACAAATGCAAGGTATTAAAGATAGGGAAGACGAATGCTAATGCAAAATATAAACTAGTTAATACGGAATTAGAAAACTCAGACTGCGAGAAAGAGTTGGGTGTGTTTGTTAGCAACGATTTGAAGCCTAGAAAACAGTGTATAAGCGTTCGTAACAAGGCAAACAGGATCCTCGGGTTCATTTCAAGGAGTGTGAGTAACAGAACTGCCGATGTTATCTTAAAACTTTACTTATCATTAGTAAGACCTCGTATGGATCATGCTGTTCAATTTTGGTCACCTTATTACAGAATTGACATAGATTCGTTGGAGAGAGTAGGCTACAGCGAAGAATGACAGAAATGATCCATAATATTAGAAATCTTCCGTATAAAGAAAGGTTGAAGAAATTAGGCTTACATTCGTTAGAGAGACGCAGAGTTAGAGGGGACATGATAGAGGTATTCAAGTGGGTTAGTGGGATTAATAAAGGGGACATGACAAATGTACTAAAGCTCAGTGATAGCGAAAGAACTCGTACAAATGGTTTCAAATTAGATACATTTCGTTTCAGAAAAGATATAGGCAAATATTGGTTTGGTAACAGAGTTGTAGATAGGTGGAATAGGCTACCGAGTGACATGGTAGGATCGAGAACGATAGGGAGCTTTAAGATACAATTAGATAGGCATATGGACGAGATGGGTTGGGTGTGAGGGTGATCTGTCAGGTGTGGCCCAGGTGTGGGGATCTGCAGATCCCGTTTTTCTGACCTCTGACCATTTCGGTGAGGTAAGTCCTAATGGTGTTTTTAAGCTGGGCTTATAAATAGGGTTGGGTGTGACAGGGATCTGCCTTGTATAGGCCAATCGGCTTTCTGCAGACTCCCATGTTCTTATGTAATGTATGCAATAGGCCATAACCTGATAGAAAATTACTTATCTTGGCGAATAAAAGAGAAGCCTTATAACGCGCCATAAAAAGAACCACGCCACTATTAACCCCCTTGAAGCTCTGACGCGTTTTAGCAGTTTATTTTGGCTATTGTGGGTATTTAAACGGTAAAGACTATCTCAATCAATCCTCTGACTTCCATATACCCTTCCTAATCTGAATAAAATCGTCTAATAATTACCAGAAAACAGAAAAAACTGCGTATTGGAGCTTGAAAGGGTTGAAGCTCTATTATAATGGACCATACATTGATATAAACTTGCGAATAAAATGAAACACGCTATTAATCCACCACGCAACCAATAAAGCTTTAATATAATAGGTCACAACATGATATAAACTTGCGAATAAAATAATAACGCCATTAAATCTACCAAACAACCAATGAAGCTGTAATATAATGAGCTATAAATTGATACAAGCTTGTAATGGAGAATGCGGTAAAAGTCCAGTTATATGCCATTAAAACTACCACACAACTAATGAAGCTGTAATAACAAAAGAGAGATAACTAAAGATTGATTAGCACGCGCGGGGAGAACAAAACAAACCAAACCCCAAATATAAATAGTACAATCCCACTTATCCGACAAACAGGAAAAAAACACCAGAAGACCAATCAAACCCAAATAAAACCAGTACAATCCCACTTACCCGACACACGTAGAAGGTAAACAGGACAAACAGAAGTACAATCAACCCCAAATATAAACAGTACAATCAAACTTACCCAACACACGTAAAAGGGAAACAGAAGGACAATCAAACCCTAAAATAAACAGTACAATCCCACCAACCCGACACACGTAGGACAAACAGAAGGTCAATAATCCCCAAATAATAACAGTAGAATCACACTTACCCGACACACGTAGAAGGCTAGGAAAAGAACCATGATCCCGAAGGAGGCCCCCAGTATGGCCAGGGACACCTCGACGTCAGACATCTTCATCGTAGAGGGATAACTTGAATACACTTGAAGAATACACACACGCACGGCCTCGCGACTGTCTGGTGAATAACCCCCAAGTGACATATGATCACCCTTTTAAGCCCAAATTACGACCGATTCCGCCCCGCCTACCCCCCTCCCCCCTCTACCCAAAAGCTCACCTTGACCTGTGATTGGCCAAGAGGAGGACACCTGACCTGTCATTGGCTGAACTCATTCACTATCCAAACACCTCTTAAACATGCGACATATTGTACACCTTAAGTAGCGTTTATTTTTTACGTCGCAGTTTACACTATCGTTTCCATAGACATAATCACTAAAACATGCCTGATATCAGCGATAATCTTGAAAATAATATCTAACATAATAATCATAACATAAGATACACAGTGGCCATCAACACAAGGGAGACAGCGTGGATGCTACTGTAAAATAGTTGATAAAACTCTCTACTTGTCAATACAGTCAAAATGGAGGAATCTGTCAGAAGTGTGTACATATTTCATTTCACCATCTGTAACCCCTTCTCTACCGATGCCGTCCTTTTAACTTTATTCTGGCTACTATTAGGCAATTTGTTCAGTTTAAAAAGAGCCTCCAGCAAATGAACAGGCTTCGAACTCTCTCACTTAACGCTTTTTACTACCACAGATCATCCTTAAACTGCACAAAACCGTCTAAATATAGTTAAAATACAATAACAAAAAGAGGTCGCCGGTAGAGAAGGGGTTAAGGGGGAAGTTTTCCTCCCTAGATCACTATCAAACTTTAAAAACAAAAACAAAAATCCCCCAATTCTCCCTTGTAGATACTGTATATTTGTACATTTTTTGGTAGACAAAATTCCTGGCCGAAGGCTCGCTCGCTAGGAAAAGAATCGACACCTAAATGACACGAAAAGTCTTAATATTGACAAAGAAATGGGTCGAAAGCTCTTAAAATCGCTAATATAATGGGCCAAACGTCTTAACATTTGAAACCGAATGGAGCTAAGCATGAGGGAGAAGGGGTTAAGAAAAACAAACCATTCCACCTTAAAAACTTCTGCTTGCAACCATATTTCTCTCACACAACGTTTCCCATCTCACTAACTTGAACTTTGATGATTTTATGCAGTTTAAGAAGGACCTACGTTACAGGACTTAAATTGCAGGCTCGCTTTCGCTCGCCAGGAAAAAATCGACACCTAAATAATACGAAAGGTCTTAAAATGGACAGAATTGGGGCAAAAGGTCTTAAAATCTTCAAAATAATGCGGCGAACATCTGAAAATCTCAAACCTAATGGGGCTAAGAATATGGGAGAAGGGGGTCCAGAAAAATATCCCTCAAGTGAAAATCTCCCCTTAGAGACGTCGTCAGTACAGACAGAGTTACAAAGCCCTCTCGACAAGTTCCATCATCCACCATGGTCCAAAATACTATAGTCCGTTCATTTTAGGTTGGGCAGAAATCGTAACCTCTAACCTCTGTAACTCAAAAAGGACCAGAGTAATCGAGCTCATTTTTCTACCAAATATGAAGACTGGGCTAGGTGTGGAAATTGACAGCTCATTTGCTCTAGCCCTTTTTTAGTTACAGAGGTTAGAGGTTACGATTCTTCCCAACCTTGGTAACGTCTCAGCAACTGGTTAACC
Organism: Paralithodes platypus; assembly: GCA_032716605.1. Lineage (NCBI taxonomy): Eukaryota > Metazoa > Arthropoda > Malacostraca > Decapoda > Lithodidae > Paralithodes > Paralithodes platypus. Next base: position 8,788,960 of record CM064530.1, on the reverse strand, counting down.
CTTTCAGTACCGGTGATGTCTTTTTGGTATATTACAGCTGAATTTAGACGATTTCAAGAAGTTTAGGAAAGATATGTGGTAGCTCAAAGGATTAATTGAGATAGTATGTTGTCTTTTAGTCGGTAGACGTCGTTCTTAAGCCGAATATAAGCCTTGCTTAGGCCAATCGGCTTTCTGCAGACTCCCATTTTCTTATGTTCTTATGTTCTTAATAAAATCGTATACTCGTTGCCGGAATACAATGAAAAGCGTGTTGAGATTGGTTGGGTGTGAGGGGGATCAGCCGATTGGCATTCTACAGACTCCCGTTTCCTTATGATGACCTCTGAGCGTTTTGGTGAGGTCGGTCCTTATGGTATTAGCGAGTTGGGCCTATAATTAGGGTTAGATGCGAGAGGGCTCTGCCTTGTGTGGGCCAATCGGCTTTCTGCAGACTCCCATATTCTTATGTTATTATGTATCATCAGTAATATTTATTGTTGTCTATTGTTGCAGTTAGACCTTTCACTGTCAAATATATCCTGGTTTAATCTTGTTTTTCCTGGCTCCCCTTCCCTCTCATGTTTGTCCCCGTTAATTGGAGTTTTTAAGATTTTCGCCCCATTACTCTGGCTACGCTAAGACCTTTTGATCACATTTCTTTATCAGTTTTATGTTTTGTTCGTGGCATTTAGATGTCGATATTTTCTTGGCGAATGATAGCAACCCTGCAATTCTCGATGGAGGTCTAGGGAGGGAAAAGTTTTTATTACAATTATACAAATGCATCCTCAAATACTGAAATAGACCAGTTTATACGCGACTAGCAACAAGTGGAGGGAGGAGCCGAGGTGAAGGCAGGACAGGTAAGGTGCAGGTGGCCTGATAGCCTTATGTAGCTAGGGGGAGGTTTATTAACACTATTTGGTGCAACGTTTTGGGGGTTAGTGGGATATTTGAAATTATTATTTTTCATTTTTGTTTTGTGCTATTCTCGAACATTGTATTTTTAGTTTATCCCCTAGACTTAGAAAAACGCCTCTCCAGACCCCCTTCAAACTAAAAAAAAACCCCGTCTTCCAGACCCCTTTCAAACTAAATATGTCCATTTTTCGGTAGAAAAATGTCACAGCCGAAGGACGGTTTCTTCCAAATTGCAGGATTGCTATCGCTTGCCCATGAAATATCGACACCTTATTGGGTTGAAACGTCTTATTGTCGCCAAAGTAAATGAGTTAAAGCATCTTAACCCTTTTTGTACCGGTGGACCTCTTTTTAATATTTGTGCTATATTTAGACGATTATGCGCAGTTTCAGAAGGATCTGAGGTAGTAAAAAGGGTTAAATGAGATAGTTAATGTTCTTGTTAATTGCTAGAGGTCCATTTTAAACTGAATCAAATCGTCTAATAGTAACCGCAATAAAGTTTTAAAGACGTCGCCGGTACAGAAGGGGTTAAAATCTCCACAATAATAGAATACCCAGGGTGACTCCAAATATTCCCAGCCTCCGCCCAAATAAGGTTAATCCCGGTTAATGCGATGTGAAGGGGGAGATTACTGGCGACCTAGAAGGGGGGGGGGGGTTCCAGGGGGGGCTCAAACAATATGGCGCCCGGGGACTTACGAGGGTAGCGATTATATTTTAGTCTATTTATCTATTCTATAGTTCCATCGCTAGACCTCCATCAATCTTAAAAAGCTATCCCCAAGACCCCCTCCAAGATAAATTTGTAAAATTTTCGGTAGAAAACAGTCCCGGCCAAAGGCCGATTCCTCCTAGAATTACAGGCTCGCTATCGCTCGCCAGGAAACAATCAACACCTAAATGACAGGAAAGCTGAACCAAATCATCTAATAAGTGACACACTATTATGAAGAGGACGTCACTGGTACTAAATGAGTTATATAGGTAAGCAAATCGATAAATACCCAATTATAATATGTACTGTACCAGTTTAGTAGCAGTCAATGAAAGAAAATATTAGGAGAGAGAGAGAAAGAGAGAGAGAGAGAGTAGTATGATAAAGATTATCCACAACATTATAAATGTATCACATGAGGAGAGGTTAAGGGGGGATGGGCTGAGTTTTCTAGATACCTTACAGTGAATGGTCAGTAAATTGGCAGATGAGTTTTAACATTGACAAATGCAAGGTATTAAAGATAGGGAAGACGAATGCTAATGCAAAATATAAACTAGTTAATACGGAATTAGAAAACTCAGACTGCGAGAAAGATTTGGGTGTGTTTGTTAGCAACGATTTGAAGCCTAGAAAACAGTGTATAAGCGTTCGTAACAAGGCAAACAGGATCCTCGGGTTCATTTCAAGGAGTGTGAGTAACAGAACTGCCGATGTTATCTTAAAACTTTACTTATCATTAGTAAGACCTCGTATGGATCATGCTGTTCAATTTTGGTCACCTTATTACAGAATGGACATAGATTCGTTGGAGAGAGTAGGCTACAGCGAAGAATGACAGAAATGATCCATAATATTAGAAATCTTCCGTATAAAGAAAGGTTGAAGAAATTAGGCTTACATTCGTTAGAGAGACGCAGAGTTAGAGGGGACATGATAGAGGTATTCAAGTGGGTTAGTGGGATTAATAAAGGGGACATGACAAATTTACTAAAGCTCAGTGATAGCGAAAGAACTCGTACAAATGGTTTCAAATTAGATAAATTTCGTTTCAAGAAAGATATAGGCAAATATTGGTTTGGTAACAGAGTTGTAGATAGGTGGAATAGGCTACCGAGTGACATGGTAGGATCGAGAACGATAGGGAGCTTTAAGATACAATTAGATAGGCATATGGACGAGATGGGTTGGGTGTGAGGGTGATCTGTCAGGTGTGGCCCAGGTGTGGGGATCTGCAGATCCCGTTTTTCTGACCTCTGACCATTTCGGTGAGGTAAGTCCTAATGGTGTTTTTAAGCTGGGCTTATAAATAGGGTTGGGTGTGACAGGGATCTGCCTTGTATAGGCCAATCGGCTTTCTGCAGACTCCCATGTTCTTATGTAATGTATGCAATAGGCCATAACCTGATAGAAAATTACTTATCTTGGCGAATAAAAGAGAAGCCTTATAACGCGCCATAAAAAGAACCACGCCACTATTAACCCCCTTGAAGCTCTGACGCGTTTTAGCAGTTTATTTTGGCTATTGTGGGTATTTAAACGGTAAAGACTATCTCAATCAATCCTCTGACTTCCATATACCCTTCCTAATCTGAATAAAATCGTCTAATAATTACCAGAAAACAGAAAAAACTGCGTATTGGAGCTTGAAAGGGTTGAAGCTCTATTATAATGGACCATACATTGATATAAACTTGCGAATAAAATGAAACACGCTATTAATCCACCACGCAACCAATAAAGCTTTAATATAATAGGTCACAACATGATATAAACTTGCGAATAAAATAATAACGCCATTAAATCTACCAAACAACCAATGAAGCTGTAATATAATGAGCTATAAATTGATACAAGCTTGTAATGGAGAATGCGGTAAAAGTCCAGTTATATGCCATTAAAACTACCACACAACTAATGAAGCTGTAATAACAAAAGAGAGATAACTAAAGATTGATTAGCACGCGCGGGGAGAACAAAACAAACAAACCAAACCCCAAATATAAATAGTACAATCCCACTTATCCGACAAACAGGAAAAAAACACCAGAAGATCAATCAAACCCAAATAAAACCAGTACAATCCCACTTACCCGACACACGTAGAAGGTAAACAGGACAAACAGAAGTACAATCAACCCCAAATATAAACAGTACAATCAAACTTACCCAACACACGTAAAAGGGAAACAGAAGGACAATCAAACCCTAAAATAAACAGTACAATCCCACCAACCCGACACACGTAGGACAAACAGAAGGTCAATAATCCCCAAATAATAACAGTAGAATCACACTTACCCGACACACGTAGAAGGCTAGGAAAAGAACCACGATCCCGAAGGAGGCCCCCAGTATGGCCAGGGACACCTCGACGTCAGACATCTTCATCGTAGAGGGATAACTTGAATACACTTGAAGAATACACACACGCACGGCCTCGCGACTGTCTGGTGAATAACCCCCAAGTGACATATGATCACCCTTTTAAGCCCAAATTACGACCGATTCCGCCCCGCCTACCCCCTCTACCCAAAAGCTCACCTTGACCTGTGATTGGCCAAGAGGAGGACACCTGACCTGTCATTGGCTGAACTCATTCACTATCCAAACACCTCTTAAACATGCGACATATTGTACACCTTAAGTAGCGTTTATTTTTTACGTCGCAGTTTACACTATCGTTTCCATAGACATAATCACTAAAACATGCCTGATATCAGCGATAATCTTGAAAATAATATCTAACATAATAATCATAACATAAGATACACAGTGGCCATCAACACAAGGGAGACAGCGTGGATGCTACTGTAAAATAGTTGATAAAACTCTCTACTTGTCAATACAGTCAAAATGGAGGAATCTGTCAGAAGTGTGTACATATTTAATTTCACCATCTGTAACCCCTTCTCTACCGATGCCGTCCTTTTAACTTTATTCTGGCTACTATTAGACAATTTGTTCAGTTTAAAAAGAGCCTCCAGCAAATGAACAGGCTTCGAACTCTCTCACTTAACGCTTTTTACTACCACAGATCATCCTTAAACTGCACAAAACCGTCTAAATATAGTTAAAATACAATAACAAAAAGAGGTCGCCGGTAGAGAAGGGGTTAAGGGGGAAGGTTTCCTCCCTAGATCACTATCAAATTTTAAAAACAAAAACAAAAATCCCCCAATTCTCCCTTGTAGATACTGTATATTTGTACATTTTTTGGTAGACAAAATTCCTGGCCGAAGGCTCGCTCGCTAGGAAAAAAATCGACACCTAAATGACACGAAAAGTCTTAATATTGACAAAGAAATGGGTCGAAAGCTCTTAAAATCGCTAATATAATGGGCCAAACGTCTTAACATTTGAAACCTAATGGAGCTAAGCATGAGGGAGAAGGGGTTAAGAAAAACCAACCATTCCACCTTAAAAACTTCTGCTTGCAACCATATTTCTCTCACACAACGTTTCCCATCTCACTAACTTGAACTTTGATGATTTTATGCAGTTTAAGAAGGACCTACGTTACAGGACTTAAATTGCAGGCTCGCTTTCGCTCGGCAGGAAAAAATCGACACCTAAATAATACGAAAGGTCTTAAAATGGACAGAATTGGGGCAAAAGGTCTTAAAATCTTCAAAATAATGCGGCGAACATCTGAAAATCTCAAACCTAATGGGGCTAAGAATATGGGAGAAGGGGGTCCAGAAAAATATCCCTCAAGTGAAAATCTCCCCTTAGAGACGTCGTCAGTACAGACAGAGTTACAAAGCCCTCTCGACAAGTTCCATCATCCACCATGGTCCAAAATACTATAGTCCGTTCATTTTAGGTTGGGCAGAAATCGTAACCTCTAACCTCTGTAACTCAAAAAGGACCAGAGTAATCGAGCTCATTTTTCTACCAAATATGAAGACTGGGCTAGGTGTGGAAATTGACAGCTCATTTGCTCTAGCCCTTTTTTAGTTACAGAGGTTAGAGGTTACGATTCTTCCCAACCTTGGTAACGTCTCAGCAACTGGTTAACCCTTTCAGTACCGGTGATGTCTTTTTGGTATATTACAGCTGAATTTAGACGATTTCAAGAAGTTTAGGAAAGATATGTGGTAGCTCAAAGGATTAATTGAGATAGTATGTTGTCTTTTAGTCGGTAGACGTCGTTCTTAAGCCGAATATAAGCCTTGCTTAGGCCAATCGGCTTTCTGCAGACTCCCATTTTCTTATGTTCTTATGTTCTTAATAAAATCGTATACTCGTTGCCGGAATACAATGAAAAGCGTGTTGAGATTGGTTGGGTGTGAGGGGGATCAGCCGATTGGCATTCTACAGACTCCCGTTTCCTTATGATGACCTCTGAGCGTTTTGGTGAGGTCGGTCCTTATGGTATTAGCGAGTTGGGCCTATAATTAGGGTTAGATGCGAGAGGGCTCTGCCTTGTGTGGGCCAATCGGCTTTCTGCAGACTCCCATATTCTTATGTTATTATGTATCATCAGTAATATTTATTGTTGTCTATTGTTGCAGTTAGACCTTTCACTGTCAAATATATCCTGGTTTAATCTTGTTTTTCCTGGCTCCCCTTCCCTCTCATGTTTGTCCCCGTTAGTTGGGAGTTTTTAAGATTTTCGCCCCATTAATCTGGCTACGCTAAGACCTTTTGATCACATTTCTTTATCAGTTTTATGTTTTGTTCGTGGCATTTAGATGTCGATATTTTCTTGGCGAATGATAGCAACCCTGCAATTCTCGATGGAGGTCTAGGGAGGGAAAAGTTTTTATTACAATTATACAAATGCATCCTCAAATACTGAAATAGACCAGTTTATACGCGACTAGCAACAAGTGGAGGGAGGAGCCGAGGTGAAGGCAGGACAGGTAATATGCAGGTGGCCTGATAGCCTTATGTAGCTAGGGGGAGGTTTATTAACACTATTTGGTGCAACGTTTTGGGGGTTAGTGGGATATTTGAAATTATTATTTTTCATTTTTGTTTTGTGCTATTCTCGAACATTGTATTTTTAGTTTATCCCCTATACTTAGAAAAACGCCTCTCCAGACCCCCTTCAAACTAAAAAAAAAAAACCCGTCTTCCAGACCCCTTTCAAACTAAATATGTACATTTTTCGGTAGAACAATGTCACAGCCGAAGGACGGTTTCTTCCAAATTGCAGGATTGCTATCGCTTGCCCATGAAATATCGACACCTTATTGGGTTGAAACGTCTTATTGTCGCCAAAGTAAATGAGGTAAAGCATCTTAACCCCTTTTGTACCGGTGGACCTCTTTTTAATATTTGTGCTATATTTAGACGATTATGCGCAGTTTCAGAAGGATCTGAGGTAGTAAAAAGGGTTAAATGAGATAGTTAATGTTCTTGTTAATTGCTAGAGGTCCATTTTAAACTGAATCAAATCGTCTAATAGTAACCGCAATAAAGTTTTAAAGACGTCGCCGGTACAGAAGGGGTTAAAATATCCACAATAATAGAATACCCAGGGTGACTCCAAATATTCCCAGCCTCCGCCCAAATAAGGTTAATCCCTGTTAATGCGATGTGAAGGGGGAGATTACTGGCGACCTAGAAGGGAGGGGGGGGGGGGTTCCAGGGGGGCTCAAACAATATGGCGCCCGGGGACTTACGAGGGTAGCGATTATATTTTAGTCTATTTATTTATCTATGCTATAGTTCCATCGCTAGACCTCCATCAATCTTAAAAAGCTATCCCCAAGACCCCCTCCAAGATAAATTTGTAAAATTTTCGGTAGAAAACAGTCCCAGCCAAAGGCCGATTCCTCCTAGAATTACAGGCTCGCTATCGCTCGCCAGGAAACAATCAACACCTAAATGACAGGAAAGCTGAACAAAATCATCTAATAGGTGACACACTATTATGAAGAGGACGTCACTGGTACTAAATGAGTTATATAGGTAAGCAAATCGATAAATACCCAATTATAATATGTACTGTACCAGTTTAGTAGCAGTCAATGAAAGAAAATATTAGGAGAGAGAGAGAAAGAGAGAGAGAGAGAGAGTAGTATGATAAAGATTATCCACAACATTATAAATGTATCACATGAGGAGAGGTTAAGGGGAGATGGGCTGAGTTTTCTAGATACCTTACAGTGAATGGTCAGTAAATTGGCAGATGAGTTTTAACATTGACAAATGCAAGGTATTAAAGATAGGGAAGACGAATGCTAATGCAAAATATAAACTAGTTAATACGGAATTAGAAAACTCAGACTGCGAGAAAGAGTTGGGTGTGTTTGTTAGCAACGATTTGAAGCCTAGAAAACAGTGTATAAGCTTTCGTAACAAGGCAAACAGGATCCTCGGGTTCATTTCAAGGAGTGTGAGTAACAGAACTGCCGATGTTATCTTAAAACTTTACTTATCATTAGTAAGACCTCGTATGGATCATGCTGTTTAATTTTGGTCACCTTATTACAGAATGGACATAGATTCGTTGGAGAGAGTAGGCTACAGCGAAGAATGACAGAAATGATCCATAATATTAGAAATCTTCCGTATAGTATAAAGAAAGGTTGAAGAAATTAGGCTTACATTCGTTAGAGAGACGCAGAGTTAGAGGGGACATGATAGAGGTATTTAAGTGGGTTAGTGGGATTAATAAAGGGGGACATGAAAAATGTACTAAAGCTCAGTGATAGCGAAAGAACTCGAACAAATGGTTTCAAATTAGATAAATTTCGTTTCAGAAAAGATATAGGCAAATATTGGTTTGGTAACAGAGTTGTAGATGGGTGGAATAGGCTACCGAATGACATGGTAGGATCAAGAACGATAGGGAGCTTTAAGATAAAATTAGATAGGCATATGGACGAGATGGGTTGGGTATGAGGGGGGGTCTGTCGGTTGTGGGTTAATCGGTGCTCTGTAGATCCCCGTAATCTTGTGTTGATCTCTGACCGTTTTTGTGGGGTCGGTCCTCAGGGTATTGGTGAGTTGGGCCTATAATTAGGGTTGGGTGTGAAAGGAATCTGCATTTTGTGGGCCGATCGGCTTTCTGCAGACTCCCATTTTTTTATGTTATTATGTCCTTATGTTCATATTTTGGTTGTCAATGTTTGTTTTCCTGGCGAGCGATAGCGAGCCTGTAATTTTAAGAGCAACCGGCCTTCGGCCGGGAAATTTTTCTACCGAAAAATGTAAAAATTTATCTTGAAGGGGGATCTAGGGGGTGTTTTTTTCAGGTTGATGGAGGTCTAGGGATGAAACTAAAAAAGTAAAACAAAAATATAAACAATAAGCAAATAAATACGCCCATCTCCCCTTAAATTAAAAACCCTCGTCTTACATTAATTAGAAAGGTCATAATAACACAAGAACTAAAGTCTGCAGAAAGTCGATTTGCCCACACAAGGCAGATTCCTTTCACATCCAAGCCATTTTGTCCGTGTGCCTATCTAGAGACAGATATAATTGAAATGATTAAGGGGGGATGGTTAATTGTTAGGTCGATATTTGTTCATATATTTATTATTTTTATAGTTTCGTCCCTAGACCCCATCAAACTTAAATTAAACATCCATGACATCCCCCTTCTAGATTAATTTGTAAATTTTCCAGTAGAAAAATTTCCCGGCCAAAGGCCGGTTCTTCCAAAATTACAGGCTCACTATCGTTCGCCAGGACAGAAATCGACACCTAAATAGAACGAAAGATCTTAATATTGACAAAGAAATGGGGTAAAAGGTCTTAAAATCGCCAAAGTAATGGGCCGAACGTCTTATAATCTGAAAACTTAATGAGGCTAAACATGAGGAAGAAAGGGGACCAGAAAAACGACCCATCTCCCCTACAATGGATAGGTGTCAATAACGAGGCCATTGGCAACGTGTTAAAGCTGAATAATTCCGAAATCACTCGTACAAATGGCTTCAAACTAATTAGAAATATGCCGCTTTACAAAATATAAAGGTAAGGACTGGTTTGGAAATAGGGTTATAGATATGTGGAATGGTTGTAATGGTTGGAATGGTTTTAAATTCGATAAATTTCGTTTCAGTAAAGATTTAGGCAAATATTGGTTTGGTAATATAGTTGTAGACATGTGGAATAGGCTAGGGAGTGATATGGTAGGATCGAGAACGATAGGGAGCTTTAAGATAAAATTAGATAGGCATATGGACGGGATGGGTTGGGTATGAAGGGGATCTGCCATGTGTGAGCCAATCGGCGCTCTGCAGACCCCCGTAATCTTGTGTTGATATCTGACCGTTTTGGTAAGGTCAGTCCTTGAGGTATTTGTGAGTTGGGTCTATAATTAGGCCTTGTAGTTAGGCTTGGGTGTGACAGGAATCTGCCTTGTGTGGGCCGATGGGATTTCTGCAGACCCCCATTTTCTGATGTTCTTAATAGATTGCCTAGTACGTTAATCAGCTCAGAAACGGTGACAAGTTGCAAACGTAATTTGTGTAGTTTTATTAATTACATGGGTTGGGTGTGAAAGGAATCTGCCTCATGGGGCAGGTTGGCCCTCTGCAGATTTACATAAGAACATAAGAAAACGGGAGTCTGCAGAGAGTCGAATGGCCCACACACGGCAGATCCCTTTCACATTCAACCCATCTCATCCATATGCCTATCTAATTTTATCTTGAAACTCTCTTCATCCCACTATAGCACTCGTGATTTTTAATGTTGTATGTTCTTGTATAATGTCAAAACTCTGCAACGCGTCAATGAAAGGAAATAGTTATCTGGTCTATAGTTGCAATATTGAACAGAAAAAAACAAAATTATATCTAAAATATTAACACGAAAAAAAAGCAAACACACTAACACAAAATGAAAGTATTGTTGTGACCAAAATTACAAAATGAAAGAACTCCTCAGGTCCACCAATCAGGTAGGGAGGTATAGGCCTACATCTGAACTGGGGGCGGTATTATAGGGCCTTAGCTGGGCCCTGATTGGTCGAGGCTACGGTTAATACTGTAATGTATATTTTGGCGTAATATATATTACGTACATTATGTAGTCACATTTATTCTGTTACCACATCTACAGTATGTACTCAAAATTAATGTTTTCTGACATACACGAACTGTATAAAAACAATATTTTACCAATGCTATAGTTCACACATCACAAAAATAATGTAGTGACTATACATCTCAATAAATAGATGCCCTAATTGCTAATTGAAAGAACACTTGTTTTGCGAATTAAGTAAGAACATAAGAAAATGGCAGTCTGCAAAAAGCCGATCGGCCCACACAAGGCAGATCCCTGTCACACCCAACCCCAATTACATAAGAACATAAGGTCATAAGATCGCAGGAAACTGCATATGGCCATGCGGCCCACATGAGGCAGCTCCCATTCACACCCAGCCCATATCATCCATATGGGAATCCAACTTATGCTTAAAGCTTTCAACTGTTTCTGAGCTAATTACTCTTCTGGGCAGTGCATTCCACATGTTAACAACTCTATTCCCAAACCAGTGCTTTCCTATATCTTTCCTAAATCTAAACTTATCTAACTTGAAACCATTTGAGCGGGCTATGTCGCCGTTCTTTAGCTTTAATACCTCATCTATATCGCCCTTATTTATACCTTTTATCCATTTAAATACCTCTATCATGTCTTCCCTACATCTTCGTCTTTCTAGTGAGTGCAAGCCTAAGACTTTCAACCTCTCCTCATACGATAAATTTATAATATTATGTATCTTTTTCGTCATTCTTCTTTGGACTGCCTCTAAAGGGTCGATATCCATTCTGTAATAAGGGCACCAAAATTGAACAGCATAGTCTAAATGGGGTCTTACTAGAGCTAAGTATAGTTTTAAGAAAACTTCAACAGTCCTGTTGCTAACACTCCTAGATATGAATCCTAGAACTATATTTGCCCTGTTCCTAAAACACTTATACATTGTTTTCTGGGTTTCAGATCATTACTAACGAGCATCTAAATTACGATTTCCAATCCTTAACCCTCTCCGACATATGACGCGATTTTTAGAAACCTTTAGTTAAGTTACTTCAACCTCTGCAGTTGTCTTTGAGTTAGCTGTGGGCAGAAAACTAATTTCGGAGAGGTAATTATAAGAGTGAGAGAACTCTATTTTGTAGTGCTAATCTGGCAACCTCTGCGTCATAAATGCGTGAAAGGGTTAATGCCTTACATAATTTTGTCTACATTGAAACTCATCTGCCAATTTATGGACCACTCGTGCAAATGATCGAGATCATTTTGAAGACATTCCCTGTCACTTACTGACTCTATTATCCTACCTATTTTAGTATCCTCAGCAAATTTACTGATCCTACTCTTTATGCCTGAGTCAAGATCATTTATAAGAACATAAGATGGGAGTCTGCAAAAAGCCGATCGACCCATACAAGGCAGATCCCTGTCACACCCAACCCCAATTACAGGCCCAACTCACTAATACCTTGAGTACTGACCCCACCAAAACGGTCAGAGATTAACACAAGATAACGGGGGTCTGCTGAGCGCCGATTGGCCCACACCTGGTAGATCCCCCTCACACCCAACCCATCTCGTCCATATGCCTATCTAATTTTATCTTAAAGCTCCCTATCGTTCTTGATCTCACTATATCACTTGGTAGCCTATTAAAAAAAAAAAAAAAAAAAAAGGTCCCACCCCTTTCCCATTCTTAAGTAAGCCATTTTAGATTTACAGAAATTTACGAAATTTATCTAATTTATAACCATTTGTTCGAGTTCTTTCGCTATCACTGAGCTTCAGTACATTTTTCATGTCTCCTTTATTTACCCCACTGAACCACTTGAACACTTCTATCATATCCCCTCTAACTCTGCGTCTTTCTAACGAATGTAAGCCTAATTTGTTCAACCTTTCTTCATATGGTAGATTTCTAATATTATGAATCATTTTTGTCATTCTTCGCTGTACTCTCTCCAAGGAATCTATATCCATTCTGTAATAAGGACACCAAAATTGGACAGCATAATCCATATGAGGTCTCACTAATGACAAGTAAAGTTTCAAGATAACATCGGCAGTTCTGTTTTACTCACACTCCTTGAGATGAACCCCAGAATCCTGTTTGACTTGTTACGTACGCTTATACACTGTTTTCTAGGTTTCAAATCGTTGCTAACAAACACACCCAAACCTTTCTCGCAGTCTGAGTTTTCTAATTCAGCATTAGCTAGTTTATATTTATGTAGATAATGAACAGAAGGGGCCCCAAAACCGACCCTTGGGGAACCCCACTTTTAACTAATCCCCAGTCCGTCTTACATAAAATGCATCCCATGCATTATTGCACGCTCATCATCATATTATTATTGTATTATTATTATTATTATTATTATTATTAATTATTATTATTATTATTATTATTATTATATCTTTTCAAACTGTTCTATTGCCAAACTATTTAATACTTTAGTGAAGTCGTTTTCAGAAAGCATTTGTGTATATTAGCCAACAGCCCAACACTAAATCATAAGAACATAAGAACATAAGAAAATGGGAGTCTGCAGAAAGCCGATTGGCCTAAGCAAGGCAGATCCCTGTCCCACACAACCCCAAATCAATTACAAAGCCCAATTATAGGCTCAACACTCTAATACCCTGAGGATCATCTTACCAAAACGGTTAGAGATTAACGCAGGATTATGGGGGTCTGCAGAGCGCTGATTGGCCCAACCCGGCTGATCCCCCTTCACACCCAACCCTTCTCGTCCATATGCTTATCCAATTTTATCTTAAAGCTCCCTACAGTTTTAGATCCCACTATAGCACTTGGTAGTCCATTCCACCCATCTACAACTCTGTTACCAAACCAATATTTGCCTATATCTTTTCTGAAACGAAATTTATCTAATTTGAAACCATTGGTACGAGTTCTTTCGCTATCACTGACCTTTAGTACATTTGTCATGTCCCCTTTGTTAATCCCACTTACCCACTTGAACACCTCTATCATATCCCCTCTAACTCTGCGTCTCTCTAACGAATGTAAACCTAATTTCTTCAACCTTTCTTCATACGGAAGATTTCTAATATTATGGATCATTTTTGTCATTCTACGCTGTACTCTCTCCAATGAATCTATGTCCATTCTGTAATAAGGACACCAAAATTGGACAGCATAATCCATATGGGGTCTCACTAATGACAAGTAAAGTTTTAAGATAACATCAGCAGTTCTGTTACTCACACTCCTAGAGATGAACCCGAGAATCCTGTTTGCCTTATTACGAACGCCTATACACTGTTTCTAGGCTTCAAATCATTGCTAACAAACACACCTAGATCTTTCTCGCAGTCTGAATTTTCTAATTCTAAATTAGCTAGTTTATATTTAACATTTGTTTGCATCTTCCCTATCTTTAATACCTTGCATTTGTCAATGTTAAACTTCATCTGCCAATTTACTGACCATTCATGTAAGGTATCTAGATCCCTTTGGAGGCACTCTATATCGCTATCTGAATCAATTGATCTCCCCATTTTAGTATCGTCTGCGAATTTACTTATCCTACTAGTTATACCTAAATCTAGGTCATTTATGTATATAAGAAACAACAGGGGACCTAATACCGATCCCTGGGGGACACCACTTTTGACTGCTCCCCACTCTGACTTGGTACCATTTATGCTGACTCTCTGTTTCCTACCAATTAGCCATGACCTAATCCATCCCAACAACGCCCCACCTATTCTATGTGCCTCAACCTTTCTCATCAATCTCTCATGACGAACTCTGTCGAAAGCTTTACTGAAATCTAAATATATAATATCGTATGCCTTGTCATTATCTACTGCTTCATATACCTCTGAGAAAAAACTAAGCAAATTAGTAAGGCAAGAACGTCCCTGAGTGAATCCATGCTGAGAAGAATTGATTAAGTTAAATGTTTCTAGGTGGTTTCTCATTTTTCTAGCAATAATTGACTCTAGTAGCTTTCCTATGATTGAAGTGAGACTAATGGGACGGTAATTGGATGCTATTGATTTATCACCTTTTTTGAAAATCGGAACTACATTTGCAAGTTTCCAAGCTTCTGGAACTATACCTGTTTCTAATGAATTGTTAAAAAGAAATGTTAATGGGTAACTTAACTCATCTCTGCATTCTTTTAATACTCTGGCATATACCTCATCGGGGCCAGGCGATTTCTGAGGTTTCAGTCTGTCAATTTCCTTAAGCACATCATTTCTACTTATAGTAACCGTACTTAACCTATTTTCTATACTATCGCTATATACCTTACGGACTTCTGGAATCTGTGCCAAATTTTCATTAGTGAAAACGGATAGAAACTGACTATTTAATGTACTGCACATTTCTAAATCATTTTCTGTCATTTCTCCTATCGAAGTTTTAAGGGGGCCTATTTTATCTCTAACTTTAGATCTATATAGCTGGTAAAAAGCCTTAGGGTTATTTTTTGAGTCATTGGCTATCCTGATTTCATAATTTCTTTTGTCTGTCCTTATACATTTTTTAACCTCTCTTGATAGATTCTGATAGTAAGCAAGTAGGTGAATTTCGCCTTTCTTAATTTTTCGATATATTCCTCTCTTTTTTCCTAGAAGGTCTAATAGTCTATTATTCATCCATTTGGGTTGGTTCTGTGTTGATCTAAATTTTCTTTTGGGGATATATTTATTTTGCGCATTGTGGAGTGAAGAAATAAAATTATTATATGTAGCTGTCAAATTATCCTGAGTTAAGACAGGTATCTGAGAGAGAGTATGTTCATTAGCGCACCTGGGTCCACTTAATAGTTTAACCATAGGATCGACTCTTAAGGCTCGTCTTAATCCACCATAATTGGCTTTTCTGAAATCTGGGATAAGTGTTGTATTCTCTTTAGCCTTTCCTGTCCATTGTATGTTAAAATAAATTGATTTATGATCACTATTTCCTAGTTGGTCTCCTATCTCTACATTATTTATCATTTGTTCATTATTACTGAGAACTAAATCGAGGATATTATTACCTCTAGTAGGCGAGTCTATGAATTGAAATAAAAAACTATCCTGTACCGCCTCAATAAACTCTTTTGAATCTGAGTCGCCGATTTGATGCTGCCAATCAATATTCGGAAAATTAAAATCCCCCATAATACACACATTGCTAAACCTTGATGCTATTTTCACTTCCTGCCATAAAGCTGTACCTTCGTTTCTACTCATATTTGGTGGTCTATAAATAACTCCAATAATTATGGTCATATATAATTAAAATGCATTCCTAGAGAAGTTTCAACTAAAATGCAAATATAAATAGGAAATACAAAATAATGTAAAAAGGCTTGCAGTAATAATATTTATTAAAATACTTTTAAAAACAACATAAAACAAAAAATTACGGAAATAATACACATTTAACTAAACTATATACTGTACATGCACATTATTACGTCCTTCAATAACTTGTAACAATATATTGTATATGAGGTGTTGAGTACCATAGACTGGTATGAATTGTATTTGTGAAAATTAATACAATAAGCAGGATACACCACAACATAACATATTGGCTAGCAAGATGTTGGTTTACCAGAGGGTCAAAGTAACACAAGGTAGTCAATAAACAATCTCAGTAAAATCTCCGCGTGCAAATGGGCATATTATGGTAGGTTAGATAAGGTTGGTTTGACTGAGCATTAGGTAATTGACTAATATTATAATTGTCTTGTGTAAGGGTAATAATTCGATCTTCTAGGAGTTTTATGATATGAGGATTTTTCCTTCTGGATCTTGAGGATCGGATAATTATATCTGAGGATGTTTGTATTTGATGAATGTTGACATACGAAGATATTGTCAATAGGGACGTTATTGCAATATGAATAATACAGTATGGTGTCAAAGTAATATAATTTAACTAATTTTCAATCCCAACACCAAACACCTGAACATCAAACATCATGAAATGAACGAAAGAATGTGATCCTTCCAGGATTCGAACCTTGGATACCACATACAGATCTTAACCCCTTATGTACCGGCGACGTCTTTTTAATTTCATTCTAGCTACATTTGGATAATTCTGTGAAGCTTAGGAAGGACGTATGCTTGCTAAAAGAAATAATTAAGATAGTTCGTAGTCTTCTAATTCGTAGACGTTATTCCTAAGTTGAACAAAATCGTCTAATAGTTGCCAGAAGGGGTTAAACACTCTAACCATAACACCACCAAGACACTCTATTCATCTTATACTCTATTCATCTTATACTCTATCCACCAAGACACTTTATTCATCTTATACTCTATTCATCTTGTATCTTGAGGCTGTCCAAGTCCTCCTCCACCTGCATGGTTGACCACACTTGATGGCTCTGGTCCTCGAGGGTCGGTGTGTAGGGGGTAGTGGGGTGGGGCCAAGGGGTCTCTATGGACCTTGGTAGGGGCCTCCTGCTCTGACCATCTGGGGAACCCCGGCGACCCATAGTGTAAGGGAGGTGGGACATTCTCCTTCCTGAACAACAAACATAAAAGGTATTAAAGATAGGGAAGATGCATACAAATGTTAAATATAAACTAGCTAATATGGAATTAGAAAACTCGAATTGTGAGAAAGATCTAGGTGTGTTTGTTAGCAATGATTTGAAGCCTAGAAAACAGTGTATAAGCGTTCGAAACAAGGCAAACAGGATTCTCGGTTTCATCTTTAGGAGTGTGAGTAACAGAACTGCTGATTTTATCAGCAGAATCAGAATTTTATCAGAGAATACAACGTAGAATGACAAAAATGATCCATAATATTAGAAATCTTCCGTATAAAGAAAGGTTGAAGAAATTAGGCTTACATTCGTTAGAGAGACGCAGAGTTAGAGGGGATATGATAGAGGTGTTCAAGTGGGTTAGTGGGCTTAACAAAGGGGACATGACAAATGTACTAAAGCTCAGTGATAGCGAAAGAACTCGTACCAATGGTTTCAAATTAGATAAATTTCGTTTCAGAAAAGATATAGGCAAATATTGGTTTGGTAACAGAGTTGTAGATGGGTGGAATGGACTACCAAGTGCTATAGTGGGATTAAAAACGGTAGGGAGCTTTAAGATAAAATTGGATAAGCATATGGACGAGAAGGGTTGGGTGTGAAGGGGGATCAGCCGGGTTGGGCCAATCAGCGCTCTGCAGACCCCCGTAATCCTGCGTTAATCTCTAACCGTTTTGGTAAGATGATCCTCAGGGTATTAGGGTGTTGAGCCTATAATTGGGCTTTGTAATTGGGGTTGTGTGGGACAGGGATCTGCCTTGCTTAGGCCAACCGGCTTTCTGCAGACTCCCATTTTCTTATGTTCTTATGTTCTTATAATATTAGAAATCTTCCGTATAAAGAAAGGTTGAAGAAATTAGGCTTACATTCGTTAGAGAGACGTAGAGTTAGAGGGGACATGATAGAGATATTCAATTGGGTTAGTGGGATTAATAAAGGGGACATGAAAAATGTACTAAAGCTCAGTGATATCGAAAGAACTCGTACAAATGGTTTCAAATTAGATAAATTTCGTTTCAAGAAAGATATAGGCAAATATAGGTTTGGTAACAGAGTTGTAGATAGGTGGAATAGGCTACCAAGTGCTATAGTGGGATCAAGAACGATAGGGAGCTTTAAGATACAATTAGATAGGCATATGGACGAGATGGGTTGGGTGTGAGGGTGATCTGTCAGGTGTGGCCCAGGTGTGGGGATCTGCAGATCCCCGTTTTTCTGACCTCTGACCGTTTCGGTGAGGTAAGTCCTAATGGTGTTTTTAAGCTGGGCTTATAATTAGGGTTGGGTGTGACAGGGATCTGCCTTGTGTAGGCCAATCGGCTTTCTGCAGACTCCCATTTTCTTATAAATCATGAATAAACAGATTTATATTGATCGCATAAGTTGTTAAAACATAGGAAAATAGAAATCTGCAGAAAGCCGATCGGCCCATACAAGGCAGATCCCTCTCATACCCAACCCCAAGTACAAGGCCTATTTATAGGCCCAACTCACTAATACCATGAGGACTGGCCTCACCAAAACGGTCAGAGGTCAGCACGGGAAAACAGGGGTCTGCAGAGAGCCAATTGGCCCACACCCAGCAGATCCCCCTCACACCCAACCCATCTCGTCCAAATGCCTATCTAATTTAATCTTAAAGTTCCCTATCGTTCTCGATCCTACCATATCACTCGGTAGCCTATTCCATGTCTACAACTCTGTTACCAAACCAACATTTGCCTATATCTTTTCTGAAACGAAACTTATCTAATTTGAAACCGTTTGTTAGTTTTTTGCTATCACTGAGCTTCAGTACATTTTTCATGTCCCCTTTATTAGTCCCACTAACCCACTTGAACACTTCTATCATATCCCCTCTAACTCTGCGTCTTTCTGTTAAGCCTAATGCACACGAGTATTTTAATGGCGAATATTATTAGAGTCATAAAATAGGAAAATAAAAAAAGGCTAATATACAGCTTAATGTATATATAGTACAGTATATACTGTATACTATTATATATACAGTATACTATAGATAGAGTATCAGAAACCACCGCCCTGCTTTATAAGAATCATGTGAGGGACTTTGCTAAAACAAAATTCTGAAGCCTTGACAAATACATTACACAAGAACATAAGAAAATGGGAATCTGCAGAAAGCCAACTGGCCCACACGAGGCAGTCCCTCTCACACCCAACCCTAATTATAAGGCCTAATTATTTGCCCAAATCACTATCTGCCATATGTATTGCCTAGGATATATAATCAACATTTAACAACTCAAAATGTGTTTTCCCCTTGCAATTAACTCTTTGCATGTGGCACTCCTAGAACTCGAACCTAGGACACTCTGCGCACTTAAGCATTACGCTATCAAGACAGTATAACATTTATGCATGACAGCGAGTGAGTGAGTGAGTGGCTACCTTGGCGACGAATTGCAGAAGAGGGTGATTGACGAAGCCTGCGCACGAGATCAATATCGTAGGGTACCATGCCTTCCACGGTGTGCTCCTCCATACAGTAAGGGCATCTCAAGGGAACGACCATGCTGTCACTGGATATTTGCAGGCCCAGTACGCAGGCCAGGCACAGGCGGTGGTTACAGGACAGACGGCAGGGCTTCCGGAATCCAAGGTTATAACACTTTTGGCAGGTCCGGCACTCAGGCTGTTAGGAATAATAATAATAATAATAATAATAATAATAATAATAATAATAATAATAATAATAATAATAATAATAATACAAAATAATGATGATAATAATAATAATGCACAAAATAATAATAATAATAATAATAATACACAAAATAATGAAAACTATAATAAATATAAATACGAAACCAGCAACTACTACTTCTAGAATGTCTTCAGATTCGCTGTTGCTGATCTGATTGTGCCAGTTTAAACATGAACAAATATAATAACGTAAAATTCATACATTATTAGAACATAAGAACATATTACTCTCAGATGTCTTCCTAATTTCCTCCCACAGCAATTTTCCATCATAAGATAATCAAATTTGGTGGTTTATAAATAACATCAATAGCTAAGGTATCATTACCCTTACCAATCTCTTCCCAAACACTTTCATTGTAACTTTGCTGTTTCTTTTCAACTGACGGTAAATTGCAAAGTTCCCATCAAGCTTTTTTAAATATTTTCAAGATTTTGTCGTGAAAAATGGTGATGTGAATCATCTTAAATCACCAAAGTAATGTGAATAAAAATCAGAATTAAAAAGGTGTCATCGTGCTGAAGGGGTTAAGGGAGCCCACCTCGCTTTTTGTCTCGTTTTCTCCCTCTCTCTTTGGCTTGTATCCATTCGGCCCCATTTAGCCTACTGTTTTAAGACGTTTAACCCCATCCAGGTGTCAATGTTTTCCTGGCGAGCAGTAGCGAGCCAGCATATATATATATATATATATATATATATATATATATATATATATACAGGTATATATATATATATTTATATATATATATATATTATATATATATATATATATATATATATATACCGTATATATATATATATTTTTTTTTTTACAGCAAGCTAATTTTTAAATTTTTCGATAGAAACATGTCTCCGGCGAAGCCGGATTTCTCCATACAATGCTGGCTCGCTATCGCTTGCCAGGAATAAATCGACACCTGGATGGGGATAATCGTCTTAAAACATTTGGCTGAATGGGGCCGAATGGATATAAGCCAGGGAAAGAGAGAAAAGGAGACAGATAAAAACAAATCCGGTAACCCCCCTTAAGCATCTCCATCATATCTCCACTACATCTTCGTCTACACATATATATAATAGTAAAGGTTGTGAGAACATAACTTACCCGATTGCTAAAGCTTGGGCCGGAGATTTGCGCCATCGTCCTTGTGTTGCCTTTGTTTCGGCTCCTGTTATACAGCTTCCACAAACAAGAACACAAAACACGACGGATATCACCAAAAAATAGATCGAATATTGTTTAGCAAGTATAATACCAGTGGCGGTCTAGACACACTTTGTCTTTCTACATTGAAGGGTGATATCTGAATGATGCTTAACTTCTGGTCATGAGCTATTGATGTTGTTGGGGCCTTTCGTGTACCTCCTTCATACCAGCCTGTCTTGACTCCGCCTCACAAATCTTGACCCCACACGAGAGGTCAGTCAGGTCATAACTCCACCCCCTAGAACTATGATTGGCTGGTGAAAAAACAAAAACTAAACAAAAACAAAAAATACAACATCCACCACTAATGGCCAATATGGCGAATATTAACCCCTTCACTACCAATACGTAATTTCCATCATATTCTGGTTACCATTGGACGATTTTCGTTAGTTTATAATCTACCTCTACGACTCAAATGGGTAAATACGATCTCAATAGACCTGCCTTGTATACGTAACATAGGTCCTTATTAAAACGCATACAATTGTGAAATGTTAGCCAGAATCAAAGGTAAAAAGGTGTCATGGTACTGAAGGGGTTAAAGGGGGGGGGGGGGATTCTTTAGGGGAGACTGGCCGTTTGTTTGGTCTATTAATTCATGTATTCATAATTATATGCTTTTAGTTTCCTCCCTAGACCTAAATCAAGCTTAAAAAACACTCCCGATAAATTTGCACATTTTCCGGTAGAAAAATGTCCCGGCCGAAGGCCGGTTCCTCTTAGAATTGCAGGCTCGCTATCGCTCGCCAGGAAAAAAGTCGACACCTGAATGGCACGAAAGGTCTTAACATTGACAACAAAATGGGGCGAAAGGTGTTAAAATCGCCAAACTAATGGGCCGAACCTCTTATAACCTCAATACTAGTGGGGCTAAACATTAAGGAGAAGGGGGTCCAGAAAAACGGTCTGCCTCCCCTTAATGTGAAGCCATTTGTTCGGGTTATCTTGCAGAAATTCATCTTTCATACCTTGTTAACCCTTTCAATCTCCAATACGCATTTCTTGTTTTGTTTTCTGGCTAACATTAGACGTTTTTATGCAGATTGGGAAGGGTGTGTGGAAGTCGGAGGGTTAATTGAGACGGTCTGTACTCCTATAATGCCCACAGATCATTCCTAAGCTGTATAGAATCGTCTAATGAGAGCCAGAATAAACTGTCAAAATGCGTCACGATCTTCAGAGGGTTAATATCCTCCTTACTTATTGATACCTTTCATCCACTTGAATACCTCTATATTATATCTTCTCTCTAGCATCGTCTTTGTAATGAATGCAGCTAAGGGTTTTCAACATCTGGGCGTGGGTGTGAGGGTGGGGGAAGAGTTTGGTTAGTGTGGGTGTGGGGGTGGGGGAAGAGTTTGGTTAGTGTGGGTGTGGGTGGATGGGTGTGAGGGTGGGGGAAGTGGTAGGTTAATGTTGGGGTGGGTGGATGGGTGTGAGGGTGTGGGTGGATGGGTCGAGGGTGAGGGAATGTGCATGTGTAAGGGTGGGGAAATAGTTGGGTTAGTGTGGGTGAATGGGTGTAAGGTTGGGGGAAGAGTTCAGTTAGTGTGGGTGTGGGTGGATGGGCGTGAGGGTGGGGGAATGGGTGTGAGGGTGGGGGAATGGGTGTAAGGGTGGGTGTGGATGGATGGGTGTGAGGGTGGGGGAATGAGTGTAAGGGTGGGTGTGGATGGATGGGTGTGAGGGTGGGGGAATGGGTGTAAGGGTGGGTGTGGATGGATGGGTGTGAGGGTGGGGGAATGGGTGTAAGGGTGGGTGTGGGTGTGAGGGTGAGGGTGGGGGAATGAGCATGAGGGTGGGGAATGGGTGTAGGTGGATGGGTGTGAGGGTGGGGAATGGGTGTAAGGGTGGGTGTGGGTGGATGGGTGTGAGGGTGGGGGAATGGGTGTAAGGGTGGGTGTGGGTGGATGGATGTGGGGGGGGGGAATGGGTGTAAGGGTGGGTGTGGGTGGATGGATGTGGGGGGGGGAAGGGTGGGTGTAAGGTGGGGTGGGTGGTGGATGTGGGGGGGGAATGGGTGGATGGTAATGAGGGTGGGGTAATGGGTGTAAGGGTGGGTGTGGGTGGATGGGTGTGAGGGTGGGGGAATGGGTGTAAGGGTGGGTGTGGGTGGATGGGCATGAGGGTGGGGGAATGGGCCGGTGTAAGGGTGGGTGTGGGTGGATGGTAATGAGGGTGGGGTAATGGGTGTAAGGGTGGGTGTGGATGGATGGGTGTAAGGGTGGGTGTGGATGGATGGGTGTAAGGGTGGGCGTGGGTGGATGGGTGTGAGGGTGAGGGTGGGTGTTGGTGGATGGGCATGAGGGTGGGGGAATGGGTCTAAGGGTGGGTGTGGGTGAAAGTGGGGGAATGGGTGTAAGGGTGGGTGTGGGTGGATGGGTGTGAAGGTGGTGGAATGGGTGTAAGGGTGGGGGAATGGGTGTAAGGGTGGTTGTGGGTGGATGGGTATGAGGGTGGGGGAATGGGTGTAAGGGTGGGTGTGGGTGGATGGGTGTGAGGGTGGGGGAATGTGTGTAAGGGTGGGCGTGGGTGGATGGGTATGAGGTTGGGGGAATGGGTATAAGGGTGGGCGTGGGTGGATGGGTATGAGGGTGGGGAAATGGGTGTAAGGGTGGGCATGGGTGGATGGGCATGAGGGTGGTGGAATGGGTGTAAGGGTGGGTGGGCATGAGGGTGTGGGTGGATGGGTGTGAGGGTGGGTAAGAATTGGGTTAGTGTGGGTGTGGGTGGATGGGCATGAGGGTGGAGGAAGAATTGGGTTAGTGTGGGTGTGGATGGATGGGTGTGAGGGTGGGGGAATGTTTGAGGGTGGGGTGAGTGGCAGATTAGTATGAGTGTGAGGGTGGGGGAAGTGGCAGGGTGGAACCGAATCTTGTATGGGATTAAGACCCCCTCCCCTCCACTTTTTTTTTTTTTTTTTTTTTTTACGCAGCTGTCCAACCGTTCCCTAATTATGGCTATCCGCGCCGATTTATCTTAGCCTAAGTCCCGCTAATGTTCTTATAATTGACCCTCATACTGTTGACCTGACCTGTGACCTTTGACATAACCTACACTCACGCTACCCAGTAACCTCACAGTTAAGGGGAGATTTCCACTCCATGGATTTTTTTCTTGACCCCTTTCCCTCTCATGTATCAGCCCCATTGCTTTTGATTTTGTTAAGAAATTTGCCCCATTAGTTTGGCGATTTTAAGAACTTTCGCTCCATTTCTGTCAATATTTAGACCTTTCGTACCATTTTGTAAATTTGCAGACGATACCAAAATGGGGAGAAACATTGATTCAGATAGTGATATAGAGTGCCTCCAAAGGGATCTAGATACCTTACAGGAATGGTCAGTAAATTGGCAGATGAAGTTTAACATTGACAAATGCAAGGTATTAAAGATAGGGAAGATGCATACAAATGTCAAATATAAACTAACTAATATGGAATTAGAAAACTCAGACTGTGAGAAAGATCTAGGTGTGTTTGTTAGCAATTATTTGAAGCCTAGAAAACAGTGTATAAGCGTTCGTAGCACGGCAAACAGGATTCTCGGGTTCATCTCTAGGAGTGTGAGTAACAGAACTGCTGATGTTATCTTAAAACTTTAAATTTCATTAGTGAGACCCCATATGGATTATGCTGTTCAATTTTGGTGTCCTTACTACAGAATGGACATAGATTCATTGGAGAGAGTACAACGTAGAATGACAAAAATAATCAAAATATTAGAAATTTTCCGTATGAAGAAAGGTTGAAAAAATTAGTCTTATTACATTCGTTAGAAAGACGCAGAGTTAGAGGGGATATGATAGAGGTGTTCAAGTTGGTTAGTGGGATTAATAAAGGAGACATGAAACATTTACTAAAGTTCAGTGATAGCGAAAAAACTCTAACAAATAGTTTCAAATTAGATCAATTTAGTTTCAGAAAAAATATAGGCAAATATTGGTTTGGTAACAGAGTTGTAGATGGGTGGAATAATCTACCAAGTGCTATTATAGTGGGATCAAGAACGATAGGGAGCTTTAAGATAAAATTAGATAGGATCATAGGCATATGGACGAAATGGGTTGGGTGAGGTTGTGGGCCAATCGGCGCTCTGTAGATCCCCGTAATCTTGTGTTGATCTCTGACCGTTTTTGTGGGGTCGGTCCCCAGGGTATTGGTGAGTTGGGCGTATAATTATCCCTTGTAATTAGGGTTGAGTGTGACAGGGATCTGCCTTGTGTGGGCCGATCGGCTTTCTGCAGACTCCCATTTTCCTATGTTCTTATGTTCATTTAGGTGTCGATGTTTTCCTGGCGAGCGATAGCGAGCCTGTAATTTAAGATAAAGCGGCCTTCGGCCGGGACATTTTTCTACCGAAAAATTTACAAATTAATCTTGAAAGGGGCTCAAGGGGGTGTAATTTTAGGTTTGATGGAGGTCTAGGGAACAAACTAAAATCCTCCCCTTAACCCATTCTGTACGGGCGCCGGCCTTCCAACTCTATTCCGGCTACTATTTGACGATTTGATTTAGCTTAAAAAAGACCTTGAACAATTAACAGGCTTCGAACTGTCTCGCTTAACCCATTTTACTGCCATAGATCCTTCTTAAACTGCACAAAATCGTCTAAATATAGCCAGAATACAACAAAAAGACGTCGCCGGAACAGAAGGGGGTTAAACTATAAGAGCATAAGAAAATGGGAGTCTGCAAAAAGCTGATCGGCCCACACAAGGCAGATCCCTATCTATCTATACATTTTTAGTCGGTGTCACACGAAGATGTAGACAACGCTATGAAAAGATCCTAGCACTCAATTCACATTTGTTTTAGGAGACTTTAATGCCAAAGTATGCCAGAATAAACCCCAGGAGATACAGTTATAGGTAACTTTGGAATTAGTAACCGAAATGACAAAGGAGACACTCTTGTGAGATTTTCAGAACTAAACTCAGTTTTTTCTCCGAGGTATATGAAGCAGTAGATAACGACAAGTCATATGATATAGTTTACTTAGACTTCAGTAAGGCCTTTGATAGAGTTCCACATTAAAGGCTGTTAATGAAGATAGAAGGACATGGTATTGGGGGGGATGCTACTCATGATTAGGTCATGGCTGATTGGCAGGAAGCAGAGAGTTAGTATCAATAGTGTAAAATCGGACTGGGGATTAGTTAAAATTGGGTCTCCCAAGGGTCGGTTTTGGGGCCCCTTTTGTTCATTATCTACATAAATGATCTTGACTCAGGCATAAAGAGTAGGATCAGTACTTTTGCTGAGGGTACTAAAATGGGTAGGATAATAGAGTCAGCTAGCGACAGGGGATGTTTTCAAAAGGATCTCGATCATTTGCACGAGTGGTCCATAAATTGGAAGATGAGTTTCAATGTAGACAATTGTAAGGTATTAAGGATTGGAACTCGTAATTTAGAAGCGAAATACAAACTAGACAATGTAGAATTGGGTAACTCAGAGTGTGAGAAGGATCTGGGGGAGCTTGTTAGTAATGATCTGAAACCCAGAAGGATCTGGGGGAGCTTGTTAGTAATGATCTGAAACCCAGAAGGATCTGGGGGAGCTTGTTAGTAATGATCTGAAACCCAGAAGGATCTGGGGGAGCTTGTTAGTAATGATCTGAAACCCAGAAGGATCTGGGCGAGCTTGTTAGTAATGATCTGAAACCCAGAAGGATCTGGGGGAGCTTGTTAGTAATGATCTGAAACCCAGAAAACAGTAACTAGTAAGACCCAATTTAGACTATGCTGTCCAATTTTGGTGCCCTTATTACATAATGGATATAGACCCTTTAGAGGCAGTCCAAAGAAGAATGACGAAAATGATACATAATATTAGAAACTTATCGTATGAGGAGATGTTGAAAGCCTTAGGCTTGCACTCTCTAGAAAGAAGAAGATGTAGGGGAGACATGATAGAGGTATTTAAATGGATAAAAGGTATAAATAAGGGCGATGAAGATGAGGTATTAAAGCAAAATTATGGCGACATAACCCGCTCAAATGGTTTCAAGTTAGATAAGTTTAGATTTAGGAAAGATATAGAAAAACACTGGTTTGGGAATAGAGTTGTTAACTTGTGGAATGGACTGCCCAGAGCAGTGATTAGCTCAGGAATAGTTGAAAGTTGTAAGCGTAAGTTGGACTCCCATATGGATGATATAGGCTGGGTGTGCATGGGAGCTGTGTTGTGTGGGCCGCATGGCCTTATGCAGTTTTCCGCGATCTTATGTTCCCCCCTTCCCCTCAAGTCCCTGGTGGCCATATTGTTTGTGACCCCCTGGACCTCTTAAGTCTATGTAGCCAGTAATCCCCTTCACCCTCGCTACATCAGACCACCTGCACCTCATGTCACCCACTTGTTGTTAGGCTGCGTATAAACTGAACTCTTCCAGCATTTGAGGATGACAAATAAAACCTAAGACCCTCTTCCAGATACATCTTCCACCAAAAAAAAAACACTAATGTATCTGGAAGAGGGTCTTAGGTTTTATTTGTCATCCTCAAATACTGGAAGAGTTCAGTTTATACGCAGCCTAACAACAAGTGGGTGACATGAGGTGCAGGTGGTCTGATATAACGAGGGTGAAGGGGATTACTGGCTACATAATATCTTTCAGCTGCTTCTGTTTTGATACTTCTTTAACAGGCTTATCTTGACAGAAGAAGTTAAGTCTTTGCCTCCTGATGGGCTCATAGAATGATGTTGGATTATCTTCCAATCTTTTCACAAAGTCTTGGTATTGTGTCCTACCTTTCTGCAAGTGACTGTGAACAAGCTCAGCAGAGCTGGGATGAGCTACATCTTTGGTGTCAATTGAGAACAAATCTACACTGTCTTCCTGGAAAGGGTTTCCCAAGTCTTGCAGGACCTGAGAGAGTTTCTGGACCCTTTCAGCAGTGAAGTCACCAGTGTGCCCTGGTTGTGCACTGACATTCACTCTATTAGTATACCAACACCTTGTAAATAATGTTTACATCCTTTGAGAAAAGTTTTAGATCAATTAGAATCTATGACCCCAAAAACTCTCTGTAGATAAAAAAAAAGGCATTCATTGTGGCCAGTGACAGATGCTGAGATAAGATTAATACTACGTTTGGCCGCCATATTGGACGCCATCTCTTTGTTTTAGTACTTGGAATTGAAAGCGTGACAAAAATAACTTTAATAACGAACAAATTGGTGATTGAATGAAATTATAAACCATGATAAATGCATCAGTAACACCCATATTCTCGAAGATGATGCAATTGGCCAATGAATGGCAGCCATCTTGGAAAAAGAGGCAGCCATCTTGGATTTTTTGCGTGGCTAACGCCCTTTTATGAAAGAGTGGTCCTTTGAGAATGTCTGTGCCAAATTTTATGCTTGCATGATTAAGTGAACTATTTTGGGGTATTTTTGCATTTATCTGCTCCACTATAACCCCTTCTGTACCGGCGACGTATTTTTACCATTATTCTAGCTATATTTAGAGGGATTTTGGGCAGTTTACGAAGGATCTGTGGTCGTGAAAAGGGTTGAGTGAGATAGTTTGAAGCCTGTTAGTTGGTGGAGGCTCTTTTTAAACTGGATAAAATCGTCTAGTAGTAGCAAGAATAAGGTTGAAAGCAGGGCACCGGTACGGAAAGGGTTAATTATTATTGAGGAATTTCCTTGCTTTTGCCATTTTCGAGCAATGTATTTATATCCACTAGGCTTTAAAAAAAAAAAAAAAAAAAAACGCCTTCCCAGACTTCCTTCAAACTAAATAATTCTTACCCAGACCCCCTTCACGCTAAATGTGTCCATGTTTCGATAGAAAACTGTCTGGGCCGAAGTCTAACTTGTTTAAAAATTACAGGCTCGCTCTCGCTCGCCCTATGACTTAAATTGCTTCAAACTTCGTGTGTCCAGACATCTTGGCTCGCACGTCACTTGATTTTCTCCTGTCACTCTTTCAATTCTGGGGGAGGCACTCGCTACAGGCAGTTCTGCCTTGTATCTCCCTCACTCACATAGAGAATCGGCCGAAGGCCGATTCTTAAAAAATTACAGGCTCACTATCGTTCGCCATTAGAAAATCGACACCTAAATATTGACAAGGAAATAGGGCAGGTCTTAAAATCGACAAACTAATGGGCTAAACATCTTAAAATGTGAACATTAATGGGGCTTAACATGAGGGAGAAGGGAGGCCAGAAAAAGGAACCATGTCCCCTTAAGAATACCACTCTTTATTTTGTTTACCCCTTTCAGCTTACAAGGACGCATTTTAACTTTGTTCTGGCTAACTTATGACAATTTTATTCAGTTTAAGAAGGTCCTTGGCGAATCATGGGGGTTAAATCTATCTCAACTAACCCTCTGATTCCCTCCCATATCATGCAAGTCCTACTTTTAACCCCTTCTGTACCGGCGACGTCTTTTTATTTTTCTAGCTGCATTTAGACGATTCAAGAAGGATCTGTGGTAGTAAAAGCGGTGGAGTGAGATAGTTCGAAACCTGTTAATTGCTGGAGGCCTTTTTTAAACTGAATACATTCGTGTAACAATAACCATAATATAGTTAGAATGATGGCAAGTACTGAAAGGGTTAATACATTTAAGGGGGCCCACCTCGTTTTTTTCTCTCTCTCTTTCTCCCTCTCTCTCTGGGTTGTATCCATTCGGCCCCATTCAGCCTACTGTTTTAAGACGTTTATCCCCATGCAGGTGTCGATTTTTTCAATATATTTTAAACAAAGTTTTTGACATCAGGGTAAATTTGTAAATTTTTCGATAGAAAAATATCTCCGACAAAGCCGGATTTCTCCATACAATGCTGGCTCGCCAGGAAGAAATCGACACCTGGATGAGAATAAACGTCTAAAAATAGTAGGCTGAATGGGGCCGAATGGATACAAGCCAGAGAAAGAGAGAAAAGGAGAGAAAATAAGCAGGTGACCCCCCTTAAAGCTAGGATCACCAGACACATCCTTCCTAATCCTTATTCTGATTCTGTACCCAACCCTTTATCCCCCTCCAGTACTTTTGTTCCTACGTTTATGAAGGAGACAAAACGCAGGTTGCCTGTAACGAGTGTCTCCCACAAAGCCAAAAGAGTGACAGCCAAATTCAAGGGACGTTGGGGTCAAAATACCTGGACACGCGCAGTTTAAAACAGTCTAAGCCATAGGAGGAAGGGAAGATTGATTGAATATCACACGAATACCAAGTCCCTTCATTGTAGCGTGTATTATTGTCTATACTATGTAAAGTTAAAGTTACAGTTCACAGTTTCTATTGTCTTTGGAAGTTATACAATGGTCAAAACAATCCAATTTCATGATAATTTTCCTGTATTCCTTCTCATATCCATTCAAGTCTTCAAGCCCTTTCCCCCTCACATTATACTGCCCAATAACAGCCTTGTTGTGGGACCGTAAATACACAACTTGTTAACACTTTCAAGATACGATGACGCATTTCTTTTTATATATTTTCGGATTAGGAAGGGCATATGGCAGTCAGAGGGCTAACCCGGGAACGGCGAGAACACTCTTAAGAGGTTTTGGTGGGCAAGGGCGAGGACCCTCTTAAGAGGTAAGGCCTAAAAAAAAAATTTTTTTTTTTTTTAAAAGGCCCCAGTAGCACTTAAAATATATATTCCCCCCCCCCCCCCCCTCCAAACCTCATATCACTCCTCCACATCCCCTCCTCCCCTCCCCACCCCTCAATTATCACCTATATTTTTGTGTAAACATCTCCAAACCGATCCTAGGCTGTGGTCATGTGTGTGTTACGTAAGGTATAGAGACTGGGAGAGTGTGAGGGAGTAGCTCAGTACTGCTTCAACCTTCATTACTTGCTTCATTACTTGCATTCATTACCGAATATTAATGTAAATGAACCAATTAGTATTAACAACTCAGAATCCAGCCAGGACACATTCAAAATCAAAGATGAATACAGAGTGTTCACCAACAAAGGGCTCCATCTTATCCACATTAACGCCAGATCAATGTACCATAAATTGTCAGAAATTAACTTGTTAGCTAATAAGGCCAAAGCTTCAATAATTGCAATCACAGAAACCTGGCTGGATTCAAGTATAAACGATGGTGAAATAAACATTCAAGGTTTCAATATGGTTAGGAATGATCGCAATAGGCATGGGGGAGGAGTATGTCTGTATGTAAAAAACAACCTCACACACACAACTAGGACCGACCTCCATGTAGAAAATCACGAAGCTCTGTGGATCGATCTACACCTGCCGAGGACAAGACCCATCACAATTGGGGTATGCTATAGGCCACCAAACGACACACAATTCTTGACCAAATTTGAACGAACTTTGTCATCGCTAGACCCTCGGAATGAATCCATTATACTAGGGGATTTTAACCTGTGTTACAAACAACGAAATGATAGGCTTGTACGAGAATATAGGCATATACTGACAATGCACAATCACAAACAACTCATCACAACCCCCACACGTATCTCTGAGAACACTGCCACAATAATAGACCACATAAACTGTAACAGAGAGGACAAAATATCCCAATCAGGGGTTATACAGACTGGGATAAGTGATCACTTCGTCACATATTGCACACGAAAAACCACAAAAATTACCCTAGAGAATCACAAGGTTATCAAAACAAGGTCACTCAGAAACTACAATAAAGAAACATTTCTGGACATTTAATGGAATATAGACTGGTCTCCAGTGTTTGGAAGTACAAACGTTAATGACGCATGGGTTGGCTTCAGAACCATCATCACAAACATTCTAGACGAAATAGCTCCTCTGAAAGACATACGAATTAAAGCAAGGTCAGACCCATGGATCAACAATGACATACTACACCATCTGGAACACAGAGACAATCTGTTAAAAAGGCTAGCGAAACATAGACAGGATCAAGGTCTGAAACATGAGTTCAACAGGGCCAGGAATAAACTAAGTAGGAAAATAAAATCAGCGAAAACTAATTATTTTCACAATAAGGCAGAGGAATATCAGAATAACCCAAAGAAACTATGGAGGCACCTAAAAACAACAGGCTACAGCAACAAGACAAGGGATTCGTCTAACACTAATATTGCTCTCACCATTAATGATCAGGTTTGCCACGATAAACGACAAATTTCAACCTACTTCAACTACTTCTTCACCTCCATAGCAAACACACTTGCACAGAACCTACCTCAACCTCTCAATAAATACACGACAACAACGGCCACCTTTCGAAATTTCTACAGAGATAAAGACATACACCCGAACACATTTGGATTGCAAAATGTTACACCAAAATACACTTTTGACGAGCTGTCTAACCTAAATGTACATAAAAGCACAGGACCAGACAAAATTCCTGCCAAATTTCTACGAGATGGAGCCATTGGTATAGCAGGCCCCCTAACCCACATCATCAACTTGTCAATTAACACCAACACTGTACCTGCTGAACTGAAGGAAGCTATTGTAACCCCTCTATTCAAGAAAGGAAATAAACTAGAAGTTGGTAACTACAGACCAGTTAGCATATTATGTATTGTATCTACAAATCCTTGAAAGAGCGGTATACACCCAAATTGAACACTACCTCAAACAAAATGATCTATTCTATAAGTTTCAATCAGGTTTCAGATGCATGTACTCGACAGACTCCTGTCTCATCCACTTAACGGATCACATTCGTAAAGAAATGTCTAAAGGTAACTACACCGGTATGGTTCTTCTTGATCTACAAAAAGCGTTTGACACAGTAGACCATGATATCCTATGTAATAAACTACAAGCAATGGGCATAGGGTCTGTGAACTGGTTTAAATCTTATCTTAGTGGTAGAACCCAAAGAGTCAAAATTGATGATAATATATCTGATCCTATGCCAATTAACTGTGGGGTCCCGCAGGGAAGCATCCTTGGTCCCTTACTCTTTCTCTGTTATGTGAACGACATGGAACTGAGCGTCTCATGTAAATTATTAGTGTATGCAGATGACAGCGTGCTTCTGGTTTCAGGAAAAGACCCAATAAGTATTGCCGCTTCACTTTCCAAAGAACTAGAATCATGTAGTGAGTGGCTCGTGGACAATAGACTATCTCTTCACCTGGGCAAGACGGAAGCCATCTTATGTGGAACAAAACGCAAACTGAAAGACATTGTGGGCTTCTCGGTCAACTGTAATGATATTCCTATAACAACAGTGTCACAAGTTAAATATCTCGGACTAAAACTGGACGCGAGTTTGTCAGGTGAAACAATTTTGGAATCTATCCTGAGTAAGTGTAGAGCACGTATAAAATACCTGTATAGACAGGTGGGATGCTTGCCCGCGGCGACCAAAAAGACCCTCTGCCAAGCGCTTGTTCAATGTCATTTTGACTATTCTGTGTCATCCTGGTACTCTGCATCATCTAAATCAGCACAGCACAAACTTCAGGTCACTCAAAATAAAATGGTTAGGTTCATGCTGAACCTAGGACCCAGATCACATGTTGGCCAGGAACAACTTCAGTCACTAGGTATGCTCAATGTCTCTGACAGGGCCAAACAAATCAGGCTCACTAATGCCTTCAAAATGTTTTATGACAGAGCTCCAGAGTATCTAAAGAATGATTTTGTTAAAGCAAATGAGAGGAGTGGACATAATACAAGAAACAGGATGTTTAATTTTAAGGTCCCGAGAATCCAAGGACAGGGTAAGCAAACATTCTTCTTCACCGCCATCAAAGACTGGAACGACCTACCCCAGTCAGTCCGTGAAAAGAGAACACTGTATTCCTTCAGACGTAGCCTGAAGGAACACCTGAACCGGACAGCTGCGAGAAGGGAGCACCAAGCTTATGTCTACTACTAAATGCGACATAAGAGATAGACAAACCAAACTGAAATGATTACTGATTACGGATTACTGATATTTACTATAGGATGTAAGGTATCTTAAAATAACCCCCTAGAAATACTTTCTCTAAAGTATCTATTTCTTTATCCTCCCCTTTTTCCCCAGCTAACCTAATCCCACAAGGACCCCAATGGAAATACGCCTTACGGCCTTATTGGGCTATCCTTAGTTGGAATTATGCAAGGCTGGTACATGTCATATTTGTAACATACTATATGGTACCAACTCTGTAAATTGCTAACTGAATAAATATTATTATTATTATTATTATTACAAGAGAAGAGGGTGTGAGGCCGGCTGGCTCACAATTGTTGAATGAACCGCTCACTAACAATTCGCGATTTTGACCATCCAAATGATATTCCCACTTGTTTTGTTGTTGTTACAGGTTACTATCTTCATATTAACCCTTTCACGCATTTATGACGCAGAGGTTGCCAGATTAGCAATAAGAAATAGAGTTCTCTCACTCTTATAAGTACCTCTTCAAAATTATTTTTCTGCCCACAGCTAACTCAAAGACAACTGCAGAGGTTGAAGTAACTAAACTAAAGGTTTCTAAATACCCCTGATGGTAACAAAGGCTTTAAAGTATCCCCAATAGGCTCAAAATCGCGTCAAATGTCGGAGAGGGTTACAGGTAAAATAGGCGCATATGAATAAGTAATAACGATATTTATCGTAAAATTACGATTATAGGCAGGAATGAAGCTTAATATTGCCGCCCAGAATTGTGGTGTTCACTACACCCTGTGCGCGCGTGCCGGGTTAAAATGGCACCTTCCTATTGCTTATTTGTTTTGTTTTTACTTTATGTTTAGTATGATTTTCTCTTGTTCTCCAACAATTATATATTATCTTCTTTACCCTATATATGGTCTGTCTATCAAATAACAAAGTTCTTAGCAACATGTCTTCTTATATGTATGGTTGCTGGAATAGAGGTTCCTTTATTTCTTCTGTATATGGTGGGAACCACAATGATAATTATGTTATAGCCTTTTATCATATCCTAAGCCCATATTAATTTTCATTTAAAGGCCTAGCTTCTTGCTCAACAACTGAACTGTGAATCATACGCCTGACAACGAAATTAATTCGTGTTTTATGATGCCAGGAGAAAATTGAAAAGATTTCGAAGTTAATGTGTAAATCAAAAGGTGTCATAAAAAACACCTTAGCTTGAAACCACTTGAGTGAGTTATGTCGCCTCATCTATGTGGTAGCTAGGGTACACTTTTACAAAAATATTATAGCCGTCCTTTGTCCAGAAGTTGGCTTTATTCTCCTCTTCTTTCTTGGGTCAAAGGGCCGGAGCCCTTGGCTGGACCCCTTCTCACCCTCGCCGCTTCGGCGTCATTCTCCCTGAAGGCAATAGAAAGTGAAACCCGCCGCACTATCCAGTTCACACAATCACAGATGTTCTATAGATCAACTAGCATTCCAATATCAATAAAAAATATGAAATGCGAACATTTATCCACCACATAATTATTGAATACCAAAAACATAACAAAGAGTGATATTCTTTCATTATATTGGCGATTTGAATACTTTGAGGAATTTGATGAAGTGTTTATTTTAGTCAACAAGTGAGGATCTTGCGTGGAACTTCTATTCCGCATATTTCGTCCTTTTTGGCCCATTTCCTCCACTCTGTCGCCCCTATGATCCCTGTTAATGGTCCCAGGAGATAGTTATCAGTGTATAAGAAGTGTAATTATGAGTGTGTGATGGGAGGTGGGCCAATAACGCCATATGACAAAGGTTGGTGCCTGGGGATTTTTGTGCATGCCACTTAATTTTATAAGTAGCCTAGCCTAGCCTAGGTTTTGACATTTCGGGCGGATTTTTATGACATGGATTATGGTGACACTGTAAGCGTTGTTTTTATTTATTGAGTTAGCCTAGGCCTATTGTTGAATGTGTATTATTAGACCACAGCTTTGATTAGGATTGGCTAGGCTATGTGAATTATTTGTGTGTTTTCCTGCTGTCATTTTGCAGTTTGGAAGGTCTTTTTTCAGATTTATGCCTAACATCCTTTAGTATAACTAAATAAGTTGGTCACCAATTATTTTGCAATATTTGAACACACATATGGATTTTATATGCTCTAAACATAATATGAAAATGTGTTTTAAGCCTCGGCAAAACCTAATAAAAATATATGGTACTAAAATGGAATTTTGTCGAAACATGGTTGTCAATTCCTTCCTATAGACGGCACCGATTCGTACACACGCTATTTTCACCTGTCTCCCGAGGTCTGTCCACCAGCTTTTTAGTCCACTCCACCTGCCCATCTCTGTCGATAGGTTGGGTTGTTTTGTTAGGTTAATATACTAGGTTTCAGAAACAAGATTCGTAGTTGCGGTAGTATTTACGGTATCTGGACACTTCGAGCGAATTCATATTCGAGCGGAGGCGCATTTAGGTTAGGTTAAATTAAGTTAGTTTAGGTGAAGTTAAGTTAGGTTAAGTTAGGTTAGGTTAGGTTAGGTTAGGTTAGGTTAGGTTAGGTTAGGTTAATTAGATTGGATTGGATTGTGCATCCGGTCGATCAGGAATTCGCTCGAAGTTCCTCGCATTCGTATTTACAGATACGGCCGAATACCGGTAGGCTACTAAATGGACGCCGGCCCAACCGCCATGTTGTATCCCACGTAGGCCTACTAGGTAGCCTACTACGGACACATTGTAGGCGTTAGGTGTGGATTAGGCTTGTATCCAATGTACTAGGTCTATGTTACTGGATATTTATGATTTAAATAAGTGCTAAGTTTTCGATAAATCTGGTTATATGGCTTTGCAATTAGGGAAATCATGAGCCGATTTCCGACATGTAGTTAGTCTTTTTCGATTCTCAAAATACGATCAAAGTTTTGCCAAAAATTGGCTCGGGTTTTCCAAAATGATGCGTTTTGGGGTTTGCAATTTAGGGAAACATGAGCCAAAATTCTAAATTAGGTTACTGTAATTTGTTTACTCTTAAAATTCGCAAAATCCGAGCCAAGTTTTGCCAAAACTTGGCTCGGGTTTTCCAAAATTCGGGTTTTATGCCTTTGCAATTTCGGGAAACCTGAGCCAAATTTCTAAATGAGGTTACTGTCATTTTGTTGTGTACAAACTCTCAAAATCCGAGCCAGCTTTGGCCAAAACTTGGCTCGGGTTTTCGAAATATTGGGTTTTAGGCCTTAGAAATACCTTAAAACCCGAGCCAAGTTTTGCTAAAATACGTTTTAATCGCCGTTTTACGCATTTAACCCCTCATTTTTCCTGTACTTCATAGCCCTCCCCACTATCGGGCGGCGTGTCTTAAGATCGTTGTATAATGGGGAAAACGGTTTCGCCGAGGGTTGTAATTATTTCCAAACTCTATATATTGATGAAAACTAACAGGGAAAAATAAAAAAATCCATGGGAAAATTGGTGACCATCTTATTTAGTTTTTCCCATCCTTTCTCTGGCAGTCAACAGCTTCTGCCTTTTCCTTCCAAAGTAGGCTAGGCCTGTTTATGAAGCTTTTACTGTCAAGACCAAATTTACCAATTAACCAATTTAGGCCTAGGCCATGTTGCTGGGAGTGGACAGCTGGGTCCACGGTCCCATAGAGGGAAACGGAATAATAAGTGACGAGCAAAATGGGTTCAGAAGAGACAGGAGGGGGAGTACAGATAATATATATATACTAAGCGAAGTGATAGGGAAAATGAAAAGAGGGAAGCAAATGGGTTCTTACTTGAATCTTACTTGAAGTCGTCTAGAGGTCCCGTCCTCACAGTCGTGCTCCGCCACCGCTGCGTCCGTCCCGTGCGTCCCTTCGTCCGTCTGGTCCGGTATAGAGTTTGAGGCCGCCCGGCAGTTAGCAGTGTATCCAGACACTGGTGGTTCATCTGGGAGGGTCTTTAGAAACTTGTCTAATAACCCTTTGAACCTGTCTACCGGGCAACCTACTATGTCTCGCACTTCCTTGGGCAGCGAGTTGAAATTTTTTGGTCCATTGTGGCCTAGGCTGGACGCGAGGAGGGATCTCACTCGTTCTGGTGCCTGTGTTGGGAGGGATCTCCTCTCACACTTCCTTCCAGTCCGACCATTTGTTTTTCCTGGAGTTCATTACCAGTTGGATCTGGAACCAGCTTCTCCAGGATTTTCCACACATAAATTGCGCAGTACCTGTCTCGCCTTCTCTGCTGAGAGTACAGCCCTAGCTTCTTGAGCCGGTCCCAGTAGCTAAGGTCCTTCATCCCCCGAATGTTTCTAGTGAAGGACCTCTGGACGGACTCAAGATCTCGCATGTACCCCTTTTTGTGTGGCGACCATAGTTGACTACAGTAGTCAAGGAAGGGTTGTACCATAGACCTCCAGAGAGTTAGCATTGTTTCTTGTTCCCTGGAGTTGAACGTCCGTAGGATCCATCCGGCCATTCCCTTGGCTTTCTTGACAGCTGCAGAAATGTGGTGTTGAAATGTGGCATCGTCGGACAATTGCACACCTAGGCATCTCACATGTGGCTTGGGGTTGATGTCGTGGCCGCCTGCAGTGAGTAGTTTGGTGGTGTCCTTGAGGGTTTGTTTCGGGCCACATCGTAACGCTTCAAACTTTTCTTCGTTGAAGGTCATGTTGTTTTCGTCTGCCCATTTGTAGATTTTGTCGAGGTCATCCTGGAGATTATGAATATCCTCTTCATTTCTGACGACACGACTTATGTTCGTATCGTCAGCAAAGGAAGAGATAACTGATTGACCAACTCCATCATCAATGTCCCCTATCAGTATAAGGAAGAGCAGAGGTCCTAATACTGATCCCTGGGGTACTCCACTAATGACGTGGGACTTTTCAGATGTGTGGCCCTTAACAGCAACAGTCTGCGTTCTTGCGGAGAGGAAACTGTGCAGCCACACACCTATTTTGCCTTGGATGCCGAGTTTCTTAATCTTGTGAAGGAGGATGCCGTGATCCACCTTGTCGAATGCTTTAGCAAAGTCTAGAAACACGACATCCACATTTTCTCCCTCTGCAAGCCTGTGGAGTAGCCAGTCATGATGTGCCAGGAGCTTCGAAAGGCATGATCTGCCTTTCCGGAAGCCATGCTGGCTGGAGTTCATAAGGCCATTTTTCTCCAGGAAGTTGACAAGCTTGTTCCTCAGGACTTTTTCAAATATCTTGATGAGGTGGGATGTTAGAGCTACCGGTCGATAGTTCTTCGCCAGGCTCTTTTCACCACCCTTGTAGACTGGAGTAATGATGGCCTGTTTTAGTGAGGATGGAATTGTGCCTGTGTCCATTGAGTGTCTCCAAAGCTTGCAGATAGGAGGAATCAGGGCATCACAGCATTTAATCAGCAGTATGGCTGGTACTCCGTCAGGACCAGCAGCTGCATTCGTTCTCAGTTCTTTGATGGCTTTTCGTAGGTCTGCCTCAGTCAGTTCAATATCACTTAGTCGAGTCGGTTGTGGAGTGTCTTCCGTGAAGAAAGCTTTGGGGTCCTGGATTGCAGTTGCTGGCCGTGGTGTGCTGAAGATATTCTCGTACTGTGTTCGCAGGATCCGACATACATCTTTGGGGTCGTTTACAGCTTCACCATCCTCTGTTCTTAATGGCCCCACTTGCGTCTTAATTTTTGAGAAGCGCCTGCAGTAACTAAAAGAATTTGGGGTTCCGCTTGATGTTCAGTACTGCACGATCTTCCTCTCTTTGCTTTTGACGCTCATGGGATGCTTTAATTTGAGTTTCTATGCTTGCAATTTTGGTAGATAGTGCAAGCTTCCTCGTTTTGTTTTGGGTGTTATTGAGCTGTTTGTTGAGTGATGATCTTTTCTGCATTAGGATTTTTCGGTCCCTCGGGATTTTGAGGTGCCGAGCGTTGGAAGGTTTCCTCCTTTGGGGAATGTGATGCTGACACTCCTTCAGTAGGGTGCTGAGGATGGTGTCAAGCATGGCATTTGGATCCTTGTCATGGAGGATCAGGTCCCAATTTGTCTGGGAGAGGGAAGTTTGGAGATTTACCCAGTCAATTGCTTCACTGAAGAAGTTCAAATTTGAGAATGGGTTTGTTGGCGGAGTTACAGTTTCAGCTTGAGCCCCAGCCTTCCTGTACATAGTGTGTATAGTTACAAGGCTTTGGTCAGAGAATATTGTCTTCTCCACTGAGTAGTCGGCAACTATATCCTGGTTGTTAGTGAAGAGGAGGTCGAGTGTGTTATTGACTCTGGTAGGCTTGGTTATCAGTTGTGTGAGGAAAAGCTTGTCAGAGAGTTTAAGGAGAAGCCTGGCTTGTGCTTGCTCCTCTGGTACCTCCTGAGACCTTTCCTTCTGGCCAATGGATGATAGGAAAGTTGAAGTCTCCGCAGATGATGATGTCTGGTGTTGGGGTTGGCATATCGTCGATTAGCTTGTCGATTCTGCTGTGTGAATTATTGTAACTTTCAAGGGTGCATGATGGGGGGCGATAGCAATTGAGAATAATTACATTGAGTGACTTAATGTGGAGAGCCAGCATTTCTACTTGAGTATCAGAGTAGACTAGTATTGGTTTTGTATCTGAGGCTAGGTCATTTCTTACATATGTGATGACTACTGTCATCTGTGCATTCCTGGATATAGGCCTAGAGAAAGCCTATGATAGAGTAAATACTAAATAGGGAACTGCTGTGGAAAATAATGGCAAGGAGCGGAATACCAGAAAAGTATATAAACATCATAACATCGATGTACCAGGGAACAAAGGTGAAGTACGCGCTAGGAAGTATAGAAACGGGATGGGTAGAAAGTAAGAGGGGAGTAAGGCAGGGGTGCGTATTATCGCCGTTATTATTTGCGTTATATATGGAAGAAATGACACAGAGGATAAAAAGAGTGGGAGAGGGGATCCAGATAAACAAGGAAAGACTGGGGATACTCCTGTTTGCTGACAACGTAGTTCTGATGGCAGAAACTGGAGGAGGGTTGCAGAGACTACTAGAGGAAGCAACGAGATTCGGAGAGGAACTAAAAGTAAGATTTAGTAAAGAAAAGAGCCAAGTGATGAAAATGAATGGACAGCTCCAAGAGGACGTGGAATGGACACTGGAAGGAAACAGAATGAAGAAGACAAGAGAGTATAAATACCTGGGGGTAACAATTACGGAGAAAGGGTTTGAGAAGGCAAAAAGTGAAAAGATTGGACAAATGCAACAATAGAATGGGAGATAAATCTACAGTTATACTATCCCTATTTTGTCGCTATTCTGTTGGTACTAATGGGTTAATATTATTAGTAGTAGACTTAGTATGGTTTGATGATGCACGGAAATGTATATTTGACTTGAAATAGATACATTGAAGTATTACAAACCTTAGCAAACTCATAAACAGGGAATGTGAGCAGGGTTTAGACCGTCGTGCACCCATAAACAGGGAACGTGAGGGGGAGTTTAAACCGTCGCGGAGACAGGTTACTTTTCGGTTAGGTTAGGTTAGGCTAATGTTAAAAATACTAAAATGCGACGGTCCTCGGTATTAAACAACACTGTATATCAAAGAAAACATTAAAAACAACAACAAATTACCTGAAAAACTCTTATCTGGTTGGTGATAATTTGTTATCAAAATACGTTTTTTTCCAGTTTCCGCGTCTGCTGAACCATCCAAAAACACGCTAAAAGGCGTGTTTTGAAGGGGGGAGGTGGTGGGGGGGTAGTATAACTGTAGATTTACCGAATGGGAGATTATGGAGCGCGACAAGGTTAAGAGCGAATAGCTATGAAATAGTGCGCGGGCTGTGGAAAGGACTAGGAGTAAAGTAAACCCTCTCCATCTCGGACCTCTAGAAGTCGGAAACCCGTACTAGTCGGACTGGCTACGGCCTCTCGGACATGCACTTCAGTATTTCGGACATTTCCGTCATCGTTCCGACAGTCTCTGACGTTGTCGGACTTTATATAAGTATTTGGAAAATGTCCGATATTATATTTTTCAATTCCATTGCATTAGAAATGATTCAAAGATTACAAAAAGTCCAAATAAGACATAGTTATGTTAATGTATAAGGGAGTTATGTAGATGCATTAGAGAGATAGATAGATAGAAAGAGAGAGTTACAGAGGGGGAGTGAGCGATAAACACGAACTATTATGAGACAGACTTAATTGGTTCTGAAAAGACAAAGGAGACTTTTATATTGACTCTTTTTCATATTATTTGTGCTAGAAGGATAATATTGTTTTCAATTCCATCGCATTAGAAATTATTTATAGATTACAAAAAGTCCAAATAAGACATAGTTATGTTAATGTATAAGGGAGTTAGTTAGATGCATTAGAGAGATAAATAGATAGAGAGAGAGTGGCTAGGGGCGAGCGAGCGATAAAATACTAACATATACGAGACGGACTTATATTTCTGAAAGACAAAGGAGACATTTTTATTTACTCTCTTTTTCATTTTATTATTTGTGTGTTAACCCTCTGTTCCCGGAAGGGCTCTTGAACGCCCATAAAAAAGCATACACGAGCTACCCGGAAGGGCTCTTAAACACCCATGAGCTCAATGCCTGTGAGCTTGGTGTGCGAGGCGTCGGTCCGACGCATGTAAACAACAGCCGGCTGGACCGACGCCCCGCATCTCCGGCCACAAGAAGGAGAGCGTCGCTTGTTCGTGTGTG
Organism: Paralithodes platypus; assembly: GCA_032716605.1. Taxonomy (NCBI): domain Eukaryota; kingdom Metazoa; phylum Arthropoda; class Malacostraca; order Decapoda; family Lithodidae; genus Paralithodes; species Paralithodes platypus. The sequence goes on along the minus strand of CM064530.1, from coordinate 8,746,393 downwards.
CCTGTATGTTGTTGTTAAGTATCGAAAAGTAGTGTAAAGTGGCTGTTTTTGCCATAAAGTTATCTCCAATGAAATCATCATCACAACTCAACCAGTTGACTTAGAGAGCTCTACTTAATGCCATTCTACAGGTAAATAACACAGCTACGCTTGGGGATGCGTGGGAATGCGGGAAGTAGTCAGAATAACAAATATACGGTAGCCTAGCCTAGACGTTTTTCGGCCAAAACACCCGGGTTTCGGGGAATATTTATGTAATGCGTAGCCGGGGCTGGAGGGTTAAAGGGTAATATTGTTTTCAATTCCATCGTATTCGAATTGATTCATAGATTAAAAAAATAAAAATAAGACATAGGCCTAGTTATATATAATTATGTATAAGGGAGATAGATACATTAAATAAATACCGGTAGATAAAAAAAAAAAAAAAAAAAATCTCAATTTCTCTGGTGACGCGGACTTTCCTCTTCTAATTCGGAATTTTCCCTTTCTTAAGTCGGACATAAGTCGGACTTCGGACATCTCGGACTGGGTCTCCCCCCCCATTAGTCTGAGATAGCGAGGGTTTACTGTACAGTACCTGCAATTATGTATGGCTTGGAGGCGGTAGAAACGACAGAGGCAGAAACGAAGAAATTAGAAACGGTACAGAATAAAATCGGGAGGACAGGATTGGGGGCAAATAAATACGTAGCACAAGAAGCAATCCGAGGGGAGATGGGGTGGAGTACGTTTGAAGAAAGGATAGGGAAAGCAAAAGGGAAGTACAAAGTGAGGCTAGAGGGGATGGAGGAAGGTAGGTGGCCAAAGAAGGTATACAGATGGGCGAGTGAGGAAAGTAAATGGAACAGAGAGTGCAAAAGAAGGTTGGGGAGGATAAATATAAAACAGGACCGTGTGGGAGGGGAATTTAGAAAACTAAATGGGAGAGAGGAGTGGGTCATACTGGAAAATGGGAGGGGATGTATCAGAGAGATAGAGAAAGGGATAACAGAGGAGGGGAGAAGAAAGTGGAGGGAAGGGGTAGAAAATAAAGCCACGCTGTCATATTACAGAGAGAAGAAAAAAACAGCTAGAGAGCTATTCTATGATGGAGGATGGGGGTCTAAACTACTGTTTAAAGCAAGGACAGGATCGCTAGAGACGAATGAGAGAACAAGGAGATGGAATGGAATGGGACCGCACTGCAATCAATGCGAAATGGGAGGAGACCCAATAGTAGAGGACGTAGAGCATATGATAACGGAATGTACAAAATATGATGAGGAGAGAGACGAGTTGGAGGGATACATGAGGAATAGAGTTGGAGAGAGAGGGTGGGAGGAGGTAAAGCAGAGAGACGATAGAGGGGTAGGGCAGGGGCACTGTTGGGGTTAACACAAGACATGGAGATGATGAAGAAGATACTAGAAAAAATGTGGAGGAAGAGAAATGGGTAGGGAGGGGGGGCAGTGAGGGGTGGGTCTATAACAAAAAAACTGTCCCTTAAACTATCCTTCTACTCTAAACTTTCCCTCCTACTAACGTTTCTGAGCCAGTACCGATTCAAAGGTCAGCCCTGTGGATCTGCACGGTCTGCGGGCAGGTTCAAAAGAAGAAGAAGAAGAAGGACAGCGGCTAAGCGGTCTAGGCTCATCTTTGCGAGACTTAAAGGATATCCAATAGAAATAGCCTAGGGCCTAGCCTAAATATGTTCCCAATGTGCCGACTGCCGATGGTACCGTTCAAGATAACATTCAAGACCTCTTTCGCAGCCTTATTAGAAATAATTTATTAGGGAAAATAGGGACCAATAGACTCGCCATATTTTTCTCATTATAGTCCGCATGGAGGAATTTCGTTATCGACACTTGAAAAAACCCGATTACACCGAAAAATAACACAAAAATAATGTCCCGAACGTAAACAAAGCATTGCACCCAATGAATCCTTCGACCTGGGTCCTCTTCTTCTTGTTTTGAAAGATGCGGTGAGTGCGATTCACCCAATAAATGGCGCCATTTGACGGAGTATCTTCAGATTAATGAATAATGGGTAAGTTAATGCAAATCCTCCACTCAAACCATGATAAACAACAATTAAACACTATATTCCCTGGGAAAAATATAAAGAAACTTGGTAAATAAGGCGGCTCTAGCTGTCTTGAATGTTACCCCGTTCAATAGTACTAGCCTACAGCTGCAGCAGCCTTATAATACTGTTTTTATGTTCTTTCTTCGAGGAATAGGCCTAGGCCTATAGTGTAGTATAGTATATGTAGCATTCAAGGAGACTACATCAGGACTGAGGACTCTTCTTCTTCTTACCTCTGACCGGGTATAAGCTATCCTAGTGTTTACTAGCCTATACCCCTTTGAAAGGATATTAGCCTAACCTAACAACCTTACCTAATCTAACCTATCCTAGTAGGCTAGTATTATCGGTGGGGGCTGCCGCCCCCACAGCCCCGCTATTAGACATCTTTGACAAATTTTTGGTGTATTTTTCTGTGAAAAGGGTATTTTTTAAATTTGTCAATAACGAAAATCCTCCATGCGGACTATATGGAGAAAAATATGTCGAATCTGTTGGTGCCTATTTTCCCTAATAAATTGTTTCTAATAAGGCGGATGTAGTGTCCTTGAATATTATCGTGTTTTATTGTTTTTTTCATGGTTTGAGTGGAGGATTTGCATTAACTTAGGCTACCCATTATCAATCAATCTGAAGATACGGCGTCATTTATTGGGTGAATCGCGGTTTTACAGTAGCCTAGGTGAGGGAAATCATGGGGTAAATAATATTAGGTAAATTTCTATAATTGCACGGTTGCACCTAGGCCTATACGAGCTAAAAAAAAATATGGTAATCTTCAAGGACACTACATCCGCCTTATTAGAAACAATTTATTAGGGAAAATAGGGACCAATAGACTCGCCATATTATTCTCATTATAGTCCGCATGGAGGAATTTCGTTATCGACACTTGAAAAAACCCGATCTCACAGAAAAATACACCAAAAATCTGTCAAAGATGTCAAATAGCGGGGGTGTGGGGGCGGCAGCCCCCACCCATAATACTAGGATAGGTTAGGTAAGGTTGTTAGGTTAGGCTAATGTCCTTTCAAAGGGGTATAGGCTAGGGCTAGTAAACACTAGGATAGCCTATACCTGGTCAGAGGTAAGAAGAAGAAGAAGAGTCCTGATGTAGTCTCCTTGAATGCTACCAAAAAGGTTACTGTATTTAACAGGAAGGTACGACGAGGTAAGTGATGTGGTATAGGTGTCAATATGCGGAAATAGATTATAAGGGCATAACGCCCCCAGCCCCCTCTGACAAAAGACTATCAATCTAGATGTGACACAGATTTTACAATGGTTCAGAGAGACATTAGCCTAACCTAACAACCTTACCTAACCTATCTTAGTATTATAGGTGGGGGTTGCCGCCCCCACACCCCCGCTGATGTGGTAAAAACGGTAGAAATCCAGTTGGGGTGGAGTGAGTAACCGTAGATTTTTGTAAGGGGATCAGAAGGGGCGGAATGCCCTTCTAATCCATTTCCGCATGTTGCCACCTATACCACATCACTTACCTCGTCGTACCTTCCTGTTAAATACAATAATAATTTGTTTAGCTTGTATAGGTGCAATTATAGAATAATTCCTAATATTATATACATGATCAGGTTGAGGAACTTGAGGGGGGTTCTGCTCCCCTCAGGGCCCTCACCCCCCTTTGCCTTATTGTCATCCTCATATATTTTTATCTGTGTGGGGGCAAAAACAGGTTGCCCATATTTTTGTTTTAGTAAGTAACGACTAGCGGGTGAGTCACACTGTCATGCTCGAGCCATTTATTGGGTGAATCGCACGCCACGTTACAACACAAGAAGGACGATGGGGATGGATGTAGATTCCGGGCGTACGGTCGTCGTTGTTTACATGGAGCGATCGCTGCGGTTAACTTCGCGTCTATTTTGACGGCAATTTTTTTTTTTGTTATTTGCCCCCTGCTGGCAATATATATGATGATGACAATATGTCGTGAGGGGGGGAAAGCCCCCCCTCAGCATATTAGTGTATCCAATGGCATTCAAAATAGACGGGAACATGATTGCAAACGTCCGACTGTCCGACCCCCCCCCGCCACCGCCGTCATGTTTACATTTGTCGATCGCCGTGGTTAAGTTCGCGTCTATTTTGACGGTGATTTTTTTCGGTTATTGCCCTCTGCTGGCAATATATATGGGTAAGATCCTGTGTAGCGGGAGGAACTGTTTTTCAGATGCCTATTTACTAAGAATCATTGAACAATATCTTTAACCTAACCAAAACCTAACCTAGTATATTAGTGGACTATTTATGAATGCAAAATGTAAAAATATATTGTAACATTAGCAAATTTTTAAGATATATGTACAGGTCCTCCCGCTACACAGGCTTATACAGTAGGGTCTCACATAGAACGTGTTCGCATAGAACGACCGACCTAAAATATTATTCCAAAATTTTCGTTAGGAACGAAAGTGATCATATAGAACAATTTCGCCATCAAAGTAGGGCAAATCCGAGGAGTTCTCATATAGAGCGCCAAAATATTGTACAAAATATCGTACGCTCCTGATGGAAATTTACGCTTACAGTGAACATTGACCATATTGGGCCACCAAAATGCCGCAATCACATAGAGCGAAATCACAGAGAACGGCCACGTTTATCGACCAATTTCTCGTTCTATGTGAGACCCTACTGTACCTATATATCCTATATATGATGATGACAATATGTCATGGGGGGGGGGTGAGGGGGGCAAAGCCCCCCTCAACATATTATTGTATCCAAAGGCAGTCGAAATAGACGGGAACAACGTGGCAAGCGTCTCAATGCCGGTCCGCGTACCGGTAATGTACACAAGGCTGGCGGTACGCCCGAACTCTACATTCTACCCGGAGGAGGTCAAGTCGACGGAATGTTTTGTTTACAATCTTGACTGATTATTTTCGGTGAATTGTTTTTTCCTCCCTGCGGAGTGTGGACTATAATGAGAAAAATATGGCGAGTTTATTGGTGGGTAGAATGTAGAATTCGGGCGTACCGCCAGCCTTGTTTACACTACGTGGAGTGGCGTCGGAGACGGTCGGACGCTTGCCATCATGTTCTCGTCTATTTTGACTGCCTTTGGATACAATAATATGTTGAGGGGGGCTTTGCCTCCCCTCACCCCCCCATGACATATTGTCATCATCATATATATTGCCAGCAGGGGGCAAATAACCGAAAAAAATCACCGTCAAAATAAACGCAAACTTAACCACGGCGATCGACAAATGTAAACATGACGGTGGCGGCGTCGGACGCTTGCAATCGTGTTCCGGTCTTATTTTGAATGCCATTGGATAGGCATACAATAATATGTTTAGGGGGGCTTTGCCCCCCCTCAGCCCTCCCCATGACATATTGTCATCATCATATATATTGCCAGCAGAGGGCAAATAACCGAAAAAATTGCCGTCAAAATATACACAGAGTTAATCGCCCTATGTAAACATGACGACCGTACGCCCGGAAACTACATCCATCCCTCTATTGGTCCCTATTTTCCCTAATAAATTGTTTCTAATAGCGCCTGATGTGCGGTACAGTAAAGTCTTGATATGGTTCTGTTTTATTTTAGGACTGTTGAGCTAGTGTGGTTTGCAGATACAGTACTGCAGGTGCTACAGGGGGATTTCGTTGAGTCTTGAGACATGATTAGCACTATGTCAACAACAGCTACAGTGATGACATGATGGGTCAGTATTGTGGTGAGACTGTATTCTATTACACTCCAACTGCGGAAAGGCAACCCTGTCTGAGGCGTAACAATGTACAATACGGTATTTAATGAAAACCAACACTAAACCATTTCATATAATTATATGTATGTACAGTAGGCCTATAGTATAGGCAAGAGTAGACCTTCATAAACATGTTAAGTTTTGCACTAAACATGAATCCTGGCACGGGTAGCATCTCAGTTGGCTGGCATTATGTAATGGTAACATGGTATTGAGGAGCTGGGATTAAGCTTATAGATAAGTGGATAACCTTGATAATATTCAGTAGCCCCTGTGTACCAGGCTGGGTTACTTACCTCTCACAGGCTTCAGAGGGCAAAGACAAATAGATCAGCCCGCCTCGCAAATTACATTCCAGTATTCCCCCCCCCCAACACACACACACACACACACACACACACACACACACACACACACACACACACACACACACACACACACACTTGCTTTACCTTTACCTGTAATGTGTTACCTCTGGATTGTATTTTTTTTCCTCATGGTTGTAGATGAACTTTGTAATGCGCCTGTACAACCAAGCCAGCACCTCAGCGTAACCTTTGTCACTTGTGTGTACCCTCGACCTGTTTACATCTGGGCCATAACTTGAGGATGAGATTGTGTGATAGACTACCCCACACAAGATAACAGATTACTCCAAAGATTATCACGGTGAGGTCAGTGGACATTACCTTGGTCAGATAATCAGTGTGACGAGGGATCAGTTTGCCTCTCAGTGTGTTGTGCGGTGTCAGTGTTCAGTATAGTAGAGTTTGGAGTACAGTACTGTACTGTGGTAATTACTGAGTGGAAACTTAAGTGTGCCTTGCTGAGCTTTGAAAGTTTTAATCTGTTTTATGAATTCCATAATTTTAGTTTGGTGTGCAATATAATACTGTAGTTATGTTATACCGGTGCAGTACAGTACTAACTATGATAGAATGTGCTTTTTGATAAAACCTAAATATTCAGTAGATTGGAATGTTGTAGCTATACTGCGTACTGTACTGTACTGTATTTAGAGTACCGATATATTTCTTTAATTATAGTTAGCAAACTTTTCTGTATTATTAAATTATCCCTATCAAGGTTTACCTGGAGTTGCTGCATGGGTTAGTTGTTTTGGACTTTAAATGACAGACCTTTTAAAAGACTTAGACCTTTTAAAAAACTATTGTGGAGCCATACCAGTAGTAGTCTTAGCACTGGTAAATACAATATTGTACAGTAAAGCACTTCCTATACTGTGTATTGTTTCTTCAGGAACTTGCTTCAATTACTGCAGCTGAAAACAAAAGTGAATAATAAAGAAATACTGAGTCCATCTCTAGTATTTTTGTTCTATTCGATAGAAACCAAAAAATACACAATTATTTTATCTTAATCTTACACTTCCCAATGTTATAGACTTGAACCTTGTATATAACAAAGCAGCTCAAGGCCAATAAAAATGAGGGTATCGGCAAGGTACTCGGCCCTCCATGGCAGGGAGAAAATGCAGAATGGGCACACATCTTCTATTTATATTGGAGTAAGTTCATTATATTCAGTTCACGTTATCTATAATGGCGCTTTATGATTTATTTATTTATCACACTGACATATTGGAGTAAATTAATTTCCTTTCAGTTCAAGTTATATATAATATCGCTTCATTATTTAATTTTAAATCACACTGGCAATTTGGTGGATTCATATGCCATGCTGTACCGGGCATGTACAGATGGGACCAGATCAAAGCAGGACACTTATCATCAAACAAATGAAACTAATTTAAAAAAAAAAAAAAAAAAAAAAAAAAAAAAAAAAAAATCACAGATCACAGTCCTTCCAGTCTCAATCTTTCATTTGTTCACATTTCTGCCTAAATTAGTGTTGCTGATACATTGAATAATGCTTTTAAAAATACATTTGAACATAATTATGCTAACAAAGGATATAGCCTACAGTACTGATCTATAATACTGTACCTGAAATAAATGTCATGGTCAAGAACTATTTATAGTAGCCTACTGGTAATAATATGTCAGTGTGATAGGCTTCATGATTTACAGTACTTATGAGCTTGCTTGGGTTTAAATGTGGAAATTAGCAAATCAATTAACTTAGCAATGTCCTTGAATGCAGACGTTGAATATTGATTATAAACAGATATTGATTTCTCGAGTTGCCATGAATGTCTTCTGGTACCCTTGATAATTATTACTGTACTAACCATGTGTTTTGTTGTTTGTACTGTACGGTACTAACATTTCATAATACTGTACTGTATATCAGTATCGGTAATTAGTTTTCAAGGTATGTTTTACCCAGTCTATAGGCCATGTTAACTGTTAGTCACCTTTCCCCCTTCTTATGATGTTACTTTCTTCAAGCTCTTAGAGTACCCAGACATTTTGCCAAACCTTCCATAATTTTCTATGTGTACAGTACATTATAACTGTAAGTACAGTACAGTACCGGTACTTAATAGGTCACAGATTATAGGTCCGTAGTTAATAACCTTTTAGGGGTGCAGTGTATCTTATATAACTGGAGGATGAAAGCTAGGACAGAGTACACGATAATGGTACATAAGATTTTATTTATAAGTTACAGAAGAAGTGCAACCAGTTATGTTGTTGGTGACTTATTTATGATGCAGTTTTTAACACCATGCACTCCCTTGATTGACAGGGCTAGGGCATGCCCTTGTTACAGGGACTTTTCTGGACATTCCTCACAAATCGCTAGACCTGAGTGTCTAAACTTTTAACATCTACCAATATCACGGAGTGGGATCGAACTGCAGACCCCCTAAGCTGTCTGATTACAATGCTACCAACTTGTCAAAAATTCTGAGTACAGTACTTATAGCCTACAAAAGCCATTATACAGTACAGTATTGTCATTTCCGTAACGTCCTGCCTGTTTGCTTATGCTGTCTGATACCAGTTTGTGTGCACTGAGAGTAGTGAATCAGAGCAATCATTATCTGGAGGCACAAGATAAGCCCGGTAGTAAATAAAGTATTACTGTTAACTTGCTGACCTTTGTTCATTTGAACCAGGTGATGCAGTCAAATCACCCTTTATAACAAAATTAAAGCCTTTCAGTTAGATGAGGATTATTTATTTATTTTATTTATTTATTTATTTGTAATTGTTTTATTTATTTATATATATATATATTTTTTTTTTTTTTTTTTTTTTTTTTTATAGGTTAGATAGCCACGGGCCATGGCATGGTTGGTAGCGCGTCTGGCTGCTGATCGAAGGTTCGGCAGTTCAATCCCAGGCCATAGATGTCAAGAGTTAAACACTCGGTCTAGCGATTTGTGGCATATGACCAGTTTAAGTCCCTGTAACAAGGGCACGCCCTAGCCCTGTTAATCAAGGGAGTACATGCCGTTAAAAACTATCTGGTGGTCCAACGAGTATGCCAAATCAATACAAAAATAACCACAATATGTAATAGATTAGAGTTATAATAATATAATATGTAGGGTATACTAAATTTATTGATCTAACTTAATTTATATACTGCAAGTTTTTTTTTTTAATGGGTTTTGCATACTAAATATATCGCCAACGAATTTGACAATAATCTTGATCCCTGACCTCTCTGTAACTCAAAAGGGCCTAGAGCAAACTGGCTGTAAATATCTACACCTATTTCCTGGTGGACTCTTCCCAAATTATAGAAACGTCAGCCTGGTTGCTTTCATTTATTTCGTTATAAGAAGTTACGGGGGTCAAGATTATTGTCAAGTTTGTTGGAGCTACTTATAGTTACCCTATGATCAGTAATACTGATCATAGGGTGACTATAAGTAGCTCCAACAAACTTGACATGAGTGACATAGCTATGATTTTACCCAACCTCGGTGGACTAAAGAAGACTTGGGTCAAAGTTGTGATAAGGGATCTTAGGGTTAGGTGACATGACAGGGATGCTGCAGGGGACGGTGGCAGCGAGGAGAGCGGCCATCAGCTGACCAAGGCATACCCGTACAAAACATGAGATAACCTTTGAAGCAATACCTAGACTGGTACCGGTATGCTACCGAATTTAGGTAGCACTATCGGGTGCGATGTCTGAGGGGTTATTATGATTTATTATTTAATTATTATTAATAATAGTTTTTGCCATTTTCAAGCATTTTATTTTTAGTTTGCCTCATACCACAGGCCGTAGCTCGGTTGATAGAGCGCTCGCTTGCTGACCGTGAGGTTGACGGTTCGAGTCTCGGGCCAGCCAGTGTGTTATTGGCAGACGTCAGTGCTGTGGTGAACAGCATGGTCTAGCAATCTGTGGCAACTGTTCACTGAAGTTCCTGATTCATCAGGGCACCCACCCTAGCCCAGCTATTCAGCAGGGAGTGTATGGTGGTAAAAACTGCATCATCATACACTAAAAAAACAAATGCCTTCCCAGACTCCCTTTTGAATCTAAATTTAAAATAAATTCGATAGAAAAATGTTCCGGCTAGAGGCCGGTTTCTCCTAAATTGCAGGCTCGCTGTCACTCACCCTGTAAAAGATCGCCTAAATGGGGTGAAATGTTTTATAATTGCCGAACTAATCAGGTGAAGCATCATAGAATATCTTAACTAATCGATCCAAAGAGGGAGGGTCCAAAAAGACCCACCTAGCACCAGATACGGTTACATCTAATTGCCACTGTCTATTGTTGGTTGTCCTTTCAGTTATTTCACTTATTTCACACTAATTTGTTGTTATTAGTTTATTACACACAATCCATAGGTCAAGTAGTTAAGGGGGAGGTAGTTGCTTTTTATGGACCCCTTCTCCCTCATGTTTGGCCTCATTAGTTTTGAGATTTTAAGACATTTGCCCAATTAGTTTTAAGGGGGAGGTAGTTACTTTTTATGGACACCTTCTCCCTCATGTTTGGCCTCATTAGTTTTGAGATTTTAAGATGTTCGCCCAACTAGTTTGTTGATTAAAATGTAAAACTTGCAAACTAAACAAACCAAAATTGGGACAAGGACAATATAAAGTCAAATTAAATTATCAAAATCGCTATGTGGAAACAACGCTTACTAAAATGAAAATTATTAAATAAAAGAACACAATCCACCACATAGGGTGTACATTACTACATGAGCAAGTTAATCTGTTTCCCAAGCAAACTAATCGCACATATAACAACGCACTATCGTCACGTTAAAGGAAGTAGTCAAGTTTGGGAAGTCCGGGACGTTCTGGCAAATTTTACTAAACTCTGCATGAATAAAGAAACTACATGTTAAATGTCAAAATATTATTTAAAATCAAATTTGCAACATGACAAGACATTAACAATAGTAAAAAATACAAATATTGATAAGATATCTATACTATTACAAAATAATATATAAAATACAGTACAGCACTCACTAACGATAGTGCTATCGGGTAGGTACCTGTAAGCATAGCATGCTTCAAGTGACCCCTATCAATAACTACCCTACAAATAACCTACATTTATAGCACAAATAAACTAAGGAAATCGCAAAAGTAAGCAATTGATACTATCGACAATGAATACATATAATATAAAGACAAATAATTGCAAAATATGAAGTAACAACAGATTTAAACAAAGAGTACTCTTTTAACAAGAACGATCAATTTAAAAAATCATCAATATTAATATTAATAATAGAAAAAGAAAAGATAAACAATAAATACAGACAAAAAACAATAAATACAGACAAAAAGTAAGCAGAGGTTATACAAGAAACTTCAAGTTAAAAATGCTTGATTAAAATTATTGATGTCAAATTTTAGAATACAGTCACAATAATTGACCCTAAAAAGATTAAATTTATGGAACAATTTACTTGCCTCAAAACCTCTGTCCACTAAGAGTCTGTATAGTAACCTAGCTCTAGCCCAAAAGTCATCTACTTTAGTGCAGATTTTACAAAATCTTATTAATTGGGAATAAAAACAATTATAAGTGATTTTACTATCGATATTACTACTAGGGAAAGGAAAGTTTATTACGTTAAAATTAAAATCATCAACTTTGTGATATACTTTAAGTATGCACTGTTCATTAACAATCTCTATATTTATATCAAGAAAATTTTCAACTTTATAATTTACGTTACATTGTGTGAGGGGAATAGAATTAGGGTAAATAAGTTTAGCAACTTGATTAAAATTTAACAAATTGCAAACAAGAATATCATCAATATATCTACTATTATTACTTAACAGTTTAGCAAGTGCTAATTTTTCTGGAATTGTATTTTTCTTGCTACTGTCAACTAAGTCTTTTATATATTTAAATTCTAAAGCAAGCAAGAATAAGTCTGCAATTAAAGGGCTAGCATTTCCACCCATAGGAATTCCTAATATTTGTTTGAAAATGTACGGCCCGAATCTAACATAAGTATTGAAAAGGAGGAATTTAAGGGCATCTTTAAGTTTAGTTCTATCAAAATATACAGAACTAGTGGGAGTAGAGCTAAGTGATGCATTATTAAAATATGTATAAACATTTATGAAATAATTACCATTCCTAACGAACCTGTCAAAGTGCAAATCTATAATAAAGCAAAGCTCTGAATATACTAAATCTAAAGGCAAATTGGTATACAAAGTTGAAAAGTCGAAGCTATGTACCGAGGTAACTTTCGGCATGGTATTTATTTTATCAATAACTTCTAACGAATTGTCAACACTCCAATAATAGTTAATGCCAGTTCTTCTCATGATGGTATTACAATATCTTTTATGAGTACTTTTAATGTATTTTAAGCAATTTACTACTTGTTCTGATAGAGTTTTAGTGGTAGCAAATTTTGCTCCGGCAATAAAGCGATATTTATAAGGTCTTTTATGAAATTTAGGTAACATGTATAATTTTGCAATGCACTTGTTCTTATCAGAAAGTTTAATATCAAATATTATATTTTTCTTGGTATGTTCATCGATTAAGTTATCAATATTCAGATTATTTTGAATTTCATAAACAGAATTACCGCAAATATTTTTACGTAATATGTTACCCTTAATACCTAATTCTTTTTTCATATTTTCAAGATAAAATTTCTTACATGTGAAGCTATAATTATTGCTGGCTTTATCTACTGTAGTGATTACAAAATGTTTATGTAAATTTATTAAATCAGCTTTAAGCTTATTATAATTATAGTCTATAAAATCTGAAAGATTAAATTCATTTTTAAGCGAGAAAATTTTATTTCTAATTAACTTAATTAATAATTTAGACCATGCTTCTAGTTCTCTCGCATTGCAGCACGCAATTTTTAACAATTTATCTTTTAATTTATTGACTGAAAAAACAATATCTTTTAAAATTATGTCCCATGTTACTTTATTACTCCCTATTCTAAATTTAAACCCTTTACGACATAGCTCCGCTAATTTGTCGTTTGCAAAATGTTTAACTAGTTCTACATCACCTGTTAATATGTGACATATCGGACTATAAATGAACTTTGCTAGTGCATCACGTCTGCTAGCTGGCATATCCATGACTCTTTCACACACGCATTTATTATTATTGAAAATATCATTATCTGAAAGATTTCCTAAAACTTTATTATAATTACAAATAATAGACCCAACAGGTCGTTCATATGAATACACTATTAATGGTTTGAAATCTTTACAACCATCTGGTAACATGGACTTAACTTTCTTTGAATTAATAAGACTGTTAACATTAATTTTGTCTAAAATTTTAGAGGAATAATTTAAAGTGGACATGACTTTATCTTTAATACGGTTATCTTTGGATTTCTTAGAATTAGCTCTAATATATCCCATAAAAGCAAAGACTATATTCTTAAATTTATTTGTGAAATTATGTTTATTATTTAGAATATTTTCTATAAAAGGAGCAAAACTTTTCTTTTGTAGGCCTTTCAATGAATCTTTTAATTTTTTAATTCCGAAATTTCGATATAATGAATATAAATTATTAACAATAATTATAATATCAGACCTGCTTTTCTTTTTATTAAATGTATTTAGTTTAAGACCTTGTGCCTCATTCCTTTGACAAGATTAAGACCTTTCGTGTCATTTAGGTGTCAATTTTTTTCCTGGCAAGCGATAGTGAGCCTGTCATTTTTAGAATAAGTGGCCTTCGATAAATTGAAGTGGTATGAACTTGACATGTCTGAGATAGTTAAACAAATAGATTGGGGTGTTTGTGTCATTGGAGGTGAGTGCATTGATTAGATAAATTCATTCAATCAAATGACAGCAATATTGTTTTATGCTAGCCTCCAGCAGATTATTTTATTAAACCTATCCTGAACTGGTACCTGATAATTTTAACCTCTACGCTCCGGGCATAATTTGCGCGTTTCATAGTTTTTACCCATATTATCTCTCATTACAGTATTACAGAAAAAAAGGATGATTATATATTTTTATTAAAAAAATTAAAAATAATCCTTGTTAACTTTTAATTAAACTATACTGTAATGATATCACATACTGTACATACAGTATATACATACCTGCAAGTTTAATGTTTACATGTATCAGTATATTTAATAAAATAATGTTTTATTCTAATTATGCTTGGATAAAAGAGAAAGTAGAATCACAGATCACTTTCTGGAAAGGAGAATGTTGAGCAAGAAACTTGCTTTTACAACTAGCTATACTGGTCAGGGTGGAAAACAAGGGCAATATTGTTTAGGGACTGGATTGAGTGTGAGCTTAGGGAATACAGGGTAATTACCATGAAGTTGCATAGCTTTGGCTATTTAATCACTTCCAGGGGCATGAAGGAAACTATGCAGCATAATTATAACTGTGTATTTATTACTAATGATGACAAACAACAAGGGAATTAGTTTTGGGAGTGGATATGAAAAGTCTCATATTGTCAGCTTAATACTGGTAGCTTGTGAGATGTAGGTGGGGTTGCATCATCGATGGTGTGTGGCAACCCCTGTAGTGTTGGAAGGGTTAGACTGGTAACACATGAGAGAGAGTGTCAGTGTGCTGGTAGACTAAGTGAGGGGTGGTGCTCTCTAAGTGCTACTGATTTACCTTCACAGTAATAGCCCTGCTATTTGATTCTTCTAAATGGCATGTGATTGTACCGTGTGAACAGTGACACTAATACTGTGTAAATTAAATAACACTCATTTCAGTATATATACTGTAATTTACAGCATATTGTACTTCTGTATAGGCTAATGTATGTAGTGCTGGTAACATTAATTTGCAGGATAAAGCCTTTTAACTAAAATTAATACCGGTAACAATTAAATGCCAAGTATTGAATACAGTATATAATATTATTATACAGTACTGTACAGTACAGTACCAAATTTTTTTTTTGTTTTTTTTTTTTTTTTGCATGAATAAGGGATAAAAAGTGTGATATCTTCCATACTTGTAGTTATATCTTCTCTAATAATCTGTGGCTGTTTCTCAACATATCCTAGCATTATATTTCTCTCCTAATAGGAATTAATAATATTTGGAAATGCTAAGATGTAATACAGTTCAGTGAAGCTGATTAATAGGCCTAGGACTATATGCCATTTAAAATACAGGAACTGAATAGCCTCTGCATACTACAGTATAATGTATTTATGATGTACTGTACTGTCAAAATTCATAGTTACCAAAAAGGATGATGATTTCAATATTATTAATTTGTGTGATATCTAGAAGGGACATTAGCTGAATATTAACTTAACCCTTCTTAAATGTGATACAGATACAATTCACAGGCTATCAGAAACTCATAAGGACTGTCATGGAAAAGTGTATACAGTTGTAGCTTTAAATTACAGTGTATGAGCAAGATTGTCTTCTACTGTAACTATTGAATTTATCTGTTCATGTAGAGTGATAGTGTTGGAAGCCTATATTCTATTCATTATTAGCATATCTATTATACATGCACATGATGTAAGAAATGCCTCATAAACAACCCTTAACCCTTTGAGTACCAGCGACTTGTGTTATATTGTATTTTATTTATATTTAGACGACAGTATGCAGCTTAGGAAGGATCTGTGGTAGTTGTTGTTGTTGTTGTTGTCGTCGTCGTCGTTGTTGTTGTTGTTGTTCCCCAAGCTGCCTGGCCGAACAGCCCCAAGGCCCCGAGCAATTCCAAGGCCATAACCGAGCGCCCCCACAGAACCCTCCCTGCCGACCACAATAAAGCCTGGGTGACCGAAGCCACTCCATGGCGGGGAGCTGAGGAGGGTGCAGAAACGCACGGGAAACCAAAGCCCCACCCAGGGCCCTGTGCCCCTCAGCAATTGGCAAGGGAAAAATGTGACGCTTTGGCTTCCAATCTTGGTAGATTGGGAGGTCAATCCACGGAAGAGACGCCGTCACTTGAGATCTAGAAAATATATAAGTTAAAGGAACAGTCAGAGTAAGCTATGGGTATGGCAGAGATCGCTCAGTTCTCAATCTGATAGACCAGCCCATCACCACATGACTAGAACCCAATCCTCTCAGCATCAGCTAGGAAAGGCCCTAGAAAGCCGCCTTTGGCGGGGGGATAGCTCCCCTATTTCAACCCCTTTCGGGGTCGGGCACCCGCCCTGTGGTAGTTAAATAGTTTAAGTGAGATACTGTAGTTTGAAGCCTTATTATTGCTAGAGGTCCTTCCTAAGCTGAATAAAATTGTCTAATAGTTGCCAGAATATGATATACGGAACGTCCCGGTACTGAATGGGTTAAAATTAATTAATGGCTGTGGTCTCTTTTGGTGATTGGATATTTGTAAAAGTAACTACTGTAGAATGTTTATCTTCCTTTCATGCTAGCTATTAGACCTGAAAGAGTCATAGGGTTTACTTTAAATATTCGAGGCCTCTCCTAATCTGTATAGAATTGTTTTAATGTTAACTTGAATAAAAAACATGACACCATTGTAGTTAATCAATTACTTTTGCTATGCATGAATGCATTGTGTATAATTTTTAATTGTGAAATTCCATGTAAGGGTGACAGTCAAGATAAATTAGGCTTAACCCATGGACTGCAAATATGTGGGCAAAAAATAAGGTCAAGTTAAGGGAAGGAGGGGAGGGTGGGATATAAAGAAGGGGAGGAGTGGAGGATGTTGTATAGGGAGATATAGTACTACTACTTTATATATATATATACTGTACTACAATAAAAGGACTGCCGAAGAAGTAGTCCAAAGTTGACAAATTTGTATGAACAGTATACAGTAGTATGCAAAGGTGACAAGTGAGGCAGCTCTGAACAGGGCTGCCTGGAGCACCGCCATTAGGATTTGAGACTGGATCTACACTTCATGTGGAGCACTCGGTCTTTAAATTTTGTATATGTATGTATGTCCAGTTTTGCTGATGTGATCGACTTGTTGCTGAGACTGTGCATTGCTACGAAACTCGTTCTGGTGTCATTTTGAAGCTATTTTCTTCTATTTTTCTTTGCTGAATACATTTAATTTAATTCAGACACTTGCTTAAGTTCAGGAGTGTCTGAATGAGCCCTAATATAGCAGAAATAAGCCCGCAGCGTAATTGTTAAGAATCCACCATAACCTGCCGGGGTGCAAGATTAACACAAGAGTGGGGTGAGCAGCTTTAGTTACAGGTGTTCATTAAATGATCTTCTGCACCTGAAGGCAGCATAAACTGATTGATGTACTGTATATGTCTGAACTGTTGTAATTACCATATAGGGAACGACCAGCTTCATTTTAAAATATTGTCAGAATATTTTGAGCAGCTTTAGTTACAGGTGTTCATTAAATGATCTTCTGCACCTGAAGGCAGCATAAACTGATTGATGTACTGTATATGTCTGAACTGTTGTAATTACCATATAGGGAACGACCAGCTTCATTTTAAAATATTGTCAGAATATTTTATTTTACGATCGTGTTTTTATTTATTGGCATAAAGCACTTGGAGTAATTGCTTTAATCTTATCTGAAAAGACCAACCTCATCATAAAAATGTTTTAACTACCATCAAGTAACTTTTCTGTTTTGTTTATGAGTAAATGGTTAAGATTTATTGTATTCTTTATGTTGGATGTTGGCTTATAACATTTAATCCATCAACTGCCAAGTATACTGTATATATTATAAACATGATATTGGTATGTTTTGGTCAGAGAATGTATCTGCTAGGCAGTGTATTAGGTTAGTTGACCAGTTACACTTTCCTGCATCGTCACAAGGTAGTTGATATATAGCCTGGAGCATCAGTAAGGCTATATGGCCCTGTATTTGGGATAAGTGTGCTCCCCTTACTTCTACATGGATCCTATAGGCTAGTCGGTTTCTTTTCAACTGACGGTAAATTGCAAACTTCCCAGCAAGATTTCTCAGTTATTGTGAAGATTTTACAGTGAAATATGGTGTTAAATAAACTTGGTCTTATTAGGATGCAGGGACATAGTATTTTCATATTTTTTCATTAAGTATCGTTAAAATAGCTGCTATGGGATCCAATTTATCGTCAGCTGAAAAGAAACAGAGTATGGACATGGCAAGGTGGTGTTGGAGCCGAGGACTCCCACACAGGGTGTCAAACTGGAGCAATTTTGTTTGAAGACCTGAATTAATATGAGAAGGAATACTGTACAAGCAAATTGACATGAATTAGCATTATTTGACCATT
The DNA here is from genome assembly GCA_032716605.1 of Paralithodes platypus. Taxonomy (NCBI): domain Eukaryota; kingdom Metazoa; phylum Arthropoda; class Malacostraca; order Decapoda; family Lithodidae; genus Paralithodes; species Paralithodes platypus. The sequence continues at coordinate 8,727,967 of CM064530.1, read as the reverse complement.
GTATCACTTCTAAAGACATAATTTGAAATATAAACCATAATTTTAGCTATACTGTACTGTATATACTATATACACAAAATATAGACTAAAAATAATGGAATCGCCTTTTGTTTGACGCCCTGCTCCCACATAACTGCTGTGTTGTGGTTCGGTATTCCCCTCTCTTGGTTCCACTACCAAGAGTGTCACCTTTGGCTTTGGGTGACAGGTTCACATATGCTTGCATGTCTGTCATGCATACATATACTCTATTAATATTATATGCCTTTAAGAATAAATTATTAGGTTTTCTTATGGAGTTTGAGTAGGTGCTTGCTAATGTGTGTTCCTTTTAAGGTTATCTCTGAAGTTAGTCGCTTGCCCTTGGAAATTCACCATGCAAATATTACATTCATGGCTGGGAATGTATTAATAAATCATATGTACCCATGGGGTACTGCATAAGAACTTCAATATTTAACCCTTTGAGTTTGGGGCCCTTTCTTGAGTGATAAACTTGTATGGTGTTAGCCTCAAAACCACAATAAAATTCAAGGATAATTGTGCAATGAGTTATTCAAGGTTGTTTTAAACCTCTTGAATATCAGACTTTTGTCTTGATTTTAATAATATTTTCTATTATTAGAAAATACAATTTGAGAAAGTTATCATATTGAAGGGGTTAAAATTATGATTTGAGAGGCTGCAAGTGATAGAGTAATATGGAATGTGGCCTTCAGGTGAACAAGATTTATACATGTAGGCCTATGTTAATCTATATTTTTTATTAATTTCACCACAACACCAAACACCTCCATTGAAATTAATGAAAGCTTATAATTATGTGATCCACCAGGATTCGAACCTGGGTTATCACACACAGATTTGTAAACACATAGACATACATACAGTACATACATTTTAAAGAATGACAAGGCCTTCAAAACATGTGTGAGGCGTAACCAGTGATTTAAATAACTGTTTCCGGGATCTGTGTGTGTGTGTGTGTGTTTACATAGTTGTAGTATACTGTACAGTACAGTATTTGAGCAAAGCTCGTATTGCCCTGTCCCCATGACTACACTACGTGTGTGTGTGTGTGCTTTACCATACCAATTATAATTGACAAGGCCTTCAAAATATGTGCGAGATGTAGCCTGTGTGATGGTTATGGTAGCGTGAAGTTCATGATGGGTATATCATGGCTGGGGAACAGATTACAAGACCTATTATTTGTGGTTAACAAGAGAGAGGGATTGCCTCCCCTGTGAGCAACATAGGTTTATATTAGCACTTTTACTAAGTGTTGGCTAATTTCTTCTCTTTGAGGCTATTATCTCCTAACTCTAGTTTGGAGTAATGGCAAGTTACTGACAAACTATAATAACAAAGTTACAAAATGTGGCTATTCACATATTGCGACTCGCAACTCATGATGGTTCAAGAATATGTATATGAGTAGATAAGATCTAATCACTCCAGTTCATGATAGGGAACATATCATTATAGATTAGCTTAATCATCATGTAAGGTATAGTAGCACTAACTCTAAATAAATGAGGCTCTAGTCTCTAAACTACTGGTACCGGGTAGTTTAAAATAGTTTAAATGGTAGGTGGGGACACCTATCATCTACATTCTGTGGCCAATGTGTTGGAAATTGTATCAGGTCATTGACCTATTACACTTTCCAGCATCACATCAAGGTGGTTAATAATATAGCCCAGGGTACCAGTAAGGACGTACAGCCCTGTAGTTGGGAGCAGTGTTCTGTTCCCAGAAGTTTCATATTGGTCCCTGGAAGTAGAAATGTGGTGCTGGAGCCAGGGACTCCCACATTATTATCCGTTCGGGATAACCCTCTCTGTTTCCACAACCACTTTTTGGTGATCAGGGCTTACACATGCATACATGTCTGTCACGTGTGCAGTATCTAGGCCTATTAAAATAAATTATTGAATTTTCCTGGTAGATATTGAGCGGATCCTCTTCTGGAGTGTGTTCCTCGCCTGGTTTAATTCAAGAGTGGTCTCTTACCTTGATCAAGTGTGATATAATAACACTAAATTGTGATAAACAAACAAAGCTTTAGAATTTCAATAGTTGAGCCAATGGTTCTAGGTAATTGGTAGTGAAATGTCTCAAAATTGCCAAACTAACAGAACGAATGTCTTAAAAACTCAAAACTAATACTGTATGCTAAACATGAGGGAGAAGGGGGTCCAGAAAAAGTGAGTAATACCCCCTTAAACGAAGCAATTATTTTCCATCTTTGTTCAGTTTAGTTGTGGAGAATAGTTTTATTATACCACAAGAGGAAAATATAGTCAAAGTTAAGAAGGTTAGCAGGACCTTTGAGTATGCCTGTACAACTCTCTATTTCACAAGTGGTTGATGTGGCTCTATTCAACGGTTGACAGGCCTAAGTGGACACCAGACCTTAAGATTATTTGTGCAAGTTATGAAGATGGGGTAGAACTTGGGTTAGGATTTTGCCTGTGTGAAGTTTTTTTGGTGAATAGTATACTAACTAGCTATAATAATAAGTAAGCCAATTCACACCAGGGAATCTTTGAAACTTGAAAACCAAACTGTTAAGTATTTGAGGTATTATATAGTAATGCATTGACTTGTTTGCATTTGATGCATATTCAAATGAGTGTACACTGTATACTGTATACAGGTACTGTACAGTACCGGTACTTACTATGACTTTTGAGATTAGCCTATAGGTTCTTGATTAGCTGTGAAATCTGGTAAGGTAATAGTGGTAGACGGTAAGTCAGGCTGGCATACAAGCGATTAATAAAAAATTTAATCATAATTTTTTAATATGCAGTCAGGCTCTCGCTAATTCGCTGTTGAGTAACGATTTATTGTTCTAACGCAGCCATACTAAATGCGGAAGCTCTTTTTATAACACGGAAATTTTTCAATCTAACGCGGACTCGACTTGGCCCAGTGGCATCACACTCGGCTCGGTGACGTCACACTTGGGACCGCTCTGCTTCCCACCCTCCCTTCCACTCTGTTTATCTCTGTCGATCTGCGTGTGCCTGAATATTCTTGGTTATTACAAGGATCTCTCCCACTGTTACATAACCATGATGTCCCCCCCCTCCCCCCGTGACCTTATTGTATTTCCATGTGTGATGTGTACTTTTATTGTATTTATATAATGTGTACTTTATAGGTCAAAAGGGGACTTTGGGACTTTTGCTAGGACAAAATGGGTCAAAACGGGGATTTTGGGATTTTGGCTGGAACGGAATGGCTGTTTCCCATAGGGTCTATTGTTTGGGTAATGCGTTTTTCGGTAACACGCCGTTGGGAAAGGACAAAATAACCGCGTTAGCGAGAGTATGACTCTAAAATGCTAAAATTAGGCTTTACAGTTCTTATTATGCTGTAGGAAGTGACAAAGTAGTCAAAACAATGCAGTTTCAATTCAACTGTCCTGTATTCCTTCTTGTTTTTTATTCCAGTTTTATAATATAATTGTCTTGGTTTGATACCTAGTAGTACAGTAATTCCTCTCAAACTTGTTACGTTCCTGAAAATCGAGATTTTAAATAAAACAACTTTAAGTGAAGCCATTAGTTTTGTCTATTTTCTTGCAATTTCGGACCATTTTTGTCTGATTTACAACTTTACAATGAAGCACAACAACTTTAAGTGTGAATTGTGTTCCCTAAATAATGAACGGCGTAATGCTGAAACTACTTAAAATGAGGGAGAAATAGCCTACCTGTAACTGTTCCCAAGATTCTGAATGACCTTGATAACTGATAAGCCTCAGTGGTGACTGGACGACTCGGCCCATGGGACAGCTCGGCCCACTTTTGGACAACTCGGCCACGACGGCGAGACAACTCAGCCCATTATTTGAGACAGCTCGGCCCCATGTTTTGCTATGGGGCAATTTGACGAGACCAGTCAGGATTAGGATGGGGAGAGCTAAGTGGAGGGTTTATGGGTGAGGCCATGTATGCAGCACCAAATCCTGTCCTCTGCGTATGTGCAGCCTTTTCCCTAATATTTTTATTATGTTATTTAGGCTCAACTGTTAGGTTAATTTAAGTTAGGTTAGGTTAAGATAATATAATAGTATAAAGGAAAAAAAAATCGTGCCAAGGGGCCTAAGATTGTCACGCATGTGCAGAGGACAGGTTTGCAGGATTTGGTGCTGCATACATGGCCTCCCGTTTATGGCGTGTATGTAATGTGGGCGAAATGTTCGTTTATTGTATAATTATGTCATAGGCTAGTTCTCTCGATTCATAATGTGTAAGTTAGGTTAGGTTAGGACAGGTTAGGGTAAACCTGACTTTTTGGACCGACAGCGATTTCAGTAAGTTTTATTTTGTTTTTTGTATTTTTTCTTTCAGATATAGTCTTGTTTTATACTGAAGAGGAGCGGAAATTAGTATTTACCCATTATCCAACAATCTAAAAACACACCCCTATTAGACTATTTTTTTATTTTATTTTTTTGCTAGGCTATTAGCCTAACCTAACCTAGTATATGGGTGGGGGCTGCACCCCCGCTGGTTAGGTCACTTTTTTATTTATTTTTATTTTTTTTTATTTTGTGCCATTAGCCTAACTTAACAACCTAACCTAACCTAACCTAGTATATGGGTGGGGGCTGCTGCCCCCACACCCCCGCTGGTTGGGTACTGGCTGAAAAACTTATTGTTTTACAGTAGCCTAGGCCTATACATGTATTTTAGCGTTTTTGTTTTGTTTCTCCCATGTAATACATTTCCGCTCTTAATGCCATATATAGCAATGATGTATATGCTCTACCAGACCTATTAGGCCTAAACAGATCGATGAGCTAACTGTCGGTCCAAAACATCAGTATAACCTAGGTTAGGTTAATTAAGAGTTGTCTCGTAATTAACACGGGGCCGAGCTGTCTCGTTTTTACTGGGCCGAGCTGTCTCGCCGTGGGCCGAGCTGTCCCGTGGGCCGAGTAGTCTAGCATTCGCCTCAGTGAGTTTTTACCACTTGTATTTATTTAGCGAGTGAGTCGTATTGATTAACTGTAGATAGGGGGTTTATTTAGTAGGCCTTCACACAAATATTCATTAGTTTCATTAATTAGGTTTATTTGTAAGTTAATTGGTGGGTTGGTGATAATACGAATTGTATATTATCTAGGTTACTTTCCTCTAAATAGTCTTTTATAATGATTGGAAAATTCAGTTTGAGTTTTGTATACCCGTTAATATTTGTTATAAACTGAAAGCGAAAGGCAAAGCAAAAACAATGACACATTTTTATGATTTTATGTTTCTCTCTCACACACACAAACACACACAATCAATGGAGCAAGAAGTGAAAAATGGAATTCAACACAAATAAATATCATGTAGTGGAAATGGGAGTAAGTAAAAGAAGGCCTTATATGGAATATAAGTTAGGAGAAAACACTATTAACCCATCAGAGAAAGAAAAGGACTTAGGGATAACTGTTAGCCTAACAGTTATCCTAACAGTGCTAGGAGTGATCTTTCACCTGAGAATCATATTAATAAGATAGTGGGAGAAACATATGGACTGCTAAACAGAATAAAAATAGCCTTTAACTATATAAACGAGGAGATGCTGGAGAAAATAATAAAAACATTGGTGAGACCAAGACTGCAGTATGCGGCAGTGGTGTGGGCACCACATCTAAAAAGCATATACAGAAGCTGGAGAAGGTTCAGAGAGCTGCAACTAGGATGATACCAGAACTGAGAGAATTACAATATGAGGAGAGATTAAAGAAATTAGATTTACCATCTCTAATGGATAGGAGGGAGAGAGGCGATATGATTATGATGTACAAATGTGTGAGAGGACTCGAAAAGGTGGACAAGAAGGGTTATATTGTGAAAGATAATGGTAGAACTAGGGGCATAGATATAAGCTAATGAAAGGAAGATGTAAAGGAGATGTGAGAAAGTAGAGTTTCCCTTACAGAAGTATAAGTAAATGGAATCAGTTGGAAGAGGAAGTGGTGTGTGCCAAAAACATTCATATTTTTAAGGCAAAGTTAGATAATTGTAACTCAGGAAGCGGGACAATACGAGCCTAAAAAGCTCAACTCCTGTATACTACAAATAGGTAAATACACACACACATGATAACACACGCACATCAAGGTATTATACAAAACAAAGCAAGTCATTCACTTTCCTTTCTCCACATGTTCCCACAAAGACAGGGATTTGTGGTGGTGGTACCGGCTTTTACCGCTCAACATTTTATCATGGATTTATTTAGTCTTTTCCACAATATACACGCAGACTCCTACATACACATAATCACACACACATACCTGTACACATACATATGGTTTCACACAGACACACACATACATACCCGGTAGGCCCTATACATTGTCTCTCTCTCTCGCACATACACACTACTCACAAATCAAATATATCCCTCTTTCTCTCTCACACACACACATACATAGATACACTTATACATTCTTCCGCACCCACACACACACAAACATAGATACCTTTGTATACATTCTCACACATTTTCTCACCAATATATAAATCTGTGATAGTGGTGCTGGCTTGTACTGCTCACCAGTTTATTATGTATTTGTTTTTAGTGTTTTCCACGACACACACACACACACACCATACTCGCAAAACTCAACTTTCACACACATCAAACTCATACTACAGTACTCACAAATCAACTCTCACTCACTATCACTCTCTCTCACACACATACAGACACATTTGCGGTGGTGATAACAGTTTTTAATGCTCGCCAGTTATTTATGCATTTATTTTTATCCTTTCTCATAAAACCTTGATATTTATATACTATTGTTTTTGCTATAAATATAAATTTGAATAGTGTACAAATTGATTATTGTCTCACATGTAGATCAATATATTTGCTGTCTATCATTCGTGAGTTATATATCGTCTTGTCTGTGATTTTATGTGCGGACTGTGGACAGAATGTGTTGATTTTACTTTAATAAAATAATGCAGTCTTAAACCCAATCATAGCCTACCATTTGTCCTTCCATGCATAAAATCACAGGGTAAGAACTCATGTTGGCAACTTTACACTGCCCAATAGTATTAAACTGGGAGTACAACATAAAGGCCTACTGGTACTAAAGAAACACACTGAGTAGGTTTATGTAACTCGATGATTTGGCTGTTTAGGACCATTATGTGTAAATGTCTGAACTCTTTGGCACATGACCATCACTAGAGTCACCTAACGTCAACACCTTTAACAACACTACCGTCATTATCACCACTTATCACCACCCCATCATTATCATCATCATCTTTCACCACTACCATTATCATTACGTATCACCAATATTACCACCACCCTTATCATCACCTATTTCTACCACCAGTTTCATCATCAATCACCACCCCCATTATCATTACCTATCAGTAATAGCGGTGGTGATAGGTGATGATAATGGTGGTTGTGATAAGTGATGATAATGGTGGTGGTGATAGGTGATGATAATGGTGGTGGTGATAAGTGATGATAATGGTGGTGGTGATAGGTGATGATAATGGTGGTGGTGATAAGTGATGATAATGGTGGTGGTGATAAGTGATGATTATATAATGGTGGTGGTGATAGGTGATGATAATGGTGGTGGTGATAAGTGATGATAATGGTGGTGGTAATAGGTGATGATAATGGTGGTGGTGATAGGTGATGATAATGGTGGTGGTGATAGGTGATGATAATGGTGATTATCATTAGCTATCACCACCAGTAATGTCATCACCTATCTTCACCATTTTCATCACCTTTTACCACTACCATCTATATTGATCTATCTATTGCCGGACGCCTTACTCTCTTTATAAGGGCGGCCATACACAAAACGCCCCAAGCGGACCTGTCCGCCGTGAGAAGGACAACTTGTGCCAGTTTAGTCAAGGATTTACGTGATTGATCACTCAATTTACGGTCCATCCAACTCTGAGGTACTCTGTTTCTATTTAGCACTATTTTACAACAGTGGTGCGTGGCTAGTCCATCCACCAACCTGCTTCACCTTTAGGATTAGTATAAGGTTTACAGTAAAATAACCGTTTACTCCTCTAGACGGGTTGCCGACCAAAGCTGACGAGTCCCTTCCACCCTGATTTTTATAAAGTTGTCTCCCCTTGGTGAGATGCCGACCAAAGCTGATGAGCCCCATCCACCCGATGACCACTATCATCACCATCACAATACTCTGCCCACCACCATGACTTAATAAATCTGGTTAGCCTAGAAACAAAACATTGTACAGTGTAGTAGATGCACTACTATAGACTGTTCATTCTAGGTTGGGCAGAAATCGTAACCTCTAACCTCTGTAACTTATAAAGGGCTAGAGCAAATGAGCTGTCAATTTCCACACCTATTCCCTGGCCAAAACTTCCTATTTGGCAGAAATATTAGCACGATTACTCCAGTCCTTTTTGAGTTATGAGAGGTTAGAGGTTACGATTTCTGCCCAACCTAGAATGAACAGACTAGGCCTATACAATTGTTTATCATCACCACCATCACTACCATAATTATATTCTGATGTCTACCACACACATCCACATTGCACTGTGATCCACATCATACTATACAGCCTTCAAAGACTTCACACACCATGACTACACCCCAATTGACACCTCCACTAGTATTAGTTTGATTGCCAACTTGCCAATTTATCCCTCTGCCTAGTCCCCACTCCTGTCAAGATTAGGATACTACTACTAGCCTACTATTACCACCCCTACTACTACTACTGTACTAATAATAATACAACTATAGTACTACTATTAGAATTGGGCAGCGCAAACAAAAATTAACTTGCAAACTCTCAAAGTATGCGCCTGCGCTATTGTGCAAGCGCAAGTACAAACTATTTATATATATATATAAAATTAAATTTATAGTGCCAGAGGGCAGAGGCCATAGTGCGGTTGGTAGAGCACTCGCCTGCAAACGGAGAGGTCGAGGGTTCGGTCAACTAGTGTGTGTTGTTGGCAGACGACAGTGCTGTGGTGGACGGCACAGTCTAGCAATCTGGCAACTGTCCACTGAAGTCCCTGAAACATCAGGGCACCCACCTTAACCCCGCTCTTGAGCAGGGAGTGCATGATGGTAAAAAACGCATCCATCAATAAATTTATCATATAATAATAGTACAGTAGTCTATAGTAAACTGATTTTATTAAACAAACGAGCATTAGTCGCTAATCTTCATCATTATTTACAGTATTAATTGAGTTGACAGTTGTCAACTTGACAAACTGAATATAATAGTCTAATGATTGTCAACTTGAAGAGAAGTACCTGTATATACTGAAATAATAAAAGTGTTAACATAGCGAACAATTTTATGATCCAATATTGATTGCTCAGTGGGTACAAGGATTTGACAACAAAATATAATATCAGTTACGAAAATCTGGTGTCAGTATGATAAAGAGAAATGTCAATTTCCTATCCTGTTATTATATTATATAGCTCGGCTGCTGGGGAGGAGAATCTCTTATCAGGTTTATTCATCAATTACAGTACAGTACATTAAAATTTAGTTAAACTTATCGGACAAAACTAAATTAAGAAGAGCTGAAATTATGTTATTGTCCTAAGGGTCGCCAGGCCAAAAAAAAAATTATGTGTTGCGGTGCATTTTTATATTTAAACATTGCTGTACATTATAATCATACATTACCTGTACAGTCATTCTCACACATGTTCACACACATCTTCATTCATACTTTTACCAGCATTTTTACTGTTATGCATACATTATCAGATGTATTATTATAATTTATAACAGCATGAGCTAATCGCTTTTTTCATGTTTGCACAGAAGTTTGCAAAAAATGTACTTACTTGTGCAAGGGCAAATGCGGAAAACTTAATCGCACTTGCGCAAGTGCCCAGCACTGCTACTACAAGATTTATTACATACATACACTTGAAAGACAGTGATCCATATTCATATCATCATTAATGACTTTACCATCCTGATATTACCATATAACATGAAATTTACTTCAATATTGTACATTTTGAAGGTACAGTATATTGGTAAATTATGGATTACAGTAAGTTGTAGTACCCCATTCAAATTATCTTGGCAGGTTATTTACACTCTTCTCACAGCTGCTCCTCAATGCGTCAATTTAATTTCATCTTTTGCATATCATAAAAGTTATTAATTTGTTCAGCTTTGAGGGCCACCTGACACCACGGACAACCAACTATTCGTGTTTGTTCATAATCATATAATTTTATAGGGGAGGATTTGCTACCATGATAATTAGAAAGAATTACAGTATACAGTAGAGGCTGATATTAATGCAGGAACCACTTCTAAGTGATTTCAACTCTACATTAACAAGTTTTCCTATTTACAGTATTTGTAAGTACAGATTCAAACCTTTAGTAGATCTTTAACCTATGGCTAGTATCATAACTATGATATATAGCTGTATTAAGTTATTGCTCTTGTACAGTTGGCTCAAGAAGTGACGTTACAATGCTTTGTATCAATATACATTACATACCGGTATATAATTATGCACATAATAAGCCACATGGGGCGTGGTTTCAGACTGTCTCACTTGTAATTTTTTAACAAGATCAGATTGTAGGATTTGTCCCACATCTTTCTAGTTCTACTCTTTCATACAGCTTCAACCCATTAGCAGATTTGCATCTTTTTACCCATTTAGATCATCCATCCTCTCCAATGCTCAAACAAACTTAGAGTATCCATCCTCTTCAAATGCCAATCAAGCCTGCTTGTACACATCTCTTTGCTGATACTTTTGATCTATGACAAAAAAAAGAAAAAAAAAATCATCCAAGAAGTATTACAATGAGATTTATTTAGTCATAGGAATTGATTCTAGTACTGTATGTCCCTGCATTCTCTGGGCTCATCCGAATATAGGGATATTAAGTGGGATCAATAACTTTAGGAGGAAATATAGGTTCATGTCTGTATCCAACATCCTGAAATTTATACACAGAAGGGATGAAAGTAGAGAAGTTGCTTTTCACCACTATTCTGATCATAATATACAATGTTGAGATTTGTGAGTACTAATAGAGACACACTCATTTAAAATTGTATCAAACACAAACAGAACCTCAAAGTATATGCAGGGTAGAGTAAGGTTATGGTCTTTGAAAGGGGTGCAGTCACAGAGTGTGAGGTGAGGTTGAACGGTCAGGTTATGGAGATTGTCAGCTCATATAAGTATCTGGGCAGTGTGTTAAGTAAAGATTAGGTGTGGGAGAGGATGCAACAGGGGAAGAGAGTTGTAGGAATGCTGAAAGCAGTAACAAGGAATAGGTTGGTCAGCATGGAAGTAAAGAAGTCCTTGCATGATAATGTGGTAATCCCGAAATTGGTGTACGGGAGTGAAGCATGGATGTTGTTGGAGAGAGAAATCAAGAGTGAGAGGGATGGAAATGAGTTACTTGAGAAGTGTGTGTGGAGTTACATGGAGGGATAGACAGATGAATGAGGAAGTGTGAGAGCGGTGTGGTGTGGATGTGCTGGAAAGTGTGAAAAGGAACACCTTGAGATGGTTCGGCCATGTGAAACGTATAGGAAGTGAGAGAATGAATAAGATACACTGTAGTGTACGAAAGTGAGGTGGAAGGACAGAGAGGGAGAGGCAGACCGAGAGTGAGGTGGAAGGATGGAGTTGAGACTTGAGAGGTATATGTGTGAAAACGGTATTGGATAGGAGAAGGGACGTCGGCTGATGGTGGACAGAGGTGCATGGGGGCGATTCATTAATGACCACCCCTACGGGAATCATAGATAGATAGATAGATAGACAAAGGAGACAATGCTAAGATTTATTATATCCTATATGGTTCAGATTGTGGGTCTGAAGGTTGTTGTTGTTGTTGCTGTTCCCCAGGCTGCCTGGCCGAACAGCCCCAAGGCCCCGAGCAAGGCCAAGGCCATAACCGACCGCCCCCACAGAACCCTCCCTGCCTACCACAATAAAGCCTGGGTGACTGAAGCCACTCCATGGCGGGGAGCTGAGGAGGGTGCGGAAACGCCCGGGAAACCAAAGCCCCACCCCAGGCCCTGTGCCCCTCAGCAATTATGAAGAGAAAGTTGAGGGGCAAAGGAAAAAATGTGACGTGGCTTCCAATCTGTCAACTTCTAGGTTGGCAGATTGGGAGGTCAATCCACGGAAGAGGCGCCGTCACTTGAGATCTAGAAAATATATAAGTAAAAGGAACAGTCAGAGTAAGCTATGGGTATGGCAGAGATCGCTCAGTTCTCAATCTGATAGACCAGCCCATCACCACGGGTCTGAAGGTTAAATATTACTGTAGTACAACTATATCAAATGGGTGTTAACTTGAGGTAATTTTAAACCTCTTGAAAGCCAAAATATTTGAAGAAAAGGTAATAGGCAGAGTATATTTGTATTGAAAGGGCTAATGGAGGTACAGTAATTTTAAGCCTCTTAGAAATTAGAAACATGTTATATGTACGGCATTAATTAAGCGGATGAATATAAACTGTGATATAACTTTTTCAGGGCACCTCTAATGTAGCCAAACTAATGCCTCTTTGCACTTCTCTTGTAGGTGTCTTGATTGTGAAGAGTTATGAGTAATCCACAAGAGAAAGAGGTTGAGGATGTAAGTTACTGCTGTTTATCACTCTTATTGAGATCCTTCTTGAGTGTAATGACCAAGCTTTGTATTGTGTTATAGTTACAGTACTGTATATGGTAGCTTATTCATGGGACAGCGGCTTTTGAACTACAGTAAAAGTCTTATAATCTGGCAAGCAGTAGCCCAAGGTGATGCTGGATTATGAAATGGGCTGGTCTATTGGATGGCATATTAAAAATTAAAAAATAAGCTCTTAATCACCCCTGTTTATCCTCCATACATCTCAAAATGACTTAAATACTTATAGAAAGTGTATGCGAAGGCTTGGAAACACATAATTATGGCTATATTTCAATAAAAGTACTACTGTACTGTATACTATACAGTTATTATAAGCAATACTAAAGATTTTAGCATATTTTGGCCATGAAACTGGTCCTTGGCAGATGCCGGATTATCAGATGCGCCGGATTAAAGCACTTTTACTATACAGTATGTACAGTAGTTAATAAGTTTCATGCTGCCAGTAGTAGTATAGTTATTGCTACATGTTTGCACCAGAATAATTTTCTTGCACATCACCATTGTAGTATAGTGGTTCCTTGTGTATAGGTAGTGCCAGCGAACTTGACAATAATCTTGACCCCTTAACTTCTTATAACTCAAAATGAATGAAGACAATCAGGCTGACGTTTCGTATCATTTGGGAAGAGTCCACCAGGAAATAGATGTGGAAATTTACAGCCAGTTTGCTCTAGGCCCTTTTGAGTTACAGGGAGGTCAGGGATCAAGATTATTGTCAAGTTCGTTGGCGCTACCTTTAGCGGTATCTGAGTGACTACTTTGGGACTTTAAATCTAATATAATGCCTAAGCTTACAGTAAACTTAAACCTAACTCAGGGATACTATGGACTATGGCATTTCTTTGGTGTAGTAGAATAATATTGATCAGGTATGCTTTCTTCTACAAGTTCTAAAAAGTTTTGGTCATTACCACTGCAAGTTTTTCCCTGGGTGCTGTTTGGTTTGTGTACAGTACATGTATTGCGTGCACCTCTGTATTATACCAATGGTTTCAAGTCGGAAGGACAGCACTCCTAAATGGCCATAACCAAACCTAACCTTAATGCCCTTATCAGAACCTAACTCACACATCCAAACAACCTAATTTCACCTCACCAAAACCTAACTTAACCTAACATGACCAAGCCTAACTTAACCCAGCCTAGTTTGTTTAGGCCTTGTACTGTGGCTGTTTTGGTTGTGGCCGTTTTGACTTGCTTCCGTCTCCCACGCCCTCCCTCAGTCCTCCCTGGTATAGTATTGCGATTGACATTCCGATGATTCTTGTGACTTTCGTAATTTCCCTGTACTGACTACCTGTCCTTCCAAACAGGCGTATTAACTGTACTTTACGTGTTTTCCCTGCTGTTTTGTTTAGATTTTTTGGAGTGCACTTTTTATAATTTTGCATTGACTTTTGACCTCCATCTGTTTATTCTCTCTCTCTCTCTCTCTCTCTCTCTCTCTCTCTCTCTCTCTCTCTCTCTCTCTCTCTCTCTCTCTCTCTCTCTCTCTCTCTCTCTCTCTCCTCTCTCTCTCTCTCTCTCTCTCTCTCTCTCTCTCTCTCTCTCTCTCTCTCTCTCGCTCTCTCTCTCTCTCTCTCTCTCTCTCTCTCTCTCTCTCTCTCTCTCTCTCTCTCTCTCTCTCTCTCTCTCTCTCTCTCTCTCGCTCTCTCTCTCTCTCTCTCTCTCTCTCTCTCTCTCTCTCTCTCTCTCTCTCTCTCTCTCTCTCTCTCTCTCTCTCTCTCTCTCTCTCTCTCTCTCTCTCTCTCTCTCTCTCTCTCTCTCTCTCTCTCTCTCTCTCTCTCTCTCTCTCTCTCAGTAATCACACATAATGGGGAGGTTTTATGCTCACAGTATAGCCTTGTACTTCAAGTGTAATTGTTATCATTTCACTGTACAGAATTATACTTTATCGTGTTTCACCTTTTCACAGCACTTCAATAATACAGGTCTCCCTCGATTTACGATTGGGCTACGTTCCTGAAAACCCGATCTTAAATAGAAAAATCATATAGCGAACCCTGAAATAAAGGGGGTAAATGGGGATGCGTTCTGGGACCAGCCAAAACCCAAAGACAAACACCTAAAAACCTATAGGCTATATTTAATATCGTAAATCAGGGCATCGGATAGTGAGGGAGACCTGTACTTTAATTTATCAGAAAATATTCTTTTATCTGACTCGTTGTACATTTAGTGTGCATTTGTGTGTTTTTTACAGTTTTTGCTAATGAGAATGATTGTGTACCGTTTTTTAATGTGAAGAATATTCTATTTAAATACATTTTTTTAAATCCTTATAGGTGTGTTTGGAAGGAAGTACTGGTAACATGAGCTAACTTCAGACCAGGAGGTAACTTTGGAATTCTGGATAAAATTATATGACCCACAGATATGGAAAACAAGCTAAATAATATGGAAAAAACAAGTACATATGCAGTATCTTTCTATAATACCGAGCCCATTACTTTGGCTCATTCTATTTTTTCCTGAAATGTTTAAAGTATTCCTCTGTCTGAATTTAGTTTGTTTTGCAATATTGTCCTTCTTGTATATATATTACCAGTACTGTATACTATTAGTAATTTAATTTGTACCAAAATATGTTGTATGTTGATTTACAGAATTTGACCTCTGTGTTGAGTCATTGTAAATATACAGTTTGTTTATTAAGACTTCTACTGTATATATACTGTATGTCTGTTTTTGTCTATTATCAATCGAGCAATGGAACGGTGCTTATGCCACAACAGTATTAATTTATGTAGTACAATATGTACTATGCATATACAGTACATGTATTGAGCTATCCAACTTGACTGGTAGTTTAGCTACAGTAAATTATTTAAGTTCGATGGTCTGTAGGGATCTTGAAAGATAGACCATTATTAAAGGCATTATCTGTAATACCTTGCTATGACAAAACACCAGTGAAGTCACCAGTGCATTAATGTTATCACCTGCCCCATATGCTACCTTACCAGTATGTCTTCATAAGTGACAGTAACGTAGTTTCAACTTATATAAAGTTTTATTCCACCATAGTCTATTCATTATGATTAGTCTACAAAAACATGATTCATAGCCTCTTTTAACTCAGGGAGGGCAGTTTTATTCCACCATAGTCTATTCATTATGATCAGTCTACAAAAACTGTGATTCATAGCCTCTTTTAACTCAGGGAGGGCTGTAAGTGTACTGTACACATTCATTCACTGGTTAACTTTTGCCAAATATCAGCGCTCAGTTGCTCAATTTGTTTTAAAGTTATAAGATTTAGGGCCGGGATTTCTAGACTCGTCATAATGAGCAGACTAGAAGGGTTATGGTGATTTTTAGGACAGTTGATAAAATACAGTACTGTATATGCAATGGCAACTTCAGCTTTCAACCACCAACCACGTACACTTACTAGTAGCTATAGATTGCACAACGTAACAGTGAATTGACCACTTGCGAGTTTCAGGCTATAAGGAATTTGGCGCTGTAGACATTGATATTTAGCAGAATTACCAGCTAAAATACGGTTGTAGTGCATTCATAAATACATAAACCCAATTCAACATACTATTTATCAATCAGAAACCTACATTATTATTAAATATCTGTTTTATGTTGATGTTTACGACTACAACTTCCTTATAGCCTGAAACTCGCAAGTGGTGAATTGCTCTCCCTAATCAAGTTCACCCTTGCTTATGTTTAGGTCTTGCACAGCTTGGAACACTGTCACAGTTGGTATGCTAAATGGTTTATACAGTACTATAGCTTTCTATGGTTGTTTATTGTTTACAGTTATTTACTCATCTTCATTATCCCCTCACTCACTGATTGTGATAAGAATTTATTTTATTTTATTCTTGTTGGAATTGTATGTTTATTTCAATACCCAACATTATCTTCACATGATACTATACAAGAGCGAGTGACATGCATCTTCATCTATTAAGAGGGGGGGGGGGGGGGGAATATATAAAATTGTCTGTACAGGTCTCCCTCACTATACAATTCCCCGAATTACGATATTACAATAGGTTTTAGGTGTTAGGGTTTGGGTTTTGGCTGATCCAAGAACGCATCCTCATTTACCCCATTAATTTTAGGATTCTCTATAAAATTTGTCTGTTTAAGATCGGGTTTTCAGGAACGTCTATCTATCACAAATCAAAGGAGACCTGTATAGTGAATGAGATTACAAGGGTGCCGAGTTGGTACCTTTGACCTTAGGCACATGTGTTGTTGTTGTCATTCCCTAAGCTGTCTGGGCGAACAGCCCCGCACATGTGTATTATCCCACACCTTGCTATCTTATCTGTTGCATAGTACCTGTACTGATGCTATGCTTGCCTCACTCTCATGATTAAGTAACTCACATTATTATGGCACACAATCCTCTTGTTTAGTAATGTGTGGAGCATTTATGTATTTTCTGTTTACAACATTTATTTTTATTATTTATTTTTAGTTGTTTAGGGTTTTGTCTTTATTTTTATGTTTGTTTATTTTTGTTATTTTATATTTATTATTAAATTACAATGATTATGCCCGAAGTGCTTAATTACAGAGTGGAGAAGAACTGCATACAGTACTGTACAGGAAAGAGAGACAATTCAAAGCTAAATTTGATCTTGCAAAATCTTGATGCTAGGAGAGGGACAGTAGAAGTATTATACTGTTCAGTAATACTGTATTAGGATTTAGGTGGGGAAGTGATTTATAGAAGGTAAATGCATCAGGGCTTTACCTAACCTATTTAATATTTTTGTGATATGACCCAGCCAGGGCTCGAACCCAGGCCAGTAGTGCAGCACTCCTACACCTTAACCCTTTCACGCATTTATGACGCAGAGGTTGCCAGATTAGCAATAAGAAATAGAGTTCTCTCACTCTTATAATTACCTCTCCAAAATTAGTTTTCTGCCCACAGCTAATTCAAAGACAACTGCAGAGGTTGAAGTAACTAAACTAAAGGTTTCTAAATACCCCTGATGGTAACAAAGGCTTTAAATTATCCACAATAGGCTCAAAATCGCGTCATATGTCGGAGAGGGTTAAACACTAGGCCACCAAGGAGCTTAAAAGTAATGGCTTCATTTGGAATCAGATCCTATCCACCACTACCAGTTCCAACTCGTGGTCTCGTAGCTTGATGCCATTCACACATACACTCCACACATACCCTAAACACACACACATACACTTTACACATACCCTAAACACTAGCAGCTAAGAAGGTTAAAATTGGTGAGCTATAATTAAGTTGTCATATGAGAGAATCTCTTATATTTTTCTGTTATCCTTGATTTATATACGGTATATTTTGTTGTCTTCATTGTGTCATTTGTCACATCACATACCCATCATGTGTTGTTTATATTATATTCTATTATTTCCGGACTGTATAATTTGTATTGTATTGCATTGCTTTGTTTCCATTATTTTATTCCTTATGCTCTGTGTTGTTTTTCATTTTTGAGTTGTTAATATATCTATCTATTTGTCTATTTACTCAGGCCTATTCCCCATTTTTATTTTCTGGGGGTGGCCGACTCGAGTCAGAGCCCAAACAGGAACAATATAGCTTTGATATTATTATCTAAAAATCCTTCTCTCTCATACATGCAACACAAATTGCACAGTGTACTTGCTTATATACATTTGCAATTAGTACAGTACTGTAGTTATGAAACAACTACACTTCTGTATTTTGATTTACTGTAGTATTGTTCTCTTTTAATTTTACACAAAGGTTGGTGTATATGAGCACACCAGTCCTCATAATAAGTCACCTGTTAGTTATTTCGCTTTCATTGCTTTACACACGTTTATACTCATTTGCACACACCTAAGCTTATATGAATTAAGCTTAATCTAACTCGGCTTATCATAATCTTGACCTACCATAGCCTTACATAACCCTACCGTAATCAAACCTAACTATTATTGGTATTGTGTACTGTACTGTAAATAAATCTGCCTTGGGTTAATGTGCTGTTGATGATTGTGGAATTACAGTACTGTACCTTGTTTGAGATACCTGTACGGTACTTTAATTGACCGTAACACTGTACAGTATATTGCTTTAATAGTTTAAGTCATAGTCATACTGTAGTTTGTTCACCCCAAGAACACTCTTCCACCTTTGTTCTTCAATATAAACATCATTACAAGTTTTGGTTGGAATTTTACCATTTTAAAGTTTTGAACAATTTCATCTACTCATGGTGTTCATATTTTTCAATATGAATTTGTATTCAGAATGGTACAATAGGCAATAATATTCAAGAATCTACTTTACTATATTCAACATTGTTCAAAATATGTACAATGCAGTACAGTATAATATCATCATTATTTTTCACACATTAACATCTGCTGGAATGTCCCCGACAAAGGATGTCTATTCCCATCCATCCTCTTTGTGTTGCATTTCTCACTTTAGTCCCATAGCCTACATGCATACCTATTATTTTTCCATAACCACACTACCATACAACATTGTCAATATTTTACACTAGACTACAGTCCATTTCTCATTACTGTACATTTCTAATGTAAGAATTAATTTTTTTCTTTTCAGGAAGGGATTGGGCTTCTGCCAGTGTCATCGTCCACTTCTGAGGGCGGGAGCAGCGGTGGGGTGGTGAAAGAGGAGGAAGAAGGGGGTGGGGGGATGTGGGTGAGTGGGCGTGAGGCGGGGGGGCTGCCATGGGAGGAGGTGGCCAGATTGTTGACCACTGACCCGTGCAATGGCTTACCGTCGCGGGAGGTCCTCACCCGACGACAGATTATTGGCTACAATGAGTTCTCCGAGACACCCGACGACCCGCTGTGGAAGAAGTATTTGGGACAGGTAAGGCACATGACCTAGATGTGTGTGAATTTGTATTTTATTTTTGTATGTTCATTGTTTTCTGTTATATTGCCCCTATTCGGGCTCTGTCTTGAGTCGGCCCCCCCCCCCCCCCCCAAAAAAAAACAAAAAAACAAAAAATAAATAAATAAAAACAAAATAATAATTTTAGTCTTTCATATTGTACTGTACTGTATTTGCAAAGTAAAAATATGATGTACAGTTCGTATAATATCTTTGAAAGTGATAAAATGGCCAAAGCAAAGAGATATGAGGTTAATTTTCCTGTATTCCTTCTCATATTAATTCAAGTTGTAAAACAAAATTGCCCTGGTTTGACACCCTGCGTAACATATGAATGACCCACTATGAAAAAAGTACAGTATATACATTGGTCAGATAAAACACGGAATACTATGGATGTGAGATTCAGTCACAGTGAATTATAATTGTATCACCCTACATACATACATACAATTTTAAGACTGAGTGCTCCACACATACGTGCAGTTTCAGTCTCTTGTCCTAATGGCGGTGTTCCAGGCAACCCTGTTAAGGGCTGCTTCACTTGTTAAGTTTTTGGATTTGAGATCGGCACGTATACTCCGATCCCAGGTCTTCCTCGGTCCACCCCTTGGTGCGGCTCCCTCCACAATCACAGACCTGCATCTTTTCACCCAAATTTGTTCATCCATTCTCTCCACATGTCCATACCATCCCAGTCTACTTGTACGCATCTCCTCGTGTTTACACATTGTTTACACATCATTCTTGGTTTGCTAAAGGAAGCTACATTACCTTTTTAGTTTAGGTGTATATACAGTACATTATATCCATTTTGTTTTGTTTTTCATTATCCCTATTTTAATTTTTTCCCCTTGTGTTTCTGTACTGTGGCCTGTGGGCTATTTTGTCTAGCCAGAAAGTGGCTTAAAAACAAAGCAAAAAAACTTCTTAGGCTTTTACATAACCAATTTAACCTTCCTTAACAGTTCAAGGAGCCACTGATCCTACTGCTGCTAGCATCATCGGTAGTGTCGCTTGTGATGGGTCAACTGGATGATGCGGTGGTGATAACCTTGGCCATCGTTATTGTGGCCACCGTCGCCTTCATACAGGAGCTCAGAACAGACAAAGCCCTCGAGGAACTTAAGAAACAGGTACTGTACAAGAGATTTCAGTATAGGTGGCATCTCGTGAGCTAATTTTTCCCTCAACTCTTTTTTGCAACTTTGATGTAAATTAATATATCTCACCTTTAACCCATACTGTACCAGCGACGTACAACGGCCGACAGTAAAAAAGTAACTCGCCAGTACCAGCGTCGTACGACGTACGTCAGTAATAATCGGTCCTTGTACCGAGCTGTACCTGGCACCATGACTTGTAAACACTGCTTTGAGACCTTGGCATCACTTCTCAGAGTGTATCTAAGGTCCCACGGGCGAGCTGGCTCAGTACTCGTTCAGCTTTTGGGGTGAGAGGATGCTCTCTTTCGACTTTGAAGCCATTTTTGCCACAATGCTTGGTATTGGAGGTTACATTTATAGTAATACCCTCTGGTACAGTAGGGGTTAATAGTGTCTCATCCAATCTACTGTATAGTCTTTTTAAAGCTGATGTTAAATTGCTATCTCTCCATCTTCATTACTCGGCTATTACTGTACAAAGATGTTTTTGCGATCTGTGTTATAAAATGTAAACTATGAAAACTAGGCATTATTATGACACTTAGAAATAGTAGTTTCATATTTTTTATATGTGTATATCAAGAATAGATACACTCTGGAGGGATAGACAGACTAATGAGGAAGTAAGAAGGAGGTGTGGTGTGGAGGTAGATGTGCTGGAAAGTGTGAAAAGGAACAACTTGAGATGGTTCGGCCATATGGAACGTATGGAAAGCGAGAGAATGACTAAGAGGGTGTACGAGAGCGAGGTGGAGGGACAGAGGGGGAGAGGTAGACCGAATATGAGGTGGAAGGATGGAGTGAGGAACTACATGAACGAAGGCGGTGCTGGTTGGGGGGAGGGGCGTCGACTGACTGGGGACAGAGGTGCATGGGGGCGGTTCGTTCGTGGCCACCCCTTCGGGGATCACGGCGTCAGGCAATAGATAGATAGATAGATCAAGGAATCAGTTGATAAGGGATTCAATTTATCATCAACTGAAATAAAACTTAATAACGTTGGCATTACCAGTGAAAAATAGTCTCAAAATACATACATACTGGTGCATACACTTTATTTTCTTGTAATTATTCTAATTATTTGGTGTTTTCAATAGAATTTTAGTATTGGATAATTTTTAAATAATTAATACATTTGTTTTAAAATATAGTATAAAAGTACACAGGAGAAACTTTAATGGTTTGCTGTTTGGGAATAGACAGAATCTATATTTATAGTGTTGAAAACATGTTTACCATTAGCAGCCATTGTTTGTTAATATTTTTTCCGGAATGGTGTAAGTAAAGCCAGTGTCACACAAGCTCTTTTTCCGGCAATTTTCGACGAGCAAGTATTTTTTCATACTATTTTGAGGCTCTTTCGCATTGACATTGGAAACTAGATCGAAGGTAGATTATGTTATCTAGTTTAATTTTCATGGAACTTATATTTTGAGCTTCCATACAACAATTGCTTGTAAAAATTGACGGAATAATCGCTCGTGTGACACCACCTTAAAGCACTTATTTTGATACCTAAAGAAAAAGAAAATGCCATTCAAAGTTTAACAGGCCTGAGAACCTTCCCAGGACAACAACAACAACCTTCCCAGATGCTTGTGAATTTTATGTTTGATAATAGATTGTATTACAGACAGAAGTATGCTACTCCATTTGTTGTTAACATTGGGATTATTTTTAAATACAGTACTTAGTACAATATTTGCCATACACACTATATTGTGTTAAAAATATTTGTCTGGCCTCCCTCACTGTTTCTGTTTGTCTCTCACCTACACAGAGAGTAATCCAGCTAGCTCTCATAAACACCTCTTCCTCCTATTAATTTCGCTACACTAAACAAGCACACCACATTTCTTTCCAATGCACCACAAACAAATGTTTTCACTTGTTTAAATTTGGGGAGACAGTTGTTACAGGCAGCTTTGCCTTTTGTTTCCTTCATACATGTAGGGGGAAAAAATAGAAAATACAATAAAAGAGAGTTTATGGGACTTGACAAGGACATTGCAGGAGACGGTTAACCATGGAGAGCAACCATCAGGTAACCAGGCTATCCCTGGAACTACTTTTTCAACTGATACCAATGTACAGTATAGTTTTAATGTAATGGGTACCATGCTTGTCTGTTAATCATATGGTTTTCACTCCCCCAGGCAATGTGTGTTGGTAGCTTTATATTTAGATCCCCTTTGAACTGAACTTAGCTGAATACCAATACAGTACAGTACTTCTCAAGGACTTACACATTCTTTACTATCCCCAGGTACCAGTAACCTGCCAGTGCCTGAGAGATGGTAACCTGCGGGAGTACCAGGCGCGAGAACTAGTACCGGGGGATGTGGTGCACCTCAGTATTGGTGACCGGGTGCCTGCCGACCTCAGGCTCACCTACGCTACTGACCTCACCATTGACGAGTCCAGCTTCACCGGCGAAACTGAGCCCGCTGCTAAGGTGAGATCGATAGGCCATGAGCCATAATTATCTAGGCACCTATTTGAATCAGTATCGAACCTAAACAATGCAATACAATGGTTTATTTTATCTCAAAATGATTCAGAACTTGGCTTTAAAGATTGAAAGAGACATGTGGATGTACTATATTAATTATGGTTCACAACATTACATGTCCTTCAAATCCTATCATTTACTCATTTATTTGATTTTTTCAAATTAATAAATGTTACTTAACCCGTTGAGCCCCGGCTAGTTATAATATTTTGTTCACCCCAGTCCCAAGCCATTTTCACTTCTTGTTTTTGTTTGCTAAAATGGAAGACAAGGATGAGAAATGAAAAAAAAAAAAAAAAAAAAATCACCTCGGATATTTTTTTTTTTGGGGGGGGGGCCTCAAACAAATTTGTTGAGCCAAAATGGAAGAGAATGGTGAGAAATGAAAAAAAAAAAACTCACCTCGGTCATTTGTGGGGGGGGGGGGGTCGAAAGTTTGTCTCCCCCACATGACCACCCGCCCGGGAGCACTAGGGTAAAAACTGAGTATGGCATTGTACGGCATACATCCTAAGGAGTGTCTCACATAAATCTCAAGCCTCTAGCTCCCATACGACCGGAGTAATGAAGGTTCAAAGTGGCGGTGAACTAAGGGTGTAAAGTATCCCCACTAAGCCCACCACCACCGGCCGCGTGGCTGTCTTGGCCCGCTCACACCTACCGGCCCGGCTCTCACACACACTACGGTACCTCCCCCTCCTATTCTCCCGCCATTTCCTACCTTACGAGCCACGTAACTGATTTTAATATGCCGGACGCACGTGATGCGTCGCTGGGAGCTGGTGATCAAACACTGCCGACGCATCACGTGCGACGCTGGGATTCAGTGGGTTAAATCCTGTGTTTTGACAGATACTTTCTATAATTATTTTTTTGTTAACCCTTGTCTATCGGGGCCCAACTTAAGTCCGTATAGAAAAATTTGGACTATGTGGCGGGGCCCGACTTAAGTCTGTGTGCAATTTTGGCACAATATTGGCTCTGAGAGAGAGACGAGCGACGGGAGGAGCCTGGGTTATTATTATTATTATTATATGAGATGCCGAAGTCTCCAACCAGGGTGCAGAAACACCATCAAGATGAATCCACACAAAACACCCGGAGGTACTGGAGAGAGACTACGGCAACTTAGGAAAAAATAAAAACATATACTGTACTGTATACTGTACATATACACATATTAAACCTCATGGTTACCTCATGACCGCTCGCCACGGCCGCCGTGGACCGACTGAGATGTATTCCACTTACATCCACCCTCACTCCCTTGCTACATACGTAATTATATAAAGAAATTACCGTATTTTAGCGATTTTGCCCTTTGGTTGCACGATCGTTGCAAGACAACCAGTGATCGTAGAAGGATGGTTCGGGTGTCATTGGAAAGCTCAATTTACACCCTTTCAGGGATACATACTTGTATTACACTCTGGGTCTTGTTTATGCATGAAAAAGAGCACGGAAACAACCCCATTTATGGTAAAAATCCCCCGCTGGGCGGCACAGTGAAATATACTCCACCACCCGCTCTTTGAGCGTTAATACTTGGTCAGTGCAGCCTCATCATGAGTCATGAACAAGGAGTCATAGGACAAGAGACTGATACAGCTCGTATGTGTGGAGCAGTCTTAAAATTTTATGTATGTGTATGTATGTACTTACCATAACTTATATTTATGTAGAAACGGGAAAGGTGTCCGCAACGAACGGACCTGAATCGTTTACAGTACCGTATGTATCTGTGAGAAAAGCTGTAGTCCGCACTGTGAAAGCCTAAAAGACAAAGAATTATCAAAACAGTTGATTCCTGTGGCAATATTCAAAGAAGTTGGCTGCAGACTTGAATAACTTGCTAGGTCGGATAGATGTAACTGCCAATCCCACTTCTACATCTAGTGCTCAGCTGGCCTTTGATTTTTCTTCATTTTTCACAACCAAGATAACTGGCACAAGACATGAGTTAGATAATGCTTCCTTCAATTATGAATTTTCAGTGGCATTCCAGCCACCGCATATAACAAATCATATCCTTTCATCGTTCCATCCAGTTGACACAAACGAAGTCATTGGTTGTAACAGACTAACGTAAGACATTCTGCCAGCTTGATCCCCAAAAACTTGTCTAATGTGCCACTTCTCTACCCGCATGTTGCTGACTTATTTTGTAAAATAGTTAATAAATGCTTTGTGGAAGGTAAGTTTGTGCAGTCTGAGAAACGAGCTCTGCTACTGCCTCTTCTCTAGAAACCTAGACTTGATGTTCAGAACATGTTAGACTATCGTCCTGTCATTCCTTTCAAAGATAATAGAGAGAGCCATGCTTGATCAACCGTTACCACTACTTGAACAAAATAGCGCTGTTCCCCTTGTTCAATCTGCATATAGAACATAGCACTCAACTGAAGCTTCTTTAAATAAGATTCAAAATTACTTGATGGAGAACACTTGTAGTGGGATGTCCTCTCTCTTAGCTTTGCTAGATCTATCTGCAGCTTTTGATGCAGTAGACCACAAACTGCGGATCAAGAATCTGTACTCTATGGTATTCATGATAAGGCACTTTTTCTCCTTAATTCACATCAATATCTGATAGTTGTCAGCATATGGTGGTAAGCCAGGCCATCTCAGACCCAGTTCTCCTGTTGTTTGGAGTCCCTCAGGGATCAGTTCTAGGACCGATTCTCTTCATAGCCTACACTAGCAGCTTATCATCCTTGCTTGACACTCATGATGTTGCCTATCACTTCTACTGTACGCTGATGACAAACAGCTGTATGTAAAGATTACAAATATTCATGATGGAATCTCTATTGTCCGATATCAAGATCAGGATGGCCGTGAGGAAATTCAAGCTGAATTACAGCAAAACTGCGATCACCAACATCATAGGAAACAAAAAAGGTAGTGATGCAAAGAATTCACTAACATTGGATATAGGCGAATCTCGACTTCGTCCAGTGAGCCTAGTCCGATTTCTTGGAGTATACTTCAACTCAAAACTAAATCATAAGGATCATATCAACCAGGTCATCAGAAGTTGTAACCTGCATATTATGATCCTTTGCATGTTGAGGAGCCGGGTGTCATCCAGCATTCTTCTGTCTCTGATCGGTCCTTTTCTTACATAGCTCTTAGGTTGTAGTATTAGTGGTCGTTCCCTAGGCTGCCTGGCAGAACAGCCCCGGCTCCTAGGTTGTATGACCAATTGCCGCTATCAATGAGACAGTTGAACTCCTTTGAATTTTTTAAGGGACAGCTAAAAACTTTTCTCTTGCAGAAAAGTTATTATTCCGCAAGTGGCACAGTGACAAAATATTTCCATGATTGCAGCTTATGCTGTACAGTATATGAACAATGCCACATTTCTCTTGATTGTGGTGTAATGTGTTCCGAGCACTAGTGAATTCCTCCAGAAGAACTGGCACTTTCGAAAAACAAAAGACCAGATTATTATTATTATTATTATTATTATTATTATTATTATTATTGTTATTTATATTATTGTTATTTATATTATTGTTGTTATTATTATGTACAGTACTTACCATAATTTGTGTGGGCAGGTGAGCAGTACCATCAGCACCAGCAGCTATGGGTCATCGTCATCGTCATGTGTGTCGGTGGGCAACATGGCATACATGGGGACCTTCGTACGTACAGGCCGGGGGCGTGGGGTGGTCACCAGTACGGGCGAACGATCACAGGTAAGGCTGTCTGGAAGGTAGAGGCTCAATTCAGGCTTTTAATTCAAGCCCATCATCTTTTGGAATGGAAAAGTAAATTCTGGGCTTTAAGTGAGGAGTGGTTAAATGGTTACAGAGAAGTACTTTGTGGTGGTACAAATTACAATGTACACTCGGATACTAGAGTCTCTAGCCCACTCATAAATATTCGTGGATTTCACCTATTTCTAATTATGGAAGTATATCTCTGGAAACAAATTTATGAATACATGTATAATTTTCTATACATAAACTACAAAACAGTATACAGGTATACTGTACTATTAATGGAAATGCAAGTTCTATCCAAAAATCAATCCAGATAGATAAAATTGCATAGGCCTATAGACAAACATAGGGGGTCCACAAATTCTTATGAGTGGGCTAGAGACTATGACATCTGAGTGTACAAGTCCGACATCGGAGACACGCTTATGAAATATTTTGAAACATCCATTTTAAAACTTGCCCAAGTCAGTGTTTTCCCTCACTCAATGTTCACTGTCTCAAGTTTATCATAAAGTGTGGCTAAGCAGTACCTCACTCACCTCGTATGTGGGAGGCCCGGGTTCGATCCCTCGCCAGAGCACCATAGGGTTATTGACTTACTGACAGAGCTTTCCATACTCTTAGCTGCACTGGCAGATATTAGAGGTGTCGTAGACCAGTGTCGCATGTACATAATTATGTATTTGCTAGCAACTGATCAGCAAGAACAAGCTGATTACACTGGTTACAGACTACCGGTACATTCATATCCACATCCATTCCAAAATTACAATGATATTCCACATGCAGCCCCACAAACTATACACACACATCGGGCCACTGTCAGCGTAGCTAACTTTACAATAGATAGATATATACTTGTGGAGGGAATTGTACAGAGAATAGACTAGGAAAGATTACCAAGAAAAATACATGGAAGTTATGTGAGAGGGACAGCTTGTAGTAGTTAAGGGAGCCCACCTCACTTTTTTTTTCTCTTTCTCTCCCTCTCTCTTTGGCTTGTATCCATTTGGCCCCATTCAGCCTACTGTTTTAAGACGTTTACCCTCATCCAGGTGTCATTATTTTCCTGGCGAGCGGTAGCGAGCCAGCATATATATATTTTTGTTTTGACAGCAAGCTAAATTTGTAAATTTTTCGAAAGAAAAATGTCTCCGGCGAAGTCGGATTTCTCCATGCAATGCTGGCTCGCTATCACTCGTCAGGAAGAAATCGACACCTGGATGGGGATAAACGTCTTAAAACAGTTGGCTGAATGGGGCCGAATGGATACAAGCCAGAGAAAGAGAGAAAAGGAGAGAAAGATAAAAAAAAACGGTGACCCCCCTTAACTGACCTGACACACTTTACATGACCAAAACATTGAACATTGAATGTGGATGATTGGTGTTCCCACCTTCTAATATGTATTTTTATATCCAATGTTGGCAGTTTGGAGAGTTGTACCGCATGATGCAGGACGAAGAAGCACCGAGGACGCCACTACAGCGCAACATGGACGCTCTGGCCAAGAAGCTCTCTATATTTTCATTCGGCTTCATTGCTGTCGTCTTTGTGCTCGGCCTATACCAGGGCATACCCATACAAAAGGTGAAGTATATAATATCTCTCTCTAAAGAACCTCAAGGGTTGCTTTTTTAACTCTTTTGCCATGAAAAGTCCTTCCTAAGCTAAATGTTTTTTGTCTTGTAGACTTCAATAAAAAGAATTATAGCCTATCAGCTTACTGAATATGCTACACACGATAGTTTATAACATCCCTTCAAGTGACAATACTGTAGTTTATAGCTGAATTGAAATTATTGTGTAATGCTAGCTGGTAAAGCCATCCTCTTACTCCAGAGTTAACCAACATTATACTACATAAAGTGTTGTGACGAACCACTTATCTTATAAACATGACTACCTGTACTTTAGCCTAGCTCCAAGCCTTTATCCCTTAGTAAGTTCATGGACGAGGAAATTTCCATTGGATGCTTTTTACCAGTCTTTCATCTCTAATTTCTCCCTTTTATACAGTATATAATATACAATATATACAGTATATATATAGATTTTTTTTTTTCCCAAAGTCATCAGGAAATTTTAAACATAACAACAACATTCATTTATGTACGATACTAAGATGTAAATACTAATTTTTCTAACTATCCATTCCAGATATTTAACATAGCGGTATCCCTAGCAGTGGCGGCCATCCCTGAAGGTCTGCCGATAGTGGTGACCATGACCCTATGCCTGGGGATCAGACGGATGGCCCAACGCTCGGCTCTGGTCAAGGGGCTACACACGGTGGAGACACTCGGATGTGTCACTACAATCTGTTCGGATAAAACTGGCACTCTAACAAAGGTAGCTATACTTTGCTATATGTGTGTAAGTATGTATCTCTGAGTTTCAGTTGCAGAGACCACTTACCACCTCTCACTACAGTTGGATTCTTTGATAAGTTATGGGCTTTTTCCATGGGAATATTTACCCTCCGGACCCGGATGGACTCATACGAGGCAATTTTGAGTCCTCACCGTGGGACCCGGATGGCCTTATGTGAGACATGGCTCTATGCCAAGCTTTAAAACCACTTATAACCGTGACCTAGATATGTGTGAATTTGTGTTTTGATTTTTTATTGTGTTGTGTTGTGCCTGTTCGGGCTCTGTCTCAAGTCGGCCACTCTCAAAAAGAAAAAAAGAAAGAAAAAGAAAACAAGGGGGGGGGGGGATGTGCCAGAGTATATAGATAGATAACCGTGCAAGAGAAATCTTTGTTTTCACGGCGGACGGTATGCGAAACACACAACAACACATGCACTCACAGTCAGTCAGTCAGCTGAGTTGTGCTTGCAACAAAGCCCAAGTCAATAGGTTGATAATTTTGACAGTCCAATTTGATGCATAAAGCACTGTTCAGTAACATAGAAATTGTTTTTTTTTTTTTTTTTTTTTACTGGGGGTGGCTGACTCGAGACAGCCTGAAAAAAAAAATGGACACACAAGAACAAAAACAAAGTCACACACATCAATACTCAGAAATTACTGTATATGAGTGTTCACAAGCTGAAGCCATAGGCGCTGGTATGCAGTGTTTACAAGCTGAAGCCATAGGCGCTGGTATGCCGGCTGCGCATTCGGATGATTCATGAACACGTCCCCAAACAACAATTATATTTTCCATTTGGTGTAGAATGTTCTAGACATTCGAAGATAACAGCTAGTTCTGAATTTTGACATATTTAAGACCTATCAAAGTAATTTTATTTTTTATTTTTTTATTTTTTTCCAATATTAGTTTAACCAGACCACTGAGCTCCACAAAAGAACTCTCATAGGGCTGGCCCGAAGGATTCGATCAAAATATATAAATAAGCAAGTCAAGATGGATAGGGAAGGGCAGGAGGGGAACAAATCGAGGAAGGTGAAGACACGCAGACATTTCTCGCCATTTCACCAGTTCAGCCGGACCACATGAGCTCCACATCAGATCTCTTATAGGGCAGGGCCGAAGGATGAGGCAAGAACTGCTACACCGCAACACCAACCAAGAAGTGATCAAGGGCGAAGAATGAAAAATTAGGACTAAGGTAGAAAAAAATCACAGTGAGATGCAAAAAATGCATTACCGAAGGGAATCAAGTCAGGTCGGCCACATCAGCAACCGAAGAGACAAAACGGGTCATTAGTCAACTACCTAGCCAAGCCAGGTAGACATGAGATATAGGCTGCCCGAGGAAAGAATAAGAATAGAAGGGGAAAAACATAGAAAGAGGAAAGAAAAACTACTCAAAATTATTCAAGCTGATGACAAAAGCTCGAGGGGAGAGGGAAGGAAATAACCCTAGCCCTCCCCCATCAAGCCCCAGTCACCGGCCCCGAAGCCCCCCAACCGCGCCAAGGAGAGTAATACCAGGGGGACAAAGTCAATATTATTGCTGGGATATCACTATGGTAAGATGATAACAACATTTCAATATTCAGACGGATACAGGGTCGCAGCCGCCAAAACCCCACTTTCAATTTCACAGGCCATAGCACGGTTGATAGAGCACTCGCCTGCAAACCGTGAGGTCGACGGTTCGAGTCTCGGGGCCAGCCAGTGTGCTATTGGCAGACACCAGTGCTGTTGGTGAATGGTGCAGTCTAGCAATCTGTGCCAACTGTTCACTGAAGTCCGTGATCATCAGGGCACCCACCCTAGCCCAGCTATAAAGTAATCTTGCTTAAGGTTCCTACCTCTTTGCAGGATCAGGGGGCAGGATATTGCCTTGTTTATGTATGATTTTGTATTTATTTATTTGTAGTGTATATGTATACTGTAGCAGTATATGAATCTATTATCTTACCAGTTCATGAAAATGTCCAGTTCCAGTTTTGAACTAACTATAGGAGGAGAAATGGGTGACATAACCCCCTCATAACTTATATTTTCTCTCACCCTCAGAACGAAATGACAGCCACTTGTGCCATGACCTCTGAAGGTGACGAGTGCCACATCAGCGGCGTGGGCTACTCTGCTGACGGTCAAGTGGTGTTCCAGTCGGGGTACTCCGATCTGGCCAGCGAGGCTCTCACCAAACTCCTTGAAGCAGGTTAATAATCATCCACATTTTAGTAGTTTATATTGTCCTTGTCCCAATTTTGGTTTGTTTAGTTTGCAAGTTTTACATTTTAATTAATAGTTATAATTTTAGCTTTGGTATTGATGTGTTTTGATAGGCCCAATTGGCTTACTGTCATCTGTATTTTTTAAACTATTTATGGAGATGTCCACTCACTAATATTACAACAGCAGCCACAGGGATCACTTGATGGTGCAGTAGTTTGGCAGGACTTTATTATTTTATAATTTGACTGCCATTACAATGTATGTAATGGAAAACAATGCTAAACCATTGCATACATGTACTGAATGTATATTATAATGTAAAACTTGCAAAGTAAACAAACCAAAACATGGACGATACAGTATAAAGGCAAAAGAACTTATCAAAATCGCAAAATCGCTATGTGGAAATAACGCTTTAGCAAAATAACAGTATATTTTGTTGTGCACCATATTTAAATAGTTACGTTTATTTGTCCTCAGGTGCTGTGTGTAATAATGCCCAGATAGTGAGTGGTCAGCTGCTGGGACAACCCACTGAGGGGGCACTACTGGCTGCTGCTATTAAGGTACCACACTCTGACAAACCAATTTTGCTCATTCTTAATATACAGTATACTATATATGCAGTATACTGTAAATGTAACAATTGTAGTGTTGATATTTACAAACTATGATTACTGTAGTTCCCATATGTGGATGAACTCCATGTGGTGATTAAATATGAGATGAAAACTGGCAACTGAATAATAGTAAAAGATTGTTTTTCCTTTAGAGTAAATGTAATTTTCATCTTATTTGACTAATCTCTCTTCCAGAAAGGTTGCCTGTATCCCTGTACATATTTATTGACTTTTCTGAATGTACAGTAATATTACATAATATGTAATATTATTATATTATCTATCTATATCTATCTATTGCCTGACGCCGTGATCCCCGAAGGGGTGGCCACGAACGAACCGCCCCCATGCACCTCTGTCCCCAGTCAGTCGACGCCCCTCCCCCCAACCAGCACCACCTTCGTTCATGTACTTCCTCACTCCATCCTTCCACCTCATATTCGGTCTACCTCTCCCCCTCTGTCCCTCCACCTCGCTCTCATACACCCTCTTAGTCATTCTCTCGCTTTCCATACGTTCCATATAGCCGAACCATCTCAAGTTGTTCCTTTTCACACTTTCCAGCACATCTACCTCCACACCACACCTCCTTCTTACTTCCTCATTAGTCTGTCTATCCCTCCATGTAACTCCGCACGCACTCCTTAAGTAATTCATTTCCACTGCTCTCACTCTTGGTCTGAGTCTCTCAACCAACGTCCATGCTTCGCTTCCGTAAGTCAGTGTCGGGATTACCACACTGTCATGCAAGGACTTCTTCACTTCCATACTGACCACCCTATTTTTTGTTACTGCTTTTAGCGTTCCTACAACCCTCTTCCCCTGTTGTACCCTCTCCCGCACCTCTTCATCCATAGTCCCATCTTTACTCAACACACTGCCCAGATACTTAAAGAGTTGACGATCTCCATAGCCTGACCGTTCAGCTTCACCTCACACTCTGTGACTTCACCCCTTTCGAAGACCATAACCTTGCTCTTCCCCGTATTTACCTTCAAATTCCGTTTTTCGCACACTGTTCCAAACTCATTTACCAGACCCTGCAACTCCCATTCATTATCACTCATCAGAACTGTATCATCCGCAAACAGCAGTATAGGTAGCTTCCACTCAATTCCCTCCCTTTTCAGCGATACACCAACATCCACTGCTCTTGATAGTATTTCTTTCATAACTCCATCCATATATACAGTAAACAACCACGGGGACATCACACACCCCTGTTTCAAACCAACATTCAGGTCAAAGAACTCGCTCTGCTCACTCTCCACACGTACTGCCGCCTTTGCACCCTCATACATGCTCTTCACTGCTTTCAGCAACTTGCCCTCTACTCCGTATATTCTAAGTACTTTCCACAAACCTTCTCTATCCACTCTGTCATAGGCCTTCTCCAAGTCCATAAAGGCAACATACACCTTTTGTTTCTTCTCCAGATACTTCTCCACAACACAATTCAGGGTAAAAATCTGATCTACACATCCTCTTCCCTTCCTAAAACCTCCCTGCTCGTCGCCTATCCATTTCTCCGTTCTCACTCTCACTCTCTCAATCACTACCCTACTGTATACCTTCCCTACTACGCTTAGAAGACATATTCCTCGGTGGTTACCACACATTCCTCTTTCCCCTTTGCCCTTATATAGGGGGACTATTATGCCAGTCTTCCAGTCATCGGGTGCACTCCCCTTCTCCCATGCTAGTTTGCACATTTTCCATACCCATTCTATCACTATCTCACCACCATACCTCAACATTTCCCCACACACTCCATCTGTTCCTGGTGCTTTCCCCAACTTCACTCTTTTCATGGCTTCCCACACTTCTGACATTATAACATTATTAATTATGTAAATTCCTTAAGATTTACTAAAACTTTGAGAGGCTTACACTCTTCTATAATACAGGTTTCGGCTTACACTCTTCTATAATACAGGTTTCCCTCGCTATTCGATGCCCCGATTTATGATATTATTGTAGGGTTTTTGGTGTTCGTGTTTGGATTTTGGCTGGTCCGAGAACGCATCCCCATTTACCCCATTGATTTAAGGGTTCGCTATACAATTTTTCTATTCAAGATCGGGTTTTCAGGAACGTAACCCAATTCGTAAATCGAGGGAGACCTGTATGCTTCTACAACTGCCGACAGATAAAGTGGTACAAATTCTCTTTAATAATTCCGATATGCTGATGAAGTAGTTTGAAACATTCTCATAAATTCATGCCCAAGACATTGTTTTCCCTGGATTAATGTTCCTTGTTTCAAGGCTATTACATAGGAGTGTATCAGCTTTTTATGCTGGCAGTTGGATATTGCAGTACAGTATTAGCTAATTATATACAGTACTGTAGTTGTTTATTGGGTTATTTATAGGACTATATTGTAAATCTATAATAACTTACTTTTCTTTTGCAGCATGGGCTATATAATGCCAAGGACAAATATCATAGATTAGAAGAAATTCCCTTTAAGTCCGAGACAAAAACTATGTCTATAAAAGTGAAAAATAGAAAGGTGAGTTATTCCTTCCGTTGTCTAATAGAATATACAATGCAAATAATGATAATAACAATTTTTGTAATAAAAGAACATAAACCACCATATAGAATGTACATCACTATATGAGCAAGTTAATTTGTTATCCAAGCAAACTAGTTGTACATATATTAACGTACTCTCGTCATATTGAAGAAATTAGTCAAATGGGAAGTTCAGGACGTTTGGTAACATACATACATACTGTACGTACTGTACATACATACATACATAACATTTTAAGGCTGAGTGCTCCACATTAAACAATATTAGTTGATAAAATATACAAATTAATATGCAATAATTTATAATATAACCGTCTTGGTGGTGTAATGGTTAAGGTGTCTAAATATCTGTGTGTGATAACCCGGGTTCGAATCCTGGTGGATCATATATATTGGGAGGTTTGACGTACCTCCCAACCTACCAAATAGGAAAACCTACTATTTGGTAGTAGTCTTGGAAAATCCAACGTCAAGGCTATTAACCTAATTGCAATGACGACTTGTCTATTTTGACTGCTATGTCGTCATTCCAACCGCGGTTAAAAAGAAAACGTCTAGAGTCTACTCCTTATCTTGCTCTAGGAGACGTTGTACATTAACCAAAACTACCACCGAAGGTGAAAAAAGCATAGAAGAGAAGAAAAAGGGGTTTACCTTAGTTACCGCTTAAGGCCCATCCTGTGTTCCGTCATGTGCAGATCCCTGTCGAACGTGCGCATGAGCGACCCTCTCTTGTTATCACATCTCACGTCAGCAGAAGAACGCGGATGGGCAGGGGTCCGGCGTGAGGGAGGGTATTATGTACGTTGGATTTTCCAAGACTACTACCAAATAGTAGGTTTTCCTATTTGGTAGGTTGGGAGGTACGTCAAACCTCCCAATTTGTTAGTAGTCTTGGCAAATCCAACGTCAAGGCTGCATAACAAATAGGAGGAGGACATCCAAGCCCAACCTACCAAAAAAACCAATGCATAAAACAAAATTACGAATGACAAAGACACAATGTAAACAAGAGAGTTTAATAAAAGAGTGAAAAACTGAGGAGTAGCTAAAAAGAACAGTTTTAACACATGCCCGTCATTCATAGTAATGCAAAAACATAGACTTGTCTGAAACCAAATAGGTACTGTACCCAAAATCCCTTTTCTTCAAAAACCAACAAAAACACTGAACACAAGAACAAAACACAATTTTCAATGTGGCAAAAACACTTATGTACTGGAACAATACATAATCCCAAACTTGCAATCCAGTGTTGCAAACCCATACACCCCCCCCCCCCCCTTTGTCAAATAAAACAAAGGAAAAGAACGAGGGACAAGGGGGGAAGACCAGGGATCTTCGCCAGAGCACCAGGAAACACGACCCCCGAGAGCAATCACCGGCCGAGGGGGTCGAACACTGGACACGGAGAGGTAGGAGATGAAGGAATTGATAGAAGACCACAAAACCGCGAGCGAAGGCAGGGAAGGATCGACGTGGCAGGAACCGGAAGGAGGCAGCAAAGGATCTGACATCGCGCGCAGAACCCCTACAAACAGGGTGACGGGCACGAACGGTCCGACAAACGTGGCGGCCCAGCTGCACCTGCTAGAGCTTCCCACCTGTCCGAGGAGACACCCACACAGCAGTACCCGAAGGCGGCGCCACAGACGCAACAGAGGAGTGCAAGGCTGACACCGGGCACAACACATGGCGAGGATGCCCACGCCGTAAAGCCTGGACGGCGAAAGGCAGGAAAACGGGGGCCTCCCTCCCATGCGTGGTAACAAAAGGTGGGGAGGAGGCGAACGAGACGCCATGCAAGGACGGGGAGAATCGGACGCAGTCCCGGGGCCGTGACAATGCCGCTAGTGCAGACACCCGATCCCCAGTGGCCAGAGCGACAAGGAAGAGTGGACGCCCGAGCAACGGAACCGGCGTAGCGGCCCTTGTATACGTGGGGGAAGCCAGAAGGACCAGAGCCCGCCCCAGATCCCACAGCGGAGAGACCTGGCGCGGAGGCGGTCAATCCCGGAAGGCAGCCGTCAGGAAGGAATCCAGCACCTGTGGCGGAACATCCAGCCCAGCGACGGACCCAAAGAACCCCCCGGACGGCAGACAAGTGGGTACGTATAGCGTCGACTG
Organism: Paralithodes platypus; assembly: GCA_032716605.1. Classification (NCBI taxonomy): domain Eukaryota; kingdom Metazoa; phylum Arthropoda; class Malacostraca; order Decapoda; family Lithodidae; genus Paralithodes; species Paralithodes platypus. Next base: position 8,691,089 of record CM064530.1, on the reverse strand, counting down.
GAAAGCGACGTGTACGGAAGAGGTGAAACAAGGAGCGTAGGACGAGGGAAGGAGAGCCAACTGGCAGGCGAGTGGCCTGTAGCCACCTAGTAAAAAACCTCCAGCGGGACCCGTAAGGCCCCCAAGGAGAAGACGGCCAGGAACGCTGCAGGAAGTCAGTCAGGGCCCGGCCGGGGACCGGGAGCCACCGTGCCTCATGAACAAGCACGATGCGAAGGCCAAAGAGGTCCGCAGGACCCCAACCTAGCCCAAGTGGAAGCCGGAGACAGGTAGAGGGACCGGACCCGGGCACCACCGCGGCAACCGGGCGGACCAAGTCCGTGCCGGCCACAGAGGCGCGAGGAGCCAGACGCAGCCGTGGTACAGCCGCAGCTTCGCGAAGACCCGGCACATCAACAGCGCGTCTGGTGGCGGAAAAATGGATATCGACCGCCACCAGTACCAGGCGACCATGAAAGCGTCCGGACCCCCCCCGGAGCGCGAGGCCGGAGGGAGAGGTCCAGAGGCAACTGGCGCGGCACCCCCGATGCGAACAAGGCGACCTCCGGAACACCTCAGGAAGCCGCGAGGTCGGCGAACACAGTCCGTTTCATCGCCCATTCTACAAGAACGCCCTGCCCTCTCGACAGGGCGGCCGCCCAAAGGGTGGCAGGCCCGGGCAGGGAGGAGGCATGCAAGGAGAAGGGGTGTCGGTCCGCGAGGAAGAACAACTCCACCGAGACCCCTAATAGAGTCAACGACCTGGAGGACCCCCGCATAAGGAAACAGGGGACAGCTTGTCTGAGTGTCCAACCCGAAGGCCACCGACTCACCCCGAAGGGCCAGTGCGGGGACCCGCAGGAAGAACAAAGGAACCAACAATCCGAGGGCATAGACAGGTAAGAGGAGGGAGACCCACCCATCTGCCGGGAAGTGGACGTCCCAGGTTCGATTGGGAACCTCACCCAACCTCGCTCGACGTATCTGTGGTTACCCAGACCGTCGGCGGGGGGTCGGTCCAGGGCACAGCCGCAAAGAGCGAGCCCCGAGCAACCCAGCGACCGAAGCGCCGGCGAACGGTACGCGGGAGCGGCAGGAGCCGATCCATAGGGGCAACGGAAACACCGCGGTGCCCATGAGGAGGAGGCGGCGTAGCCAGAGGCTCCCTAATGGAAGGGGCAGAGCGGCCCAATGCAGCGAACCCACGAACGAGTCCCAGAGCCACCCCGGGAGGGAGACCGAGTGCAACACGGCGAGGACCGTCCACCGAAGGTGCACCGCGGCCGGCAGACCCCGGGTCACCGTAGCGCCGGACAAAACCCATGCGAGACCGACCCATGGCACGACACGCGACGGGGTCAAGCGTGACTTGGGAACATCGAAGGGGAACCCTAACCGTGCGATGTCGCGAACGATTGTGAGGGCGTCGCCAATGCACAGGCCTAGGGCGTCGGAAACTACCAACCAAACGGCCAAGGAAAACAGGAGCTGGAGCCCGCTCCTGAGGAGAGGACCCAGAGCCTGCCCCACCAGTGCGGAGAAGATCTGCGGCGCGATGTGGAGACCGAAGGGAAGGCCGTCGAACAGGAACACACGATCGGAAGTCCGAACGGCCAAGAATCGCTGGAAGCGAGGATGGAGAGGAACGAGCCAAGACACATCCTGGAGGGCCAGCGACACTACCCACGACAGAGGGCACAGGGCCAGGCGTACCAGGGGTATCGGCAGCATCCGAAACCGTGTGTGCACGATGTGCCCGTTGAGGGCCAACAGATCCACCACCGGGCGGATCGCGTCGCAGGTCGGCGACGGAACCAGAAAGACACGGGAGAGGAAAACCGGGTGACCGGCGGTCAACTCCCTCGACGCTACCCAGCTCGGGCATGGAAGTGAACACGTGGGCCACCTCTGAAGAGATGGGCCGTTGTCGGTGACAAGAGCGGAGTGGGGGTCCGGACGTCCACCTCCAGGTGAGAACCCTCCGCGCAACCCGCCGCTCCCAACGTCCCTCGCGGCTACCGAGGGGCGCAAGGGCGAAAACAACCCGAGGGAGCACCCGAGAGGAGGGGAGCGACCCGGTACGCCCAGGCGAGAAGGAGAACAAGGAGGCTGACCCAGAGAACTACACATTGTGTTGACGTGGAGGTACCCCCGGTACGGGCCGTGCGGGCATGAGCGCCACGTTGACCTCCTCTACCCCCGCCCCCCCCCAACCTCGTCGAAAAGGGCGGGCCACCCCAACCCAAGGCCGGCGCTGGGCTGACCCCTACGAAAGGCGGCCGGAAGTGGAAGGCCGGCCAGCCCCGACACAGAGGGGATGAAAGGGGCAAGAACAGAAGTGCGAGGCGGAACCGAAGCACTGGCCAGCAACGTCCCAGTCTTGCGCCCGGGCAAGGCGGCAGCACTTGCAGCAGCACCCCGAAGAGGACCGGCAGAAGGACGGGACTGAGAAAACCCCGCGCGCGGCACAGCGCGTCGGTGCGTGACGTAAGCAGGATCCGTAACGACACAGCACGGCGTCGTGTGGCGGAAGCAGGGGCCGCCGACAGAGAAGCGGAGCATTCCCAAGCATCCTGCGTAAAAAACCCCGACGTATATAGCGCAGAGTACAACAAACCCTGACGAATAACCAAGGGGGCCGGCCGGCAGAACGAAGACCGTACCGTCGTGCGGTGCCGAGTTGCCGCGCACAAAACCGCCTTCAGCTCGGGAACCAAAGTCACTGCGAGCCGAAGGTGGACCCGCTCAACGCGGTCCAAACCCTCGCGAAGATCGCCTGGCGCAGACGCCTCGAAAAGCCGCAGGTGGTGAACAGACGTCTGGAGGGAACCTAAAGACAAGACAATAAGTCCGTCACCCTCCGTCGCAAGGGAAAAACCTTGGCGACAGAGGGCTGATCCGGGTGAGAGAAGAACGGGGTAGCAATAGAACAAAGTTCAAGAACGGGCGCGCTCATCCAGGACCAGAACGCGCCGTCCAACCCGCCGACAGACACAAGAGGAGGCAAAATCAGGGACGACTCCGGGGGAGGGACGGAAGGAGAGCCGTCGACGGATCGGTGTGTGAAGTCGAAGGCCTCAGCAAACCAGGCCTCCAATGGGAGAGGGTGACCGAGCATGACGGCTAAGCCAGGCGTACCGGCGTCGCACAAACCTGTCCCTTAGGAGGACAGACCCGTCAACACAGCCAGGGACTGAACAGCCGGAAGGATGTCAGTGCGGCTGAAGCCTGACCAGAGCGTAGGCCTGCAGAAGGGAGGGGGACCATAGCAGGGGTAGGTAGGGTGAGGTGCTGAGGGTGAGGCACCGCCAAGAAGGGCGAGAAGAGGGAGTCTTCCATCGACTCCAAGCGCCCGTCGAAGCGTGACACAACCCAGCCCTGCATAGCCGACAATTGATCCGAGAGAGGCTACCCCCCCCCAGATTGGTCGGCCCGCAGGGGCGAGCGTGAGCGGGAGCGAGACCCACGACACGAACCAGCAGCGTCGCGGCCCAAGGAAGGCGAGCGACGACGGTTGTGTCGCCGTTGAGGGACTCGTCCCCGATCACGAACGGCCGAGGGGGAAACAGCACCATTCCCCTCTTCCAGCGACACATCAGCTCCTGAGAAAGGGGACCCCGAAACCTCGCGAAACCCCACCGAGGCAAGAGGAGGGGTACCCCCCTGGCGAGACGGGAAGGGAAGGTCAGGAAGAGAAGAATGAGGAGGAGCAGGACGACGGGAGTGGGAAGGCTGGCCGGGTGAAAGGAGGCCAGGAGCCGCGGGGGGAAACAGAGCAAGGATCCCCGGGGCTGAGATAACAGGGCGGCCCGACACCGAGGCGGAGGAGGGAGGGACCACCACCGTGGGACGAGACCGTGAAGTAAGAATAGGCACTGAAGCAGGTGAAGTAGGAGAAGCAACGACATCCAGGCGGACCCTCCTGGACAGTGTAGGAGGAGGGAGCAGAGGGCCAGCTACAGCATGAACAACCGCGCGCGGAGAGGACAACGTAAGAGGAAGTCGTCTGGGCTGGGGAAGCGGGCGGAAGGGAGTAGAGCCCCTATCCGTAGAGGCCAGGGGAGGGCGCACAGGGGCAGAGCCGCTAACCCCGGCCTCAGGGCGAGAACCATGACGAGGGCGATGGGCGTCGTCAAGGCGATCAGGAGGACGACAAGGCGAGCGAGAGCGGGGACGGAGCCGGGGAAACCCCCCGACGATGGGACGACCGGCTGCGGGACCCAGGGGAGAGGGCCCGAGCGAGCAGGGAGAGGGCCAGGTAAATGGCCGTCAGTCGGGTCAGGGATACCCAGGGCGACGCGGATCCGGTCGCCAACAAAGGCCGGGGAACGGTGGCCCACAGTCCTAATGTGGCGGGAGACCATCGTCCACACCGACGGAAGGGAAGCAGGAGGCCACAGCCGCCGCCGAGGAACCAGGGCCATGGAGCAGCACAACCACCAGGGCCAGACACGTGCCACACAGAGCAGGGAGGTAGGCCGTAGAGGACACACAGAGCGAGTGGCGCAAGCAGGACTTGTGGCTCTCCAAGCACGGGGAGCGACAACCAAGGCGAAAGCAAGGCAGCCTACCTGCACTAGAAGAACACACACCATAATCAGCACGTCGAAGGAGTAAGTGGAGAGAATGTCCAAGAAGAACCAGGGAAGGAGCATGGGGAAACAGGAACACACATGCAAACAGGTATCCGTACTCACCCTAAACTGGGAGCACAGAGGTAGGTGAGGAGGGCGGCCGAGGCGGAAGAGCACTAGCAGAACCTGCAAAGATGGAGAAAGTGTTAACCACCACTCAACATCTTACATGCAGGGCCTATAACACCAGTAAAGTGCATACACCAATATAGTATCAGGCAACAAGATGACATAACAAAAGTCAATAGTGAAAGCCAACTATTACCGCAAATTTGCGGGCCAATGGAGGCATAACCGTACCGACACCACCCTCCTGCAATTTCGCGGGACCCCCCAACGATCTCCGCAAATTTGCGGGGAACCGAAATGGCCCAGAGGACCGAATCGAGCACCCCGCAAATTTGCGGGACCGGCCGAGATGGTCCGGCGCCGAAAAAGCGAGAGGAGCGTCTAGGAAATACCAAAGAGGCCCAGAAAAAAGCGTCATCTCCTTATGAACTCCAAGCGACGATGGCCATCAAGCTGAGCAGTGTCTTCCTTGATAATATCCTGACTCAACCGGTCAAGGGAGAGGCAAGGAAGACACACCAGGGGAGAGGAGGCACATCCCCTAGGAACCACCCAACCCACAGAGATAGAGCAAAGCCCATGAGGAGAAGTGGCAGGAAGGGTGGTTTGGCACAAACAGGGGCCCCCGTAGGGTACCCCAGGATTGGGCAAAAGGGTATGAAAGGATGGAGGTGAAAACAGTAAGGGAACACAAAAACCAGTAAATGAAACTGGCGAGAAAAAGGGTGGCCTAGCCGTGAGGAGAGAATGTGTCAGGGGCGAAAAACCCTGTGGTGTGAGGGAGGGGCCCCCGTGGGGTACCCCAGGATAACACGAACCACCAAGCGCCCAGGCCCTTGAGACACAGTGAAGGCTCGAAAGGGGGGACTCGGGAATAACGCTAATAATGCGGCCGACACAAACCCTACAAACAGCACCGCCACCACGAAATCTCAGATCGTGAACCAACTGTACACCTAGGCTATGAAAATATGAAAACTCATAGGGGCATAGCAATTCCTGAATGAGAAACAAGCTAGGCTAAAATAAGCTAAAAGCTAAACTATGCCCAGACTAACAGGAAAAAAGAATATGAAAAGAGAAAGGAATGAAAAACACACGAGGAACGCCAGGCGCCCCCGTACCTTCGGTAGCTATTTCCACACGCGTCTCCATTAAACACACTGAGGAGCCCATTTACGTGTGCCCTAGATCACGTAACATCTGTCTAACAAAAAAGAAGGCCAGATAAGCCGAAACGAACCTAAACAGGGTGAATTAAAGGAGCACAACAAAGCGACTGCATTCAATGGAGCGCGTGAAAAAATGATAACAAGAGAGGGTCGCTCATGCGCACGTTCGACAGGGATCTGCACATGACGGAACACAGGATGGGCCTTAAGCGGTAACTAAGGTAAACCCCTTTTTCTTCTCTTCTATGCTTTTTTCACCTTCGGTGGTAGTTTTGGTTAATGTACAACGTCTCCTAGAGCAAGATAAGGAGTAGACTCTAGACGTTTTCTTTTTAACCGCGGTTGGAATGACGACATAGCAGTCAAAATAGACAAGTCGTCATTGCAATTAGGTTAATAGCCTTGACGTTGGATTTGCCAAGACTACTAACAAATACAGTACTTTCATTAATTTCATTGGAGGTGTTTGGTATTGTGGTGAAATTAATAAAAAATAGATTTAGACAATTGTCTGCCTTAGATCATTTTCTGGAAAGGCGCTGGTGATCAAGTCTTGTGAATGATATACAGTATGATAATATACTTTTAAGCTTCGTAAATTACAGAGTGGATAGTAAAAGAAAGTGATAATATGATTGTAGGTCTAGCTGTCTTAAATTACAGACAGACAGTGATAATATACTCATAACCTTCTTAAATTACAGACAGGTGAAGTAGAGTGGATAGTAAAAGGCAGTGTGGATTCGTTGGTGAGATCTTGCACCCACTACCACCAGAACGTTGCTGTACTTCCCCTCACGCAGGAGAAGCGTCAGCAGATCATGTCGCTCTCTGCCGACTGGGGGCGCCACGGTCTTAGAGGTCAGTATGATGAAACGCACACACACGCACACACATAATATTTAAAGTTCCTATTCTCAGGGTCCGGGAACACTTTCGCGTTCCCTCGCCCCTTTTTCTGTCTCGTTGAGTAGGAAAATTTTACAAGAGGGTTATTATTATTCCTCTGTGATACAGAGGTCCCTCTATCCACAATGGGGAAGAATAATTTCCTTTTGTAATCATATTAGGATGTAAATCGTCCCTGATGGAGCTAAGTTACATGGGGTGGTAAGAATCATGAATGATAGAAAAATCAATGCAAACATTGCCTTTCAGTTATCGGAGTGGCGCGAGGTTCGTCCCTAAATGAGCTGAGCTACATGGGTGTGGTGGGTATCATGGACCCCCCGCGTGAGGCTGCCCGGTCCTCTATCACCACCCTACAGTCCACAGGTATCAGGGTGAAGATGGTGACCGGGGACGCCCAGGAGACTGCCTGTGCTATTGCTCAGCAGGTTGGCCTCCAGGTGCGCGGCGGGACAGTATTTTCCGGAGACCAGCTGGACAACATGGACGACCGTTTGTTGTCACAGCTGGTTCAGGAGGCCTCCGTGTTTTACAGAGTTTCACCGCGACATAAATTGCGGATTGTTAAGGTTGGTAGTTTGTTGTTACTGTATGATGTGTTCTATAGAGTTTCATCACAACGCAAACTAAGACGTTAAATGTTAGTGGTTTGTTATTACAGTATACTATGGCCTATTTATTACAGTATAGTAGTTTTTTTACACAATAGCTAAGCTCTACAACATAATCCTTTAGAAAATCATCACATAGCTTGAAAGCCTTCAAGTATCATATCTCCAGGCATTTTGACTCAAAATGTGCCTTAAATTTTGCCTTAAATTTTGCCAACTCTTTTGTACAGGCTACAGGTATCTTTGATTTTGTTCCCTTTGGCTCTTGCCTTAAGTCGGCCACCCCCCAGCTATGGGGTATGTGCCTGAGTATATACATATATACTGTACATACATTCACATAAGAAATATTAACTAGCTAATTGTAACTTACATGGGACCTGAGGCAAATTAAAGCAAATGACCTTTAGGTCCCTTATGAATTTTTTTTTATTTTAGGATTCATAAAGATTCCAATGTTATTGTTGTTGTTGTTGTTTTGTTGTTGTTGTTGTTGTTGTTGTTTTTCCCCAAGCTGCCTGGCCGAACAGCCCCAAGGCCCCGAGCACGGCCAAGGCCATAACCGAGCGCCCCCACAGAACCCTCCCTGCCGACCACAATAAAGCCTGGGTGACCGAAGCCACTCCATGGCGGGGAGCTGAGGAGGGTGCGGAAACGCCCGGGAAACCAAAGCCCCACCCAGGGCCCTGTGCCCCTCAGCAATTATGAAGAGAAAGTTGAGGGGCAAGGGAAAAATGTGACGCTTTGGCTTCCAATCTTGGTAGATTGGGATGGGTCAATCCACGAAAGAGACGCCGTCACTCGAGATCTAGAAAATATATAAGTAAAAGGAACAGTCAGAGTAAGCTATGGGTATGGCAGAGATCGCTCAGTTCTCACTCTGATAGACCAGCCCATCACCACATGACTAGAACCCAATCCTCTCAGCATCATTTAGGAAAGGCCCTAGAAAGCCGCCTTTGGCGGGGGGATAGCTCCCCTATTTCAACCCCTTTTGGGGTTGGGCACCCGCCCCATTGTTGTTGTTCCTCAGGCTGTCTCGCCGAGCAGCCCCAAGGTCCCGAGTAAGGCCAAGGCCATAACCGAGCGCCCCCACAGAACCCTCCCTGCTTACCACTAATAAAGCCCAGGTGACCGAAGCCACTCAGAGGCTGGGAGCTGAGGAGGGTGCGGAAACGCCCGGGAAACCAAAGCCCCACCCAAGGCCCTGTGCCTCAGCAATTATGAAAGCTGAGGGGCAAAGGAAAAATGTGACGCTTTGGCTCCCAATCTGCCAACCTCTAGGTTGGCAGTATGGAGGTCAATCCACGGAAAAGACGCCGTCACCTGAGATCTAGAAAATATATAAGTAAAAGGAACAGTCAGAGTAAGCTATGGGTATGGCAGAGAACGCTCAACTCTTACTCTGATAGACCAGCCCATCACCAGAGATGTAAAACTTATTAATCTTCATTCTTTACATATACAACTGTGGAATTTGTATAATTTACTCTTCTTCACTCTGAACAGTCACTACAAGAGTGTGGTGAGATCGTGGGTATGACGGGTGATGGTGTCAATGATGTTGTGGCCTTGAAGCGCTCCAACATTGGGATCGCCATGGGCAGGATGGGCTCGGCTGTTAGTAAAGAAGCCGCAGATATGATTCTTAATGACGACGACTTTACAACGATACTGTAAGTAGCAAAGTAATTTATTACAGTATACTGTATCTCCAATAGAAGTATTCTATGGTAACTTTAAAGTATTAATTGGTAAAATCCTTTCCTCTATATTGAGGAGGCTACTTCTCAGGGCTGCTCTCAGGCAAGATGATGTTCAGGGGATGTAAGGGAAGGATTGTAATATGATGGGAAAGATAGTTTTTATACCTTAACTGGTGATATACTGTAGCGAACCTTTAAGAAAATATTTAAAACATCGATGGAAGTGCCAGCACGTCCAGGACAGGGACTGCTGTAGGTCTGCTCCTTTGGTGCTAGTAGTCTTAAATCATATGGTGGAAATAACACTGTGGAGTGGGCAATAGGTTCATGCCTGGAAGCCTGGAGCTTCTGGAGGAAGCAAGACTTCATATGTTCAGTTTGTTCATTCATTGTGATGTATGCTGGGTTATTGCTATTCCAAACAACAAGAAAGAGAGTATGGGAGCAAAAGAGAGTTTGATTTTTTTTGTAAATATCTTCTGTTTTCTTTTCTTTTCTTTTCATTTTTTCTTTTATTTTGTTTTCTTTTAGTTTATTTTAATTTTGTCTTTGAATTTTGTGTCTCTGTGGGTAACCTTGCGAGGATGGAACATAACTGAAGTCTCTACCGGCATATACCAAACAACTAATACCATACTCTCTTCTGTGTCAGGTCAGCTATTGAGGAAGGTAAATGTATCTTCCACAACATCAGCAACTTTGTACAGTTCCAAGTGAGCACAAGTCTGGTGGCTCTCAGTCTCATCGCTCTCTCCACACTCTTCGGTCTACCCAGCCCACTCAACCCCATGCAGGTATGTAGTCTTCAAGATGTTCTTAAATTATCCATCTATGACCTTGGAGTTCTCTAGTCAACTCTTTTCAGCTTGGGAAGGACATCTAGCCTACCTGGATATTTGACGAGGTGTTAGGTCGATATTAGGCTTCACCATATGCCATATTGTTAGCTAATATACTGCACAATTAGCACAAAATGGGTTGGTGATATGAAATTATATCGGTATCTATTTATATCCCTTTTCCTTTCTATGTTCAGTCTACCCAGCCCTCTCAACCCATGTACAGTAGGTATAGTCTCCTACATACGTTCTGTTCTTCCACATGATATGGAATGTGAAAGTAAAATTTGTGATTGAATTACATACATATACAGTATACTGTAGATACATAATTTTAAAGTACAAGTGCGGTTCCGGTTAATTAAGAGTGTACTGTAATTTGGTCAAATAATTTGACTAATTATGTGAATCAACTACTGTACTGTATAACAAATCTAATTTTGATTCAATCACACTAATTTTTCTTCCATGTTTTATATTATGTGGAAGAACAGAACTTTGTATGAGACTGTGCATACTTGTGAAGAAATTATCTTTACTCTGCCCTCAAAAATTTGTAATCAAGCTCCTCTGTTGTGAGGTAGCATTTATAGTCATAAGTATTTTTACTATTCTAGAATTTGGGAGAGAATTCTGGCATTTTCAAATTTTTAAACCTTCTGAAAGAACCAATAAGATGGTAATGATATTACAGTATTAAGTTTTAGAATTACAGTTTTCCCAGTTCAGTAGATGACTTTTGGGCTAGAGCTAGGTTACTATACAGACTCTTAGTAGACAGAGGTTTTGAGGCAAGTAAATTGTTACATAAATTTAATATTTTTAGAGTCAATTATTTTGACTATTCTAAAATTTGACATCAATCATTTTCATCAAGCATTTTTAACTTGAAGTTTCTTGTATAACCTCTGGTTACTTTTTGTCTGTTTGTATTTATTGTTTTTCTTTTTCTATTATTATTATTGATGATTTTTAAAAAATAATTGTTCTTGTTAAAAGAGTACTCTTTGTTTAAATCTGTTGTTTCTTCTTCATATTTTGCAATTATTTGTCTTTATATTATATCTATTCATTGTCGATAGTATCAATTGCTTGCTTTTGCGATTTCCTTAGTTTATTTGTACAATAAATGTAGGTTATTTGTAGGGTAGCTATTGATAGGGGTCACTTGAGGCATGCTATGCTTACAGGTACCTACCCGATAGCACTATCGTTAGTGAGTGCTGTAATTTTTGTGTAATATTATAGATATCTTCTCAATATTTGTATTTTGTACTATTGTTAATGTCTTGTCATGTTGCAAATTTGATTTTAAATGAACATTTTGACATTTGACATGTAGTTTCTTTATTCATGCAGAGTTTAGTAAAAATTTACCAGAACGTCCCGGACTTCCCAAATTGACTAATTCCTTGAACGTGACGATAGTGCGTTGTTATGTGTGCGATTAGTTTGCTTGGGACCCAGATTAACTTGCTCATGTCGTAATGTACACCCTATGTAAATAATAATAAAAACTATTTGTCAACAGCCTACTGGGCAGAAGCCCTCATAAGGCTGGGGTGTACACCCTATGTGGTGGATTGTGTTCTTTCTTGGGAAACAGATTAACTTGCTCATGTAGTGATGTACACCCTATGTGGTGGATTGTGTTCTTTTATTTAATAATTTTCATTTTAGTAAGCGTTGTTTCCACATAGCGATTTTGATAATTTAATTTGACTTTATATTGTCCTTGTCCCAATTTTGGTTTGTTTAGTTTGCAAGTTTTACATTTTAATTTCATAAATTTTATTTTAGTAAGCGTTGTTTCCACATAGCGATTTTGATAAGTTGATTTGACTTTGTCCCAGTTTTGGTTTGTTTAGTTTGCAAGTTTTACATTTTAATTTCAAGGAAGAACTCACCATCCTCATTTAATTTCACTTCATCCTATATGTATCTTCCATCTTGACTGGCCAGGTTTCGCTAGCATACACCATTACACTTCTAACACAAGTGCTATATAACCTCCCTTTTAGTCGTAGAGGCCTTTCATCATCAGTCATTAGGCCATTAGGCAACTTGGACTAGAACAATGAAGCCCTGTCACAGTGCTGCCATATGAAACACAGCCAGCGCCAATAACAAGGCTTCATTGTACAGTATAGTAATGGCTGTTGGTCCACAAGTCTAACACCATCCCCCCCATTAGTCGCCTTGTACAACACGCAGTAGGTTGCGTGGGTCATATTCTTTTTTCCTCCACCATAAGTGAAGGCCCCCTTACCCCCTGGGGGTCAGTAACGTCAGCATTTTTCTGAACTTCTTCCATCCACTTCTGGCTCTCACGTCTGAGCAGGTCGCAGCCCCACCATCAGCAGCAATCACGTCACCCAAGTAACAAAAATTATTGACACATTCCAGGTGCACAGCCCCGACCTCTAATTATGGTTTCCTCAACCCAAACAGATTCTACTGATCAATGTGATCATGGACGGACCGCCAGCACTGACACTGGGTATGGAACCTATAGATGATGATGTCAAGACACAGCTGCCACGTGACACCACTAAAGACCTCATCACGCGACAGCTGATCCGCAACTGTGTCATATCTGCCACCGTCATCATTTGCGGTACACTTTGGGTCTTTAGGTGGGTAATTTACTTATTGTTGTTTTACCATCAGTTGACAACTGGTTTGCAACTGTCATATCCGCCACCATCAACATCTGTGGCACTCTATGGGTTTATAGGTAGATAGTTGTACAGTATGTTGTTTAATTTTTAATTTATTTAGGACATAAGACTGAAACTACTCCTTATGGATCACTTTGTCTTTAATGCATGTACAGTGAACCCTCAAACTATGCGTGGGATGCGTACTGTGCTGTCGGCGCGTACGTTCGTTTGCGCGTACATGGGAGTTAAATATAAATGGGGAAAATAGGTATTGGTCTGGGTCCGACCGAAAGTTGTACTATTTCTACCTTTCATCACCTAAAATCCACAAATATATAACATATTACTGTACAAATATGTTTTCATAACCTAATCTACCACACAAAATACATTTAATATATACAAATAAGACACAAACGTAAATTAACTCACATTGGTAGTGGTTGAGCAATGCCGGATCTGCGCCATCGATCGATAGCACTGCGCCTGAAACGGATCGACCAAAATAATAGGCCTAGCCGCCTCGGCTTACTGGTAAAGTTTTGAGTCGAAAAGTAATACACCCTGTATAGCCTATAGTTTCTTATAGCCTACATAGTGTCAAGTGAGATAGTTCAATAGCTCATATACATATTAAAGAATTGGCTTCACATCATTTAGCCAGGGGAGAGCAGTGGGCTTTGAATCGACTTTCGAAAGAAGTGTAAACAATCTCGCCTCCAACTACCGAACAGAAACAGATTTTCCATTTCTGATTTTGTTAGCTCAATAAATGATACATGCAATGTAAAACGAAGAACAGTCTTTTAATAGATTCATAATATCCTGTTGTGCTTTATAGATACAAAATAGTTTGGTACGGGAGATGTGTCTCTCTCCACAGTCAACAGTGACGACGTTGGAGGGCTTGGCGTCACGTCAATATGGCCGCCCGAAACTCTCCAACAGATACGAATCGACTCCCGCTCGTACGCTCGGCGCGTACATTCGAATAATTGAGCGTACTTTTTGATTTGTTGCCTCAATTGTGGTTCAAGCGTAGTTTTGATTACGCATAGATAAATTGCGCGTAATTTGAGGGTTCACTGTATAGTCAAATTATGTGGCAATTCAGGGTATGGGTAGGCACAGCTTGTCATCCCTAAAACTCTGTGATCAAAAAATTATCAACAAGCCTCAGAGTCAGATGGGTTTTCTGTTGACTTGGACAGATCTGAGTACCGGTAGCTCTTATTCTGTAAGTCCCTCAATGAGATAACATGGAATAGAGAAGAGGACTTAGTCGCTTGAAGGCATTTTGTTTATGGTGACGATGCCAGACACAACTACGATCTTGCTTCAGAAAGTTCAATATGTTCAATGCCTACTCATATAACGTGTTCTATTTAACTATGATTATGACTTGTTGGAGAACTCCCAAAGACACTACTAGTTTCCACAGCATCCAGCAAATATAATTGTAATAATTCTTCCAATCCTTTCCTAATCCTCCTTATGTTTTCTCTACAACCCCCTCATATCAACATGAATATTATGTTCACTCTCATTTCAGATCTGAGATGAGTGACGGTATGGTAACGATGCGAGACACCACCATGACCTTTGCCTGCTTTGTGATGTTCGACATGTTCAATGCCATGTCCTGTAGATCCCACTCCAAATCCATCCTCGAACTCGGCCTCACAACAAACTGGTACCTTTTCATAGCTCTCTCAGCGACAATGGGGTGTCTCCTGGCCGTCGTCTACCTTCCGTTCCTCCAGTGGGTGTTTCAGACGGAAGGGATTCACCTGACGGACTGGATATACCTCCTCTGTCTCACCTCCACTGTCCTCCTTGTCTCTGAGTTGAGGAAGTTTATGGACCGGCGAGGGGAGGTGCGGAAAGGGGAGCCCAGTCGGGGTTTCTTTGGGGTCAATGGAAAGAAGGCGGGGTCCAAAAATCCACTTTGGATGGATGCTGTTTGATTGTGCTATGTGTGAGTGAATGTAAGTATCTAAATTCTTCATCATTTGTGTCGAGTTATTCATTTTATCATCTTATCATATGCATAGTTTTGGCAATCATTATATACCTTAAGTGTTTGTACAGTACATTCTTGAGTAATGTTTGAAAGAAGGTTTTGATGAAATAATCCGCTGAGAATGGGTGCCATTTGACAGTGTGAGTGAATGCAAGTTTCTTCATATTTTTGTCACCTCATGATACACATATTTTAGTCCATTATCATATGGTAGTTGTTGTTGTTCCCCAAGCTGCCTGGCCGAACAGCCCCAAGGCCCCGAGCAAGGCCAAGGCCATAACCGAGCGCCCCCACAGAACCCTCCCTGCCGACCACAATAAAGCCTGGGTGACCGAAGCCACTCCATGGCGGGGAGCTGAGGAGGGTGCGGAAACGCCCGGGAAACCAAAGACCTACCCAGGGCCCTGTACCCCTCAGCAATTATGAAGAGAAAGTTGAGGGGCAAAGGAAAAATGTGACGCTTTGGCTTCCAATCTTGGTAGATTGGGAGGTCAATCCACGGAAGAGACGCCGTCACTTGAGATCTAGAAAATATATAAGTAAAAGGAACAGTCAGACTAAGCTATGGGTATGGCAGAGATCGCTCAGTTCTCACTCTGATAGACCAGCCCATCACCACATAGACTAGAACCCAATCCTCTCAGCATCAGCTAGGAAAGGCCCTAGAAAGCCGCCTTTGGCGGGGGGATAGCTCCCCTATTTCAACCCCTTTCGGGGTTGGGCACCCGCCCTCATATTGTAGTTAATATGAGTAGATGGATAGGATGGATATGAGTGTTTTATGTAAAGAAATGTCGAAATACCCACAGTAAATGGATTGAGTCTGATATGCTATTTATTCATTGAGTCACCTATGGCCATTAATATAGATGGTGAGAATGTACTAATCCTAAGCGAATAAATGTATATTAATTATTTATGCAGATTATTAATTTTATAACCATGATATTAATAAACCTGTCCATTGGTATAACAAGGAGTATATCGGTACAGAAAAATATGTGTAGCGTCCTGGCATTAGCGACTACTGAGATTATTTGCTGTAAGTTTGGTGATGTGGGATATTTTTGTTTATCTATTCTATCTATCTATATACTGAGGCCCAATCCCCATTTTTTTTTTTTTTCCAATTATTGCCATTTATTTTTTTATTACCACTTATATAATTATGGTGTTTAACTTATACATGAAAGTACTTAGGTTCTGGATATATTGATAACATTACGATCGTTACCAGTAATTATAAAGGTACTTACAATTTTTGCTAGAGGGGTACTTATGTGCAATGTACCATACTGGAAGTATGATTTATTTATTTGCCAATTCACTTTTGTACTGTCACGCTTATCTATGTCAAGCGATGCAATAGTGTATCATTATCTACCATTGTGAGTGGAATAAATGCCTAACTACTTGGTACTAAATGTTCATGACTCGTATATCTCCACCTTAGATTATATTCTCGGTGACTGGACAACTCAACCAGTAGACCATTTCAACCTGTAGCTCTCAACCAGTACCAAATCAACCGATACGGTTAGGTTAGGTTAGGTTAGTACTATATTTTGGCACTGGTTTGGTTGATTTGGCACTGGTTGAGAGCTACTGGTTGAAATGGTCTACTGGTTGAGATGTCCGGTAACCTATAGTCTCAGTTTCTTCAATATTTTCTCTGCGAGTTTTATATTAAATAGGTGGTGCTGTGGCTGCGTGGTTAACCCAGGAACTACGACATTCATTCCAGAAGGCACAGTAATTGAACACACGTTAAAAAACAACGTCTAATACCTGTACTGTGCTAGTGCCGGGAAATGTCTCAAAATTGGGTGACGCATAGAAAGTAGTCTCACCTCTCCATACCACATCCTCCACTCCTACCCACCACCAGTAGGCTGAGAAATTACATCTTTCACTTACTCACTCCCCACCTTTATACACCTTAAGCTGCATAAAATCATCTAATTTTAGCCAGAATCAAATGTATAAAGGCGGCATGGTGCTGAAAGAGTTAAAGACTGATTAAGCGAACCTCTGAAATACAAATATTGGGGGAAAAATTAGTAAGGAGAATTAATTCCGCCCGAGACAGATTGAAATTTTAATTGAAACAGCATTAAAGACCGCATCTGTACCAAACTTTTGTGTGGTTCTGCATGATTGGCAAGGATTGATATGCTTTTTAGTTTTTATTGGTTCTCACTTGTTATTTCTACACCCATTCCTAAGTATATTTTGTTCATATATGCAGAGAATAAGTATGCTAGTGTTACCAATTATTTCCTATCTTTCTGTAACACACTTTCTCTCTCTCTCTCTCTCTCTCTTGCATTTCAATCATTTCTACTGTTCTATCCAGTCTTAGAAATTTTCCGTAGCTATTTATTTACTGGTATTAATTTTTCATGAGGTCTTTACATGTATATTTGTCTCATCACATTCTTCTTTACTAATTTTCAAAACATGACAATCACAGTTGACATTAGTTTTGTATCTTAGTGTCACCAGTTTCTTCAATGTGTTTATGTATAAGATCATACTCAGACACTCATCTGTTCATTTGTTTCCTGTAGATATTATTTTAGTAAAAACAAAAACATTTGTATGACTTTCAAAGTCCTTTTAGTTTTTAAAATTCCTTACAATTAACCATTTTCATGCTCTGGGGGTTGCCGTTTAGAATTCAGAAATATAATTTTCTTAATCTAATAATTACCTCTCCAAAATTTGTTTTCTGCCCACAGCTCGCTCATAACTGCAGAGGTTGAAATAACTTAACTAAAGGTTTCTAAACACTCCTGATGGTCACGAAGGCTTTTAAGTATTATATTTTTTCACCAACCAACTTCACTTCTAAACTCAATTAATGAAATCAACAAATACATGTGGCACTCCAAGGACTCAAACCTAGGACACTCACACCGAAATTCCGCGCACTTATGCATTACGCTATCAAGGCAGGGTGCAAATTGTGTCCTTGTGGGAGAAAGGGTTAAAAGTTAGATATGGAAAACAGTTACATATTCATAAGTAATAAATGCCCTAGCAGATATAATAAGCCCAATAATTATATTATCTGTTGGAAAGTAAACTGTGGTTACCTGGATAATATAAAGTAGTCCCTGTGTACCATGTTTTGTATCTCACTCACTATACGCTCTTAAGGCAAGATAATTAAGGAATCCCGGGAGGACCATATGCTTTCATTAATTTATTCAAGTGCATTGGGGTTTGTAATGGAGGATTAATGTTCAGAACGGGTGATCTTAATATTAATCCTCCATTACAAACCCCAATGCACTTGAATCAATTAATGAAAGCATATGGTCCTCCCGGGATTCGAACTCGGGACACCACACCCAGAGCATAAGCATCTAAACCATTACACCACCAACACAGTTACAGGCTATGTACACAATCACGATTAATATCCATTTTCGAATTTTGGATATCAATCTAATCATGTATTTAGACTCAACTGCATTATGAACAGCCTAATGTATTAATGAGAGGAAAGAGCAATGAATGGGGCCAAGATCACTAGGACCGGCCGTTAAGGCAAAGCACATCCTAGTTTAAATCCCTACCCCTCAACTTTTATCTTTTCTATACTCACAGTTGATGTAGAAGTGTAATAATAGTATGACAATAATGCATTACCCAAAGAGAAGAGTAATGAAATAGTAATTTTGATTTTAAGTTCAGTATTATGTAAAGGAAAGTGTGAAATGAAACCGTCTCTAGAATACATGTACAGTGACACTCAACAGTCATGTTTGCTGCCGATAATTTATTTTTTATTATCCGCTAAACGTAAAAGAAGAAGAAAAATACGTTTCAATATCACAGGACAATGTTCAAATAGTTATATAGACCTCATGTTTGTTGAAAGATTTTTTTCATTTTACTCGAGGTAACCAACATCTAAATTCTGGAGATGGGACACAAGTTTTGAGTGTGATTGCCCTTTGTATATGTGTATGTGGCAGGGTGTCAAATGAAAGCCGAGACTTTTTTAGTCTTATCTTTGTACACGCAAAGATAAAACTGGTTTATAGTTCAAATTATGTCTGGAAGTGATAAAATGGCCAAAACAAGGCTATTTCATGTTCATTTTCTTGTATTCCTTCTCATATTCAAGTCTTAAAACAAAATTATTCTTGTTTGACACCCTGGTCTGAGTGTACAGTATGTAACTAAACCGACCAAGCTTTTCATGGATAATAAACATATGGGGAGGAACACTTTACCAGGTGAAATACCGTATTAAGTAATTTTTCAAGTACCATACTATTTTTTACCAAATGCTGCTTCCCGCCTAGCCGTGGTGGCACAAAGAAAACAAGGATCGCAGAAAAGTAATAGGGCAAAACAAACAAAAATTGGACATTCACATATTTTTGATAACATTCACATTGTTGCTGTTTGGAACTGCAAAATATATTTTAAAACCAGATATTGTCGTATTTTTGCAAGATATAGAAGGTTGGAACTACATTTATTTCACTGAGTTTCAGTGGAGGTAATTGCAATTGAATTTATAAGTAATGGAATAAAATTAGTGCATGTGATACCAGAATTACCTTAACATGACCCAACCCAAAATATCTGACTCAAAGTGCTCCTCACCACATGGTATTTACATCCATTCTGTCAACTTCTCGAAGTTAGCATTTACCGTGTTGTCCTGCTTGTGGTGCCTATGTACTGTAGTGTGGTGCCGTGGTGCCAGTATAGTGTATTGTGATGCCAGTGTAGTGCGTTATGGTGAGGTCAGGTTAGGTCAGGTCAGCTGTTACAGTTAGCCCAGATATGACAGGCACATAAACAATTTAGCAGCATATTTTGTTCAGGTTCGTGCAATAAGACCCTCTCGTTTGGACTAATCAAGGGAGACCTTGTCCAGGAGTGCAGCATATCCAAAAAGTGAAAACCCTTCTATCTTCCAAATTTTTTCCGTGTGTCTTTGTAATTTTGCTTTTTTTAATTTGTTTTAAAGACAAGGATGATAGTATGCATTTCAGTTGTTAAGTTTTATACTGTATTTCTATTTTATCGGATGTGACTGTCTGGAAAACCTAGGTAGCTGTGTACTGTAAACTGAATACCATGTGTCCCAACATTTGTTTTTCTCAGTTTGAAAGAGAATGGTACAGTTTAGACTGGATACAATCAGAGAGAAAGTTGCAGGTTTCTGGAACGCCTGGGCGAGAGAGAGAGTTGTTTCTTTTTATTGTATCATATAACTGATATACTGTATATGTGTTTTATAATCTTGGTTGGTTGGTTTTGCAAGTTTTACATTATAATTTAATATTAATTACTAGTCTCACATGAATATGCTGTATGTTTTATGATATTTGCAGTATGTCCATTTCGCGACAGGAGGCATACTTGAATGCATAGGTTGGCAGTCTGCCCCAGTACGGTACTGCCAGTTTTAAACTTGGATTATATGATATGGTAAAGTTCCTGCTAAGATTGTTTGTGTGAACTTAACTGTCTGATCTAATAATAATACTATGCCATATACACAGTAGACCAGCAATTGTGTCAGTTGTTGAGGTTTTGGTACGATAGATTAATAGTAAGATTTATTTTGATAGTATAAGATGGGATTTGATAGGATAGATTGCCGTAGGTTAGATTAGTACTGTATTGTATGGTGTAGGATAGGTTCGGCTAGGATAAGTTAGATAACATAAGATAGGTTAGTACAGTATATTGTAGAATAGTTTACCGGCTCGGTAGTGTAGGCTAATGGAGAACGTCTCGGCCTCCCACCCCGGGTGACCCGAGTTCAATCCCACGCTCAGGTATTAAGGTTTTTCGCATGCACTGGTAGCCGGTACTGTTTCCCTTGAGCAAGGAAATGGGTAATGGTGTCTGGTAATACTTTGGTTCGAGCGCTATTAAATCTCTGAGCGAGGACTAGAGAGAAATGGCGCTACTGTATACAGTATAAGTAACCTGAACATTATTATTATTTTTTTTTATTATGATACCGGTAGTTTAGGATATGTCAAGATACAGTAGATTAGATTGGGTTATGGATGTTCTAGTGTTAGTTTCAATATGTGTCAAGGTGATAATAAAGAGTGGCGTCTGCATCATTTTCGTAACACTTTTCTAAAAGTATTTTATACTGAAGTGCAATATTTTCCTCATTACAGCCGTTCATAACGCTAGTAGGAGTCGACGTTTTAGTTAGTGTCGTTTTTATACCATTGTCCCTTTAGTACATTTATAGTAGCATACATTTAACCCCTTCTGTACCGGCGACGTCTTTTCATACTATTCTAGCTATATTTAGATGATGATGTGCAGTTTATGAAGGCTCTGTGGTAGTAAAAATGGTTAAGTGATATAGTTTGAAGCCTGTTAATTGCTGGAGGCCCTTTCTAAACTGCATAAAATCGTCTAATAGTTGCTAGAATATAATAAAGAAATGTCAGCGGTAATGAAGGGGTTAATCCGCACTTTAGATAGTAAGAATGCACACAGTTATTTATTCCTACAATAAAATAGAATTAAATATCAATAAACACAAACTCAAACACTCAACTGAATATTCTGTACTCTGGAATTAACTCTTTCTATAGGATGTCATTTTCATTATATTTAGCTATCTGAAGAAGATTTTGTGCAGCTTAGAAAAGAAGCTGTCAGAGTTAATTGAAATACTCTGTACCTAATTCCTTAAAGTCTTTTATCCGAGTGTAAATGTCTTTTGTCTTAAGTGACACCCCGTTCTTAACATTAATCATCAATTACAAACCCCAATGCACTTGAATAAACTAATAAAAGCATATGGTCCTCCCGGGATTCAAACTCGGGACACCACACCCAGAACATAAGCATCTAAACCATTACACCACCAACACAAAATACAATCAAAATGGCACCATCGTATTGAGAGAGTTAAAGAACGGAGGATTTACACTCATTAAACTTGTCTAGTGTAGTGTATTTTATCTATGTTAACCCCTTCAGCACGATGACGCCTTGTTTACCTTTTATCCCAGCTAACATTAGACAATTTTATGCAGTTTAAGTAGGACCATGTTACTCAGAAGGATTATTAAGATATTATTCACCCCTTTGAGTCCTAGAGGTAGATTATAGGCTAAAGAAAATCATCTAATAGTAACCAGAATATGATGAAAGTTGTGTCATCGTGCTAAACCCCTTCTGTACCGGCGACATCTTTTTCCTTTTATTCTAGCTATATTTAGAGGATTTTTTTCAGTTTAAGAAGGATCTGTGGTAGTAAAAAGGGTTAAGTGAGATAGTTTGAAGCTTGTTAATTGCTGGAGGTCCTTTTGAAACTGAATGAAGTTGTCTAACAGTAGCCAGAATAAAGTTGAAAGAACGTCGTTGGTACAGAAGGGGTTAAGTGGTAACGGTGCTCCATTTGATTTCTTAACTGAGGTGAATAATCAGCTACTTTGTTGAGAAGTTTACAATGGTTCCTGGACAACTCAACCAATGGATATCAACTAGTGACCTCAAAACTAATGTTGGTTTCATCTCAGCTGACGGTACATTGATTGAATGCCTTAGTAACTTTTTTTCTTGATAGTTAATGGAAAATGTGAAACTAATATATCTTTTTGTCATATTAATACCAAACGCTATGGCCAAAAGCCGTAGCGTGGTTGGTAGAGCACTCGCCTGCAAATCGTGAGGTTGATAATTCGAGTCTCGGCCCAGCCAGTGTGCTATTCGGCAGACGCCAGTTTTGTTGGTGAACGGCGCGGTCTAGCAATGTGTGGCAACTGTTCACTGAAGTCCCTGATCATCAGGGCACCCACCCTAGCCCAGCTATTCAGCAGGGAGTGCATCATGGTAAAAACCACATCATCATCACAATTAACAACATATTTCACTACTGTAGAAAGTCTTTATAATATGTAAGAAATCAAGAGGAAGACATAGCAATTTACTGTCAGCTGGAAAGAAACAGAGTGTAGGTATTATGTAAAAGACCTAACCTAGTATCTTAACCTAACTTAAACCTAAACTAAAAGTATTGATTGAGTTAAGACCCTAAAAAAAAAATAGAAATCTGCAACATGCCAGCAGTGGTTGAGAACTACTGTACTTGTGCAAATGATCTATTTGTTGAGTTGTCGGCCACCGTTGACATTATAAATAGTAAAGGAAAATTGTAAATATATACTATGTTGATGTCTATAATATTGTAATGCATATTTGTGTGATACCTGTGCCATGAAAACAAATACTATTACTTTCTCAATAGAAGAAGTTTTTATTCACACTTATGTACAGTATAGCACTGTCATTATTGTATACAATATATTTACTGAATACAGCATGAATCACTATAAAACACAGTTTTAAATTATTGTTTGCTTTATTATGAATGTCTTACCCATACTGTGGCAATGAACATTATGCCATAACACTAATACAGTAAGTAGAACCCCACCCATCCGGTGCTCTCAGATACGGAAACCCAAGAGATTCGGACAGGCATTTCGATCCAGACTCATGTTTCAGCCAACCAAACTTGTCTGGATGGCCTGGGAAAAATAATAGTCAATCCGGAAATGAACGAGATGAATACAAGTCGCCGCACGTATTGTTTACATCCATCGTTAGATATCCAGACTTGTATGTCAGCCATCCGGATTTGTCTGGATGGCTGAAACCTAGGTCTGATTGTTTTAAGTTAGATATCTGGACTCATGTTTCAGCCATCCAGATTTGTCTGGATTGCTGAATATATATCCGGACTTTCGACAGATCCGGACTTTTGGCAGATCCAGACAGGGTTCTCCCCCAATTAGTCTGGATGGGTGAGGTTTTACTGTACTACACAATGTAATTGAAAACTTTTGCATTGGAAACCTATGTCATGTTATTACACTATTTGATACAACACAGTGCTCTTTAGAACCTGTCTAGTGTTATATTTGATCAGTTCAGTATCCTTTATCATGACTACCCCCAAGACAATTTAATCAGGTTTGAAAGACCCTATTAGAATCACAGGACTAACATGTTGCATTGGCAGTTGATAAAAGGACTGAAAACCTATCTTTCTTGGTGATAGATTATGTTATACTATACCTTACTATACCTTTGGTAGTTATTTGTACAGTTTCCATTTGATTGATTTGGTATTTGACACTTATTTGATGATTGATCGAAAAATAATCATCCCACTTCCACGTAATGCTACATCAAGGTAGTTTAAACCCTTCTGTACCGGTGATATCCTTTTCACTATATTCTGGCAACTATTAGACTATTTTATTCAGTTAAATAAAGGTCTCCAGCAATTGAGAGGCTTCTAACTCTCACACTTAAGCCTTTTTTACCACAAATCCTTCTTAAACTGTACAAAATTGTCTCAATATAGCTAGAATAAAATTAAAAAGACGTCGCCGGTACAGAAGGGGTTAAGGTGGAAGGAAACAAAAAGACACGCTTTCTTTATATTGCACACTATCTCTTATTTTAGTAGTATTTAATTTAGTATTTTAGTAAGCGTTATTTCCACATAGCAATTTTGATAAGTTATTTTACCTTTATCTTGTATCGTCCCAGTTTTGGTTTGATTTAGTTTGCAAGTTTTACATTTTAATTGGATAGTTATATTCCCATTTCTTTCACACAATATATAGTACAGTATGATGGTCTAAGCTAAATAATACTGTAATAATGGAAGTTTAATTTTGCTCATTTTGTTCATATTTGCTTGCACCTCTTTCACTGCACCAGGCATCACAACTGCATACTAGTTTATTTATGTATCACTATTTATTCTGGGTTTATTAATACATATTGTCCATCACCAGAGATCTGTTATGTCAATCAAAGGAATGAGTTGTGCTTGTGTGTTAGTATGATTGTCTGTGTGTGTATGATTCTTGTAGGGATTCTAACTTGTTTTTAAAGATTGATGTCCATGGAGATCGAAAGGTATTATGTGAGAGAGAGAGAGAGAGATGACAAGGATTATAGTTTGTTACTTTTCTTTTAAAGCATTGATGTCTATTAAAATGTAAAACTTGCAAACTAAACAAACCAAAATTGGGACAAGGACAATATAAAGTCAAATTAAATTATCAAAATCGCTATGTGGAAACAACGCTTACTAAAATGAAAATTATTAAATAAAAGAACACAATCCACCACATAGGGTGTACATTACTACATGAGCAAGTTAATCTGTTTCCCAAGCAAACTAATCGCACATATAACAACGCACTATCGTCACGTTAAATGAAGTAGTCAAGTTTGGGAAGTCCGGGACGTTCTGGTAAATTTTACTAAACTCTGCATGAATAAAGAAACTACATGTTAACTGTCAAAATATTATTTAAATCAAATTTGCAACATGACAAGACATTAACAATAGTACAAAATACAAATATTGATAAGATATCTATACTATTACAAAATAATATATAAAATACAGTACAGCACTCACTAACGATAGTGCTATCGGGTAGGTACCTGTAAGCATAGCATGCCTCAAGTGACCCCTATCAATAACTACCCTACAAATAACCTACATTTATAGCACAAATAAACTAAGGAAATCGCAAAAGCAAGCAATTGATACTATCGACAATGAATACATATAATATAAAGACAAATAATTGCAAAATATGAAGTAACAACAGATTTAAACAAAGAGTACTCTTTTAACAAGAACGATCAATTTAAAAAATCATCAATATTAATATTAATAATAGAAAAAGAAAAAGATAAACAATAAATACAGACAAAAAACAATAAATACAGACAAAAAGTAAGCAGAGGTTATACAAGAAACTTCAAGTTAAAAATGCTTGATTAAAATTATTGATGTCAAATTTTAGAATACAGTCACAATAATTGACCCTAAAAAGATTAAATTTATGGAACAAATTACTTGCCTCAAAACCTCTGTCTACTAAGAGTCTGTATAGTAACCTAGCTCTAGCCCAAAAGTCATCTACTTTAGTGCAGATTTTACAAAATCTTATTAACTGGGAATAAAAACAATTATAAGTTATTTTACTATCGATATTACTACTGTACTAGGGAAAGGAAAGTTTATTACGTTAAAATTAAAATCATCAACTTTGTGATATACTTTAAGTATGCACTGTTCATTAACCCGGGAACTGCGGGGAGACTCTTAAGAGTTCCCCCGGCGGACTGCGGGGAGACTCTTATGAGTGAGTGAAAACAAAAAATCAACTTTTGACATCGAAAAAAAAAAATATATATTTTTATTTTTTTATTTTTTTATTTTTTTTTGGCCCCTGGGCCATGCAAAATCTCAGTCCTCTACCTCCCCTCCTTCCCCACTTTCCTCCTCTCCTTCAGTTATCACCTATTTTCCCTGTTATTCCCTTATTCTGAGGTATATTTTCGTGCTAACATTAGCGAGTTGCAAGCAGGGTGTTGTCATCACTGATGGCAAGCGAGTGCAAGAGAGAGAGAGAGAGTATCGATCGACTGTGTCTCAGTGGCCTTGGGGGAAATTGGCGGGAAAGCAGCTTGCCTCACCCATACATTATACAACTCGCGGGCTATATCTCCGATTTTGACCATCCAAACGCTGTTTTCACTCGTTTTATTGTTGTTTCAGTTTAATACCTTTATAATCAACCCATAATAGGCGCATATGGATAAGTATTAATGCTATTAATGGCACAATGAATATTTTAGTGACGGAAACACCTCAAATACGTCAGCACAGGGGGACGTTTCCAATTACCCCCATGCGCACTTCAGAGGTTAACAATCTATATTTATATCAAGAAAATTTTCAACTTTATAATTTACGTTACATTGTGTGAGGGGAATAGAATTAGGGTAAATAAGTTTAGCAACTTGATTAAAATTTAACAAATTGCAGACGAGAATATCATCAATATATCTACTATTATTACTTAACAATTTAGCAAGTGCTAATTTTTCTGGGATTTTATTTTTCTTGCTACTGTCAACTAAGTCTTTTATATATTTAAATTCTAAAGCAAGCAAGAATAAGTCTGCAATTAAATGGCTAGCATTTCCACCCATAGGAATTCCTAATATTTGTTTGAAAATGTAAGGCCCGAATCTAACATAAGTATTGAAAAGGAGGAATTTAAGGGCATCTTTAAGTTTAGTTCTATCAAAATATACAGAACTAGTGGGAGTTGTTGTTGTTGTTGTTGTTGTTGTTGTTCCCCAAGCTGCCTGGCCGAACAGCCCCAAGGCCCCGAGCAAGGCCAAGGCCATAACCGAGCGCCCCCACAGAACCCTCCCTGCCGACCACAATAAAGCCTGGGTGACTGAAGCCACTCCATGGTGGGGAGCTGAGGAGGGCGACAGAAATGCCCGGGAAACCAAAGCCCCACCCATGGCCCTGTGCCCCTCAGCAATTATGAAGAGAAAGCTGAGGGGCAAAGGAAAAAAAATGTGACGCTTTGGCTTCCAATCTTGGTAGATTGGGAGGTCAATCCACGGAAGAGACGCCGTCACTTGAGATCTAGAAAATATATAAGTAAAAGGAACAGTCAGAGTAAGCTATGGGTATGGATGGCAGAGATCGCTCAGTTCTCACTCTGATAGACCAGCCCATCACCATACTAGTGGGAGTAGAGCTAAGTGATGCATTATTAAAATATGTACTGTATAAACATTTATGAAATAATTACCATTCCTAACGAACCTGTCAAAGTGCAAATCTATAATAAAGCAAAGCTCTGAATATACTAAATCTAAAGGCAAATTGGTATACAAAGTTGAAAAGTCGAAGCTATGTACCGAGGTAACTTTCGGCATGGTATTTATTTTATCAATAACTTCTAACGAATTGTCAACACTCCAATAATAGTTAATGCCAGTTCTTCTCATGATGGTATTACAATATCTTTTATGAGTACTTTTAATGTATTTTAAGCAATTTACGACTTGTTCTGATAGAGTTTTAGTGGTATCAAATTTTGCTCCGGCAATAAAGCGATATTTATAAGGTCTTTTATGAAATTTAGGTAACATGTATAATTTTGCAATGCACTTGTTCTTATCAGAAAGTTTAATATAAAATGTTATATTTTTCTTGGTATGTTCATCGATTAAGTTATCAATATTCAGATTATTTTGAATTTCATAAACAGAATTATAAAAGTTAATTGTCTTGTGTTTGTGTGTACGTGTGTGACATATGTAAGAGTTATACTTCGTTGCCGTTCTTCTAAAGCTATGGTCTCCGTAAGTTGAAATGTCTTGTAATTTTTGGTACTGTTCCATTTACATACAGTACATCTCTGTTTGCTTGTGATGTGCCTTGCTTTTTTTTTTTTATGTACCTATTTATTTTCAGTTCGTATTTTAAGATTTTTCCTTCTTATTTTTTTTTTAAAGTAGGCCTATAAGTTATGAGAATGAGATACTGTCCTACAATATGATAAATACACTTATACTGCAGGTTGTTCTCTGTTCATCATTATATTGTGCTAGTACTACGGTGCTTTCTACACGGCAGAGATGTAGAGGAAATACTCGATCTACACAGAATAGAGAAAGTAGGTAATTATTTGTGGTTGTAGGGTGTTTAAATATTACCACACAATGTAAAGGTACGGTTGCTCATAAAAATGTGTGAACCTTCTTAGTTTTTTATTTTGGAGAGTCAACTTGCAAGACTGATTCATGCATGAAGTATTATATACATTAGTCAATAAATCATATCAATCAATTAATTCATATTGAATTTAATAGATAAATTAAACCCATTGGATATATTTACTCTGAAAAACAGAAGAAGCTCCGTAATTTTAGTTAGTGGCTGTACAGTACTGCTCAGCAACATTCATGGACGGCAGGAAAATAAGCGCTGAAATTTCAAAATTTCTACAGTTTGCCATATACTGTATATAGTAAGTGATCATTCAATAACTACGATACGCTAGCTTAGTGTCTGGTCCCTAACTCATTGTACCACAGGAGAGACCAAGGGAAGCTCCAATTTCTCGCATAATGGTGAATTTACACGAGGACTTTTTCCACCAACTTTTGATCTGTAACTTTTTCCTGGTAGCATAGAGAAAATATTTTTGCACTGGTATTGGCAACTTGATTGATGGTATACTATTGTGGGTGACAGAGTTATGAAAGTAAAATTCAGAAAGTGCCAGATCAGAGTTGCGGGAAAATATGCTTGTGTAAATCTGCCTTAAGGAAACTAGTGGATGGTATGAGTTTGAGTACCTACTGGGTGCAGCTGGGTGAAGGCTCGATAAAAACTACAGTCCAATCATTCTGCTAATACTGTACATACATACTGTACATACAATTTTAAGACTGAGTGCAGTTTCAGTCTCTTGTCCTAATGGTGGCGTTCCAGGCAATCCTGTTAAGGGCTGCTTCACTTGTCAAGTTTTTGGATTCAAGATCGGCACGTATAGTCCGATCCCAAGTCTTCCTCGGTCCACCCCTTGGTGCAGCTCCCTCCACAATCACAGACCTGCATCTTGGCACTGGATTTGTTATTAATACAGTTTATTGCATTTATTTCATATTTAAAAGAGGATTGTTATTAGATTATATTGGAACAACTGTGTATCAAATTATGTAACTTCCAGACATAATCAATGTCTTCTTTTATTTGATAAAATTTCTTTGGTAAATTATGATAACTAGTGTGCACAATTTTCATTGAGTTTATAAATCCTGCCGAATGTCTGGTTCATTTTTTTTACGGGTAATCTGCCGGAGATGAGCGAGTTTGTATCTTTATTTATCAATTCAGTATTTTTGTTTGTGTTCTAGATTTATTTAGAATTGCCTTTTCTTTTGTGCATTATATATACAGTATATATCCCAAAGGGTATAGCATGTACAGTTGTCCACACAAGTTCTTTCCTTCTCTTTGTGATTTTATTTATGAAAGTATAAATTAAAAAGGAACAACACTACTATACCTTAATTTAGTATTTTGTGTTGAGCCATTGGTTAAGCCGCTTTTACCCTCAACTTTTATCGTCAACATGTGTCTGGTAGCTTATGAGGTCAACTTCTTAAATAATTCTTAGCCACCCAAATTAATCTCTCTTCCATCTCGTTTCCAATACCACTGCAAATGATTAAGGAACACCCGGGGTGTTCTTAACATTAATCCTCCATTACATACCCCATTGTACTTGAATAAATTAATGAAAGCATTTGATCCTCCCGGGATTCGAACTTGGGACACCACACCCAGAACATAAGCACTTAACCATTACACCACCAACACAGTTTCATTGTTAAATTAATAGTTTTTCTTTCGAGTTTCTGGTACCACTGCAAAATACCCCAGAAATGTTGTCGGAAAATATTGACTATGGAAAATTGTTGATAAATTCTCTGGTGTGATACCCCCTTTAGTGTACTGTACATTATGCACAAGTTTATTTTTATATACCTAGGTTGTGTTATCAGTATTTTAGTGTATATACGGCTCTATTAAACATTATACAATATTTTCATGGTTTATATTTATTCTTTTCTATCTTAATGATTGGTGCATGTTGTTTATTTAGTTTTTTGACATTCAGGCGATGTTACAAAATTTATCACATATAATAGTGCTTCCCAAATTTATAATTCTCAAATTGAAATTTAATTTTGACTATTTGTTGTAAAATAAGTCTTATTACTTTGTTCATTTTATCACCAGATAATATGTTTCTCTTTAAGAATTACTGTATCTATCTACAGTATATACTCTGGCACATACTAATTTTTTATTTTTGTTTATTTATTTTTTTATTTTTTTTATACAGTAATGGGGATGGCCGACTCGAGACAGAATTACCCTTACCAGAAAAAAAACTATAAATGTTGAATATATAATATTATAATTATAGAGTTGACAGAAAGTTCCTTTCAAACACAGCAGTAGAGCGCCATGACTGTGAGGCCTCCACCTCCACATCAGGCTGGCAAACCAGAGGATTTTCATCCTTTTTAGCTTTATGTATGCATTTATGTACAGTTATACTCTTATGCTCATATTTTTTAAGTCTCTCCTTATTCATTGTCGATTTTTACTGATACTGCCCAATTTAATTCTTGACCAAATAGACCTACCTTCCACCTAATCCTTCGGGCTAGCCCTGTGAGAGTTCCAGATCGGAACTCAGTGGTCTGGTTAAACTAATGGAGAAAAAAAATCAAGAATAATCACTAGATATTTGAAATGAAGAAACAAATGGCTGTAATAATAATAATAATGAACTAATATCTTTCTCAACACCAATAACGCCCAAGGAAATTTAACTAGGGGATATACCACTATAGGTTGCACCAAAGAACTTTACAATAATTTTGATCCCTAACCTCTCTGTAACTCAAAAGGGCCTAGAGCAAACTGGCTGTAAATATCCACACCTATTGCCTGGTGGACTCTTCCCAAATGATTGAAACGTCAGCCCGATTGCTTTAATTCATTTAGAGTTATAAGAAGTTAAGGGGTCAACATTATTGTCAAGTTCGCTGGTGCTTCCTATAGCTTTCATTAACTAAAAAGTCATTTATATAACTAACACTAATAGATCTGTGTCTGTGGTGTTGTAGTTTATATTCTTGCACAGTTTATACACATAGTTTTGCACATGTAGAATAATAACATTTACTCAAAGTTGTGGAAGTGTGACAGGACTTTTGACTGCAATTATACGTTGTCTGTGCTTAAGGAGGAATGATTTATTTTTTGGTTGATTATTTCGTATATTTATTATTTTTTTAGTTTCCTCCCTAGACCTCCATCAAACTTAAACAATATATCCATTAGATCCCCTTTCTAGATTAATTTGTTCATTTTTCGGTAGAAAAATGTCCCGTGCGGTTCTTTCAAAATTACAGGCTCACTATCGTTCGCCAGGAAAAAAAAAATTGACACCTAAATAGCCCGAAAGGTTTTAATATTGACTAAGAAATGGGACGAAAGGTCTTAAAGCTGCCAAACTAATGGGCCGAACGTCTAAACAAAAAACGACACACACACACACACACACACAATAAATGTACAGTAGGCCTACTTATATAGTACCACCAGACAATCAGGTCAAAGTAGGGTTCTCAAACTCAAACTAGCCAGGTGAAAAAAAAAACTATTGTTAGAAAAATTTGTATTGAATTAATTTGTTAGAATTGAATAAGTTTAATTTAGATAACTGAGAAAGATTGAGTTAGTCTATGATAGTTTATGACTTGGGGTTACATGATTGAAAGTTAGTTGATACCAAACTATGACTTGTATTCAGTAGGATAAGGAATGAATGGGTTTGGTATTTGTTTACCCATTTGGAGATCCTTTCCTAGAGCACCTGCCCCCAGTGTTCTTATGTCCAGGAAGGTAGGGGTTTACTACTATTGTAATGTATGCACAGTTGGCCAAGTAAATCTGTCACTCTGCGCTCTAGTAATATTTGCTAAATGTTGAAGAAGATATGTAAATAAATTAATTATCGTCTATCTACATATCTATTTACTCAGGCCCATTTTTATTTTGTTTTTTATTTTTTAAATCTGGGGATGGCCGACTCGAGACAGAGCCCGAACAGGGACAACATAACACAAAAGAAAAACAATGAATACAAAAACAAAACACAAATTCACACACAGCTACCTACATAATTATAAAGACCGATTAGTTTATGGTTTCAGTCTCACATCCCAATGGCGGTATTCCAGGTAGCCCTGTTCAGGACTGCCCCACTTGTCAATAATTTAATTTTGAAATCAGATCAC
The DNA here is from genome assembly GCA_032716605.1 of Paralithodes platypus. Lineage (NCBI taxonomy): Eukaryota > Metazoa > Arthropoda > Malacostraca > Decapoda > Lithodidae > Paralithodes > Paralithodes platypus. Next base: position 8,658,736 of record CM064530.1, on the reverse strand, counting down.
ACATCTCACATCTTTTTAGGTCTACCCCTCAATACAGCTCCCTCCATGTTCACAGACTTGCATCTTGTCACCCAGTTTGGATCATCCATCCTCTCGATATATTCAAACCATCAAAGCCTGCTTGTATCTCATTGCTGATACTCTTGGTACCTAACCACTTCTTTAACTCCTCATTAGGTATCCTGTCTTGCAGTTTGACCCCACACATCCATCTCACCATTCTCATTTTGTAATTAATGTAAATTAATATTTGAATGGCATCTTCATTAAAACTACATTAAATGTTGGATGCCATTTTCTAATATAAAGGTAGTTGGTATTGTGATATCACTTGTTTGGCCAACTGTATGTGCTTTACTTATCTCTGTTTTAATCAGACTAGTTAACCTCCTCAATCAGAAGACAATAATTTTATTTTCTTGTTTCCTACACACAAGTTATTCAACTTAGGAAGTAACTCAGAGTTAGAGGATTAAATGAGATATAATAGATAAAACAAAATCTCAATAAACCCTTCGACTCTCTCATACCTTCACTTAAACTGAACAAAGTCATCTAATATGAAAACAGTTATCATCGTGCTGAAGGGGTTATTAACTCTGGCGAAGGAAACTCTTATATCGTTAGTGAAAACATGGGACGATATTTAGGTAGATTCATTTGGTAGTACTGTAGTGAGGTGCCTAATAAGATAAATAATAATAAAATCTGGTTATTCTCTTGTCATAAGCACCAGTTCACCACATTAGCGGATTCAATGGCACTCACTTTACGGGCCTGTTCAAAGATCCTAAAGTTTGGTTTCATCATTTAACCCTTTCACGCACAGGACGCGATTTGAGCCTATTCTGGGATACTTTAAAGCCTTTGTGACCATCAGGGGTGGGAGAGGGGTATATGCCCAGGATTCGAACCCACCCACTCCAGGTATATTTGGGAGAGTCCGGCACCGTAACCACTCGGCCATGAGCGAATGTGGTTATGGTGCCCGACTCTCCCAAATATACCTGGAGCGAGTGGGTTCGAATCCTGGGTAGGATACCTCTCTCCCAACCTGTCGTACATTATCATTAGATAACCATCAGGGGTGTTTAGAAACTAGTTTAGTTACTTCAACCTCTGTAGTTGTCTTTGAGTTAGCTGTGGGCAGAACACTAATTTTGGAGAGGTAATTATAAGATTGAGATAACTCTATTTATGATTGCTAATCGGCAACTCTGTGTCCACACGTGCGTGCAAGGGTTAATGTAAATTCAAGTGTTAGGGCCTTGACAAAATATTGGGATTATAGGAAGTTAATGAGCATTCTTGTTATTTTGTTTTAAATATTTTCCAATGGTGTCTAATCTCAGAATACATAAAAAGGGGAATTAGATTTAAAAGACAAAAATATAGACTTATTATATTACTTTTATATGTTCACTTCTGTATATAATTTGATCTTGCAACACTGTTACCACAATATGCAATAATTTCTTAAGGATATATCATACTGGATTTATGACCATATAGGCCCTATGTATGCAATTTTTATAAGAATGTAAGAAACCAAGAATTATCTACTCAAAATACATGTCTAGAAAGAATGATAATACTGTAGTGACCAGACAACTCGACCAGTAAACCATATCAACCTGTAGATCTCAACCAATACTGTTTGGAGAGGTTAAGTTAACTCCTTCAGGCTCTAAGACGCATTTCTTTCATAATTTCTGGCTATTATTAGACAACTTAATTCAGATTAGGAAGGTTATATCACCGTATATGGAAGTCTTGGGTTGAATTGAGATAATCTTTACCTTTTTTACTCCCACAGATCCTTCATAAGCTGTATAAAATCGTCTAATGATAGCCAGAATAAACTGCCAAAATGCGTCAGGATCCTTAAGGGGTTAAGTTAGAATATAGGGCTCTAATTTTTCACAGCTTTAATTAATTTTGGTCGAGTCCCATTGGTTAAAATTACTACTGGTTGAAATATTTTACTGATTGAAATGGTCTGCTGGTTGAAATGGCCTACTAAATGAGTTATCCGGGATCCAATGCTAATGTGTGATAAAGAAGAATCGTACTTATTTTTTGCTGTGCAACATTTTTGGTGAATGTGTGAAAGGTAGGCGTAGTGATGTTGTATTTCTTCTTGGCTTAATGTGCATATCATTATCAACTTTATATGAATATCTTAACCTTTTAATAAAGTTAAGACCACAAAAGATATCTCTGTGTTATCTTCACCTATGTATTTTCTTAATTTTTACCCCATAGTACGCCAGATCTCCATATACATATAGCCTACTGTACATACATAAATGTAAAGACCAAGTGCTGGCCAAATCAAACTTCTTTCACAAACAAGGAATTAAACTTAAATAATCCTAATTACAATAAAATCTGGTCAATTCTCAACAATTTCAACTCCAACCTCAACGAATCAACATCCATGCCACCAGGAAAATATGCTGATGGTATTCTAGTGAGGGACTAATGGGAAAGCCAGTATCCTCGCCAATATATTCTTAACTAATTCAACCTTGGATGACTGGGATCATGGTAGAATTACTCTGTATTTATTGCTATATATATCTAGATAGTAATTATACCATGGGTTTAATAATGAAAATATGATGTGATACTCCCGTAGATTTTGGAAATGTATAAATGTGTAAAATACTTGGTACCAAACACTTTTGACTACACTACGCATTTATACATTCATTCATTCATACATACTGTATACAGTATATACACTCTGTACCTACAGTGCTTTCATTCAGTCACACATGCATAGCCTACGGCGTTTCCATCCATTCATTCATACATACAAGCATACGGTGCTTTCATTCATTCATAAGGTGCTTTCATTCATACATGGTCAGGTGGTACTGGAGAGAGACGGAAGCTAGGAATCCTCCTCCCCTTGTAGAATTCACCTACTAGACGAGACAGAGCAAGGGGCGAGGGAACGCGAAAGTGGTCCCGGACCCTAAGAATTGGCACTTTAAATGTTGTTCCTGTTCGGGCTCTGTCTCGAGTCAGCCACCCCCAGCTATGGGATATGTGCTTGAGTATTACATACATACACAATTCTGAAAAAAACCAAGTACATTAATCGAACCTGGTATATGTTAGGCTATTCGTCAAGTTATTTATTTCCACTGTAGCCTACAGATATCCGTAAAATAAACAGTAAAAGAGTGTAGATATTGACGTTCGAAACCCTTATTCAATATTACTCACCTGGTTAACTCACCTACGGTGTCTGAACTGTAGTATACTCCCCAAATTACAAGTTTGACAGTGTCAAACTGCCCAATGCCCATATCACGGCATGAGTTAGCACATGGCAGGGCTAAGGTGCGAATTTGTCCGCTGATAATATTCGGATGTCGGATGTCGGATGTCGTCTCCAGTTCAGTTTCAGTTTCAGTTTCTATGGAGCTCGTCCTGGAATCTTTACGACTCTGAACCTCACGATTCTATACAGGACTGGCCATTTGTATCGGCACTAGCTCAGAGAAGAGTGTTGAGAGGGGAGAAGGGGTGTTGGAGAGAGAGGAAGCTGTTGGAGTGGCTTTGTTATGTGTGTTTTAGTCTGTATACGTCGTCAGGATGTCCCCTGACTGGGTGCGCCAAGGGGCAGAGCGCATGACCTACAAAAGTACATTCCCGCATACTGTTATAGGCCTACACGTATAATTTTCAAATTCGATCAACATTGATATTATTGTTTCATAAGGTGAGACAATTTAAATAAATTTAAACACAAAAAGAAGAAAAACTGAAAACTATGCATGATTAACTCAATGGCCTACAAATTGCGTCCTGCGGTGAAGTTTGGCCATCTGTCATCCTAACATGGCGCCGACGCGAGTGGCAGGTGTAGCGTTTATCTCTGTGTTTGTGATAATACTATTGTAATACAGTGTCTGTGGAACTTATCCGTGTGTCTGAAGTATGGAGGGTGTGCACGGTGCATATTATCAGGACGGCGCAGAGTTAAGGTAAGTGTAGAGTGAAGGCCTTAACAGTATTACTAGAAGTTAGATTTGCAGTTGCCCACTAGGCGGAATGAGTTGTCTTACTGGGCGTACGTCGTGTAAACACGTGAGTTGATGTCAAACAGCACATAAGAAAGCCACTCCAACAGCTTCCTCTCTCTCTCCAACACCCCTTCTCCCCTCTCTACACTTTCAATAAATAAACACATACAAAAGATGTCCAAACGCTAATAACGCCTGTGCAAATATCTGGAGATTCCTACTCCGTGTACATTGCACATCACAACCCTAAGAACAACAAACCGGGTGTGTGGGAGCGGCTGCCCCCACCCAAAATACTAGGATAGGTTAGGTAAGGTTTTTAGGTTAGGCCTAAGCTAATGTCCTTTAAAATGGATATAATACACACAAGGATATACCAAGTCAGAGGTAGGGGATACGCCCGATAACACAACTCTTGCCGACTTGTATACCATCACGGTGCAGATCTGTGGTAAAGTTATATATGCAACATATGAATTTTTATCGGTATAGGCCTATTGATACACTGGAGGTTAAACCATGATACCGGGACCAATACAAATATATTGGTGCAGAATGGTGCTAGGCCTAAGTGGTTCACTGGTTCGTTTCCGCCCTTCTTGATGTGTATAGCCTAGGCTAGGCCCTATATTTCTCCCAAGTGGGGCAGTTCATTCTCCATTCCGATTAATTTTAGTTTCAACCTTTCAACGAATAGATTTTCTTGCAACTCCTTGCCTTATCTGACTAGGCTATACTGCTATGTCCCTATCTTGGTTACGAAGATTGTGTAATTATTTAATGTATGTTGGCAGCAATTTATTATTTGTCCATAATTCCAGTGAAGGTGAAGTCCATTTTATTTTCAAACACTAATTTCCATTGTATTGGGGATACAATGACAATACTGATGAACATTATCAATATGTTCTAACAGCACAGCAATATTGATTATGTGAATTGTTTCATGTGGCGAAAACTAGTAACAATCGCTCACCTTCCATTGCCATATTACCATGGCAATGAGACGCTCGTGACACCACATTGCACAATGGCGGTAGCCGGGTAGAGCACAATATTGGGAGGTGGACGATGTGCGGTCTTGTCGATGACAGAATCTCGAAAAACTTTATTGATGTGCACAATGCAAAATTTGGGTTTAACAGTACATAATGGTCAAATGACAACAGGTTTTAAAATAACAGAACACGATATATTATAACCTACCGCTCAGAAGGAATATAGGCCTTGAAGAGGACTTTCCTAGCTATGGTCAAAGATTACGGTACCGGTAACTCCCATAACAAGGCCCGGGATGGATGTAGTTACCGGGTGTACCACTACCACTATTGTTTATACAATGCGTATTGTAAGCCAGACTTTGGACTTCCACTCTGGAACAATTGTAAGACTTTTTCTACAGGTATCTTCAAAACTTTTGCCTTAGCTATCAACAAGTCAATGAAGCGGATCCTTGGTGTACCTTTCTATACCTGTAACCATGAGGTGGCAGAGTCATGTGAACAATTACTGCCGAAGCATCACGTTGCTTTTATTCAGGCAAGATATTTTCACAGAATAGCCAGGTCTAATAATCTTATAATTAATACTAATTTGCTATACTTGCAGTCTGGACTCTTTATAAACAATGTTGAAAATCTATTTCATAAGACATATAATATTTATGTATGGAAGTATGATCCTAACACAATCTACTCTAGAATCCTATGGGTTCAGCGACACGAAGAACGACGGGCTCCCGTGTCTTATGATCCAAATACAAGGTAATGCTTCCTCGGTCTATCTAGGATGTCATATAATTATTCATAATTAAATCTATCTATTGCCTGCGCCGTGATCCCCGAAGGGGTGGCCACGAACGAACCGCCCCCATGCACCTCTGTCCCCAGTCAGTCAACGCCCCTCCCCCCAACCAGCACCGCCTTCGTTCATGTACTTCCTCACTCCATCCTTCCACCTATCATTCGGTCTACCTCTCCCTCTCTGTCCCTCCACCTCGCTCTCATACACCCTCGTAGTCATTCTCTCGCTTTCCATACGTTCCATATGACCGAACCATCTCAAGTTGTTCCTTTTCACACTTTCCAGCACATCTACCTCCACACCACACCTCCTTCTTACTTCCTCATTAGTCTGTCTATCCCTCCATGTAACTCCGCACGCACTCCTTAAGTAATTCATTTCCACTGCTCTCACTCTTGGTCTGAGTCTCTCAACCAACGTCGATGCTTCGCTTCCGTAAGTCAGTGTCGGGTTTACCACACTGTCATGCAAGGACTTCTTCACTTCCATACTGACCACCCTATTTCTTGTTACTGCTTTTAGCGTTCCTACAACCCTCTTGCCCTGTTGTACCCTCTCCCGCACTTCTTCATCCATAGTCCCATCTTTACTCAACACACTGCCCAGATACTTAAAAGAGTTGACGATCTCCATAGCCTGACCGTTCAGCTTCACCTCACACTCTGTGACTTCACCCCTTTCGAAGACCATAACCTTGCTCTTCCCCGCATTTACCTTCAAATTCCGTTTTTCGCTCACTGTTCCAAACTAATTTACCAGACCCTGCAACTCTCATTCATTATCACTCATCAGAACTGTATCATCGCAAACAGCAGTATAGGTAGCTTCCACTCAATTCCCTCCCTTTTCAGCGATACACCAACATCCACTGCTCTTGATAGTATTTCTTTCATGACTCCATCCATATAATTATACAGTAAACAACCACGGGGACATCACACACCCCTGTTTCAAACCAACATTCAGGTCAAAGAACTCGCTCTGCTCACTCTCCACACGTACTGCCGCCTTTGCACCCTCATTCATGCTCTTCACTGCTTTCAGCAACTTGCCCTCTACTCCGTATATTCTAAGTACTTTCCACAAACCTTCTCTATCCACTCTGTCATAGGCCTTCTCCAAGTCCATAAAGGCAACATACACCTTTTGTTTCTTCTCCAGATACTTCTCCACAACACAAGTCAGGTTAAAAATCTGATCTAAATCATAATTAAATGCGGTTGCTAAAGATGATATAATAAAATATATATTTGATTATAGGCTATACTGTAAATAAACAAGAGTTGTAGGAATTCATGTGTATACCTTTTCAGCTATTTTACTTTTCTAAATTATTTTAATGGATATGTAATATGTACATGAATGTAAATTTTGTATATATTATGAAATAAAGACAATTGAATTGAATTGAATTGAATTGAATTGAATTGAATTGAACTACTGACATACAACATAGGCTAAATCATCTATAAATACTTATAATAAAATAAATACTTATAAATCTATAATACTAGGTTAGGTTAGGTTGTTGTTGTTCTTCCCCAAGCTGCCTGGCCGAACAGCCCCAAGGCCCCGAGCAGTTAGGTTGTTTGGTTAGGGTAATGTATTTTTGTATCCAAACGCAGTCAAAATAGACGGGAACATGATGGTGAGCATCCGCGTAGTGTAAACAAGACGGGCGGTACACCCGGTAACTACATTCATGCCCAAGGCCCTTGGTGGCGAGATGGAATTATTTATCGGTTTGAAGCACTTCTTCAGGACCTTTTTCGACCATTTAAAGAGCTTGAGTATTGAATTGAAGGATGTTATTCAGCAATACCCAACCTGTCCATGATAGCTTCGTCATGGGCGGCTCAGGGGAACTCGTCCAACTGATAGGATGAGAATGCCAACGAGGTTTAAAAAAAATATTTTTCTTTGGAGTTTGAACTAATATAGATATTTAGCCTATAATTATATACACAGCATATTGATGACAAGTTGTAACTACTGTATTCATTTTATTTGATCATAGTTCACCTTTAACCATCGAGCCTATAATATTGGGAAAGTGTAGGTACGGCTTTGGGTACCGTAATTCTAAAGCTAGACAATAAAGTCAAATGTGTATGCGAAACTAGCCGAGTTTAAATTCAAACTTGTTCATGTATGTTAAATGGGAAATTATTAATCGGGTTCGAATCCCGGCGGATCACATAAATGCTTTCATTAATTTCATTGGAGGTGTTTGGTGGTGTGGTGAAATTAATAAAACAAATGGATTTACATCTAGACATCCTTGCCATTATTTTCTGGCAACTAATAAACGTTTTTATTATTCTTAAAACAAAAATCTCTACCAATTAATAGGCTGCAGACTATCTCAGTTAATTCTTTTAGCTGCCATATATCCGTTTTAAGCTTCATAAAATCGTCTAAATGTAGCTATAATAGAATATAATTATAAAGACGTAGCCAGTACAGAAAGGGATACGTATATACAGTTTTGACCATTTTATCTTATCCAATTTTATTTTTCATTTTTCTTCCTCCTTGTTCTCCCACTTTAAGTACGGCATATAATTTTCTATTCTGTTATCCAATTTTTCTGTTCAGTTTTCTTCCTCCTCGTCCTTCCACTCCCTTTCTTATTGCTTTCTTCCTTGTGTCTCGCCTTGTTTGTCCCTTTCCTTCTTCTCTCTCTCAGGGGCCTTCCTCTCGTTTTAAAGTGAATCTGCTCATTACAGTTAAACCCCTCAATGGTCTCTCTCTCTCTCTCTTACTAGACCCCCTCTACCTCGACCCCACCTCTCTCTTCCTAGACACCCTCTCTTCTCCCTTGATCCCCTCTCTCTCTCCCCCCCCCCCACACACACACACAGCAACTCCCCCCCCCCCCGTGTTCATGATAAACGGCAAATAGAATGTCATGATCCGAGCTCTGTTTGGAAGGTAAAGGATGAAGGGGGGGGGGGGGGTGAGGGGGCTTGGCTTGGGTAAAGGGGAGGTAGCCAGCAGGCAAAGGGGAGCTTATACACCTTTACAATGTGCAATCGTCTGCACAAGTAGATCTATTAATTTTATTGGTGATTTTTATAGTTTCCTCCCTAAACCTCCATCAAACTTTAATAGACTTTAATATTCATGGATAAATCATATATAATGTTGAAAATAAACACAATGTGAGGAAGAGCACTTTATTGACAACGTTTCGCATATAGCTTCATCATTGACCTGATGAAGCTATATGCGAAGCGTTGTCAATAAAGTGCTCGTCCTCACAAGGTGTTTAAGGCAAGTTACAATTAATGAATTTATATATAAGGGGGGTGTGGTAGCTTGGCAGATAATAAGTATCGGTAATGCTGGTGTTGTTGAAGGCAAAAGTTAGATTAGCGTAAACATATATTCTTACTCAAGAACTGAGCCTTTGTTGGGTAATGGAAGTTATATTGACGTTGTGTAAATAGTTAGGGATAGTGTGTAAGTGCCTTATTTTTCTTCTTGGAATTTAAGACCCGTCTTTTAAAGATAGAGACGAATTGTAGATAATGTGTCCGTCCAGGGTGGTCCTGCCGGGCGTTGTGAGTAGGGTGATCGTCTAATGTGGACCTAGGGGCTCCTGCTCTGGGTCGGCTTGTAGGGTTTAGTTGCAAACCTATGATTGACGGAGTTACTCACGTCGTTGCCGAGATACTCAGGGGTAACCCGAACGAGTTACTCAGAACATGGGATTATTTAATTAAATCCATGTAATATACACAAATCTGCCGTAAACAGGCTTGATACAACTGAGGGGACAAATTTCACCCTCTCGGCACTCTACCACCGCTCGGATACCAAATGTAGGAGTTTGATCTGACTAAAACAATAATAATGTTGTGTATATTATTTATTATATTATAATACATTTAAATTGGTGGAGTGAACCGCTTTGTCGCCAACTTCATTTGCATGCATGTAAATCATGTGATCTATACTTGGTAATTGAGGGAGAGGATGAAGCCTTCGACCCTAACCTTGCTATCTACGTTTAGTCATGACAAGACAACAATTTATAGGTCACGTTGTAATAACTCGGTTTTTTATATACGGTATAGATTATAGAGTAATTATGAAAGTAAAGTCATCTTGGACCTGAAATGGTTATAAAAACTATGGTCTTTCACTGCCACTCTTGGTGGTAGTGTGAGGAGAAACTGACCATCTCGTCGACAACTAGTGGGGTTAAAAGGGTACATCCCCCAGACTATTGTAATTACTTGGTGAAAGTTTCAACTCATTACCTTGACAAATATGGCCTCATATTTAGAACAGTCGGACACACAGAACATACATATTTTTTTATCTCGTTTTCTATTTCTATTACTTGTGGTTATACTGTTCTCTGACCCCTTATATTAATATTACATGTTTTTTACCTCCTTTCTTTCATTTATTTGATTATCTCTCACGCTCTCAATCACACCGTGCCTTTCATCTCTCGTCCTTTATTGTCATCTCTCACTCACTCACACACACACACACACACACACACACACACACACACACACACACACACACACACACACACACACACACACACACACACACACACACACACACACACACACACACACACACACACACACACACACACTCTCCCCCGTCCCTTACCATCGCCTAGGTTCAATCAGCGGGCTGGCCGGGAATGAAATAACAGAAATTGAATTATTCCTTCCTTTTGTCAAATCTGCCGCAGCCCCCCCTTGGACGTCACATTATTTTACACAACCCAGATCTGACCACTCCACCACAGTCGTACACCCGAATTCAACGTCAGCTTATTTATTTCTGCTTATTTTTCGTGGCGAGTGGTAGCAAGCCAGCATATTTATTATGTTTTTTGACAGCAGGCTAAATTTGTAATTTTTTCGATAGAAAAATGCATCCGGCGAATCCGGATTTCTCCATACAGTGCTGGCTCGCTATCGCTCGCCAGGAAGAAAT
>CM064530.1:8612922-8642922 GCA_032716605.1 Paralithodes platypus | reverse complement strand
ATCTCTCTCTCTCTCTCACTCACTCACTCACTCACTCACTCACTCACTCACTCACTCACTCTCTCTCTCTCTCTCTCTCTTTCGTGTCCTCAGCAACATAAATCTTCGTCTTCCATGTTCTTCGCCTTTTGTATTCGTCTTTATTTTCTTCACATTTTGTCTGGGTCTTCCATATTCTTCTTCGCCTTTTGTCTTCGTCTTCTTCTCTCCCTCTACCTCCTCCTCGTTCTGTATCCTCTCATTCCCCTTTCTTCTTATTTCCCCCTCGTCTCCTCTCTTTCTTATATATATATATATATATATATATATATATATATATATATATATATATATATATATATATATATATATATATATATATCTTTCTTCCTTGTTTCTTTTCTTCTTCATACCCGGTATATTTGTGTTCCTTTCTGTACCCTCCCATTACCCCTTTCTACCTTTCCTTTCCTCGTCTCCCTCCCAACTTCTCCAAGTGTCATTAACAACACAAAACTTGGGGAGTCTTGTATCAGGCTTTGATCTCTCTACGCATTAGTACTTCTTTATCACTCTTAATACTTTTATCAGCTTTATTTTTCCTTCTCTTCCTTCTCCTCTTTCATTATTCGCTCACCCTCCTCCTCCTCCACTATACCCAAACGTTCGCAATAACTCAGGAGTCTGGTGTCAGCCTTTAATCCTTTATATATCATCATCAAATCATAGGATTTGTATTGTTTTGTCCCTCTTTACCCCATATATACCCTGGGAGTAAGGGTGGGGTGGGTGGGGGGGGGGGGGGGGGGGGGGGGGGGGGGGGCAGAAAACCCAACCATTTCCCCTTAAACCATTGTATGTACCCGTTTATATTATGACTCCTTTTGTTTATTTTAGTTTTCTCCTCATCCACCCACTTAGGCCTACTCATCTGAATCTCTCTCTTCATTCCCGTTTTACATTTATACTTATTTATTTCAATATTCCACTTCCTCTCCCTCCCTCCACATATTCCTCCCCCCCCCACCACCACCGCCACCACCACCACCACCACAAAGTATCAACAACAATAAACTTGAGAGTCTGGTGTCAGCCTTTGATCTTTTCACTTATCACAGTCCTAACACTTTTATATATTTATATATTTATGTATTTGTGTATGTATCTTTTTTTGCTGTGTGCGTCTTCTTTTCGCCATCTCCTATACCTTCATTTATTGGGTTATATATCACTTTACTCTCCTTTTGCTTTTTTTTTTACCCCATCACCCATTCCTTCATTTATTTTGTTACCGGTATCTATCTCTTGACTCTCCTGTTCGTGTGTGTCTTTTGTTTTTGTTTACCTATCTCCTATTCCTTTATTTATTGGGGTATTTATCGCTCTACTCTCCCTTTATTTATTTTTTACCCCTTCTCTTCATTTATTGGGTTATTTATCGTTGTACTCTCCTTTTATTGTTTTTTTTTGACCCCATCTCCCATTCCTTTATTTATTTAGCTATTTATCGATTTACTCATTTTGTTGTGTGTTTTCCGTTACTCCATCGATTCTTCTTCCTTTGTATCTTATTCTTATTCTTTCTCTTTCCCCTTTTCTCCTCCTGTTCCTCTATGTATTCTTCTTCTTTCCTTCCTCTATGTATTATTCTTTGTTCTTTCCTCTATATATTATTTTTTTCCTTTCTCCTATGTATTATTTTTCCTTATATATTTTCCCTATCCTCCTCATCCTCTTCCCTTGACCACCACCAACAACAACAACAACAACAACAACAACAACAACAACAACAACTTTAGTTTTGGTGTCGTTGATTTGTTTATAACTTATCGCCAACTTTTATTTGGGTGGGGGCTGGTCCTATCCAGAGTGTGGTTTGGCATCCTCTACCCAACCTTAGCCGTTTCTGACTGTCTCTTTTTCTGTACTACTTTTGCTAGTTAGGGGGTGGGAGGCTAGGAATCTTACTGCTCTTGTAAAATTCACCTACTAGGCGAGACAGAGAAAAGGGGAACACGAAAGTGGTCCCGGACCCTATATGAATTGAAACTTTATATGTTGTTTCTGTTCGGGCTCTGTCTCGAGTTGTCCCCCTTAATCCAGTCCCCCCCCCCCTCCCATCCATACACACACACACACACACACACACACACTCACACACTCACTCACTCACTCACACTCTCACTCTCTCTCTCTCTCTCTCTCGTTCGCTCGCTCGCTCGCTCTCCCTGCTCCTTCATTCTCTCTGCTTCTCATTTTTCATTCCTTTGTTTTCATATTTTGCCACCTCTACCCTCGATCTTCCACCTCCTCTTCCTCTATTTATAATTCCCTCTCTTCATCCTTCTCCTCCTCCTGTCCATCTTTCTCTCTCGCCTGTAGCGTTACCAATTTAGCTACTTTTCCGCTACATCTAGAGGTATTTACTTTGATCTAGACCAAGGGTTCCCAACCTGGGGTACATGTACCCCCAGGGGTACATTTGCACTTCTCAGGGGGTACATAGGGGTCTGAGAGAGTAACCATAGTGTACAAAACATGGTGTTCTAATCTACAGGCAGATTGTACAAAATTGTATTTTTATCAATTTCCTCATTTCAATAAGCGAAACTTATATTAAAATTTGGCAAGAATGTAGTTACTGGGTGGACCGCCCGCCTTACACTATGCGGACGCTTGCAATCATGTTCCCGTCTATTTTGACTGCCGTGGGATACAATAATAGGTTGAAGGGGGGATTTTGCCCCCCTCACCCCCCATGACTTATTGTCAACATCATACATATTGCCAGCAGGGGTCAAATAACAGAAAAAATATACGGGAACGCGAGCGTCGACCTATGTAAACATGACTACCATACGGTGTACGGTCCGTACACCCGGATACTACATCCTTCCCTTAAAATTATATCAGTGAGGTGACTATTCCATTGTTTTCACTATTATGTGACTTCCTGCGGAATAAATATTATTTTCCTGTTATCTATGTATGTTCATATTTTCTTCTCTTTGCACGTGATATTGTTTAAATAAATGAACAAAGAAATACAAATATCCCCATTTTTAAAGACCTGAAGATAATTTTTAACATTATTATTATTATTATTATTATTATCATCACTACTTTATTATTATTATTTGTATTACTATTACTATTACTATTATCATTATTATTAACCATATTTTCTGTGTATTTCCAGATGGAATTAGCAAGAATGGAAAATCCAAAAAGACAAAGAAAAATACGGAAACAAATGAAGGAAACCAATGGTAAGTCTGGCCGGAGGAGCACAGGCCCTGCAAAACCCTCCCCTCGTATGAACTCGGTTTATGTGACTGCCGGATTGATAAAACGCACCTTATTATATTTGGGAGAGATCCTTCCTAAGCCGAATTTATGGAACTCTCCTTGATTTTATACCCTGTGGAGTTGATTATTGGTGAGAGATCTTTGCTAAGCCGAATTTATGGAACTGGCCTTGTTTTTAGCTCTGGAGTTGATTATTTGTGATGAGAGATCTTTCCTAAGCCTAATGACTGATATACAGTGTTCGCCAATATTTACTCTACTTTAAGCTTATATATGAGAGGACTTTACTAAGCGAGATTAATGTTTAAATATTCGCCATGCTGCAGTAATAAGATTCAATAATAGTTAGATCCAGTATATGTAAGATATTACTTAAGTTACTCAAGAGAGAAGAATGACAAGAAGACCAGAACAAGAGAAGAAGTAGAAGAAGAAAAGACGAAGGAATAAATATATGAAGAGGAAGCAGTGAAAACCATAAATTAAAGAAGATCAAAAGTAAGAATAAGAGGAGGACTAAAAGATCTAGACAAGGCGATTTGCAGAAGTTTCCGACATTTCTAATAAGTATCCACAGCTCTACAAATTGATATGAAGAAGCTTATAATCTTGCTATTTAGGATCTGCATCTTGACACAGTGAAAAGCTAAAGTTCCAATCTCTCCATCAAGTGTTAGAATCTGAAGCTTTGGACAATTAAGGTGTTCGTTTTGTGACAGACTAAAGTTCCAAATCTCTCCATCAAATATCCGAAAATCAAGCTTTGGGAAATTCAGGTGTTCGTTTTGTGACAGACTAAAGTTCCTAATCTCTCCATCAAGAGTTCGAATCTGAAGCTTTGGACAATTAAGATGTTCGTTTTGTGACAGGCTAAAATTACAATCTCTCAAGAATCCGAATATTAAGCTTTGAGAAATTAAGGTGTTTGTTTTGTAAATGTGGCCCCTGTATCGAATAGTAGCCGGAGATTTTGTAGGGTCTGTGCTGCGATGGGAGTCTTCCAAACCCTTCCTTCATCGCGGAACATAAGAAAACGGGAGTCTGCAGAAAGCCGAATGATCTACACATGGCAGATCTCTTTCACATCCAACCCATCTCTTCATGTTCATGGTCCTGTCAATGCTAAGGTAGGTACAAAGTTTATCAATTAGTTGGTGATACTAATGTTGTCACCATATTAATAGTAGACCTATTATGTTGGTAACCCCTTCTCTACCAGCGACGTCTTTTGTATTTTATTTCAGCTACATTCAGGCGGTTTTATGAAGCTTAGGAAGGATATATGGTAGCTAAAAGGATAAATTGAGATAGTCTGTAGCTTTTAATTGGTAGACGTCCTTCCAAAGCTGAATAAAGTCGTCTCATGGTAGCCAAAATAAAGTGAAGAAGATGTAGTCGGTAAAGAAGGGGTTAATAGTCAAATTTACATACTATAGTCTGTTTCTTTTCAACTGACAGTAAATTGCAAAGTTCCCATCAAGATTTCTCAGTTATTTTGAAGATTTTGTAGTGAAATGTAGTGCTAATTATATAAACTTGGTCTTATTATGATGCACAGACATAGTAGTTTCATATTTGTCCAACCTTAAGTATCGAGAAATTAGCTGCTCAGGGATTCACTTTATCGTCAGCTGAAAATAAACAGAGTATAGTTAATATGTTAATTATCCAAAACTAGCACATCATTGTAATCCCTTCTCATATAGTAATTTGCACTTGGAATTTTGTCATTGTTACTACCTAGTTGCTAAAGATTCTTTCTTCGGAAAATGAAGTTGTATATGTGTATACTCTGGCACCTTCCCCAATTATCCTTTTTTGTTATGGGGGTGGCTGACTCTAGACAGAGCCCGAATAGGGACATCACAACACATCAGAAAAACAAAACAAAACATAAAATCTCACATCTAGGTCGGTTACTTGTTGGACCGTACACCCGGATACTACATCCTTCCCTTAAAATTATATCAGTGAGGTGACTATTCCATTGTTTTCACTATTATGTGACTTCCTGCGGCCCACAATCTGTATTGGACGTGAAACAATCAGGTATGTATACCAACTCGAGACAGCTGCAGTACCGCCCGATAATGTCCGAGTATGTGACAGATCAAAATATTTTATAGTCACTGAGTTCATTTTATTGATAATATCAATGCTAAGATCCCTATCAGTCTACACATACATATTTCATAATAAAATAATATAAAATGGACATAATTTTATCCATATTTATCCTAAATTGTTAGGGGTACATGGGTACCTATCAGAATGCCCAAGTGGTACAGAGGAACTAAAAGGTTGGGAACCCCTGATCTAGACTCTAGAGGCAAATTTCTACATCTAGCTACATGAATTCTAGCAGTATTCTGGAGATTTGAGCCATTTTACAGCGATTTTGTAGAAATTGTGCCATTATTCTAGAGCGATATTGTAGAGATTGTGCCGTTTTGCTAGAGCGATATTGTAGAGATTGTGCCGTTTTGCTAGAGCGATATTGTAGAGATTGTGCCGTTTTGCTAGAGCGATATTGTAGAGCTTGTGCCGTTTTGCTAGAGCGATATTGTAGAGATTGTGCCGTTTTGCTAGAGCGATATTGTAGAGATTGTGCCGTTTTGCTAGAGCGATATTGTAGAGCTTGTGCCGTTTTGCTAGAGCGATATTGTAGAGCTTGTGCCGTTTTGCTAGAGCGATATTGTAGAGATTGTGCCGTTTTGCTAGAGCGATATTGTAGAGATTGTGCCGTTTTGCTAGAGCGATATTGTAGAGCTTGTGCCGTTTTGCTAGAGCGATATTGTAGAGATTGTGCCGTTTTGCTAGAGCGATATTGTAGAGATTGTGCCGTTTTGCTAGAGCGATATTGTAGAGCTTGTGCCGTTTTGCTAGAGCGATATTGTAGAGCTTGTGCCGTTTTGCTAGAGCGATATTGTAGAGATTGTGCCGTTTTGCTAGAGCGATATTGTAGAGATTGTGCCGTTTTGCTAGAGCGATATTGTAGAGATTGTATCGTTATTTTAATTATTTTCGATATATATTTACTATCTAGCTGACTTGATTTGGTAACCCTGTTCGCCTCCCCTTCTCTCCCTCACCACCACCTTCACCATCACCATCATCACCACATCCACCAACACCACCACCACCACCATCACAACCACCACCATCACAACCACCGACACCTCCACCTCCCTCACCACCACCACCACCACCACCACTACCTCCTCCACCACCACCAGCACCACCACCACCGAAGTGTGCACAACAACTCGGAGTCTTGTTTCAGCTTTTGATCCCCCTTTTCACTTACTTTCAAACTCGTATCATTTTTATTTCCATCCTTCTTTTTATTGTCCTATACTTTTTTCGATCTTCTTTCCTCTCTCTTTTTTCTATTTTCATCTTCCTCATCTTTTTGTTATTGTCCTGTATCTTTGTTTATCTATTTTTCTCTCTTTCTCTTTCCATCTTCCCCATCCTTTTTTTTTTCCTGTACCTTTATTTCTCTCTCTCTCTCTCTCTCTCTCTCTCTCTCTCTCTCTCTCTCTCTCTCTCTCTCTCTTGCCACTTGTTCCCTTTACTATCTTCCACCCCCTCTTCTCCCATAAATTTCTTTTCCTTCGTATTTGAATCCCTCTCTTAATCTCTTCCGTTTATGCTTACTCCATTGATTTATCTTCCTTTGCATGTTATTCCTTCGCTTCCTTCTTTACTTCCTCATCCTCCCTCCATTCCTCTTGATATGTCACTTCTTCCTTCTCTTCGCTATCCTCTTCATCCGAGTACTACCGCCAAAGTTGTCCATCTATTTATCCCCTATCCATATCTTCTTCTTCTTCTCCTCCTCCTCATTGTTCTTATTCTTCTCCTATTCCTCTTCATCGTCATCATTACCATCATCTTCTCTTGTTTTTCTTCTTCTTCTTCTACTTCTTCTCCACACACACACACACACACACACACACACACACACACACACCACCACCACCACCACCACCACCACCACAGCAACAACAACAACAACAACAAGAACGCCAAACTCGGAAGTCTCGTATTGGCAGCCTTTGATCCTCTGCACTTACTATCAACCCCCTATCACTTCTCTCAGTATCCACCCTTTTACCTCTTCTTGTTCTTTCGATCATTCTTTTTCGTATTCTCGGCTTTCTGCCTCCCCCCCCCCCCCTTTCCTTGTTCTGCTTCATCTGCTTCTTCGTTTTCTTCGTCTTCTTCTTTTTCCTCTCTCTCTCTCTCTCTCTCTCTCTCTCTCTCTCTCTCTCTCTCTCTCTCTCTCTCTCTCTCTCTCTCTCTCTCTCACAAAGTAACCACAACACCCAACTCGGAAGTCTCGTATTGGCAGCCTTTGATCCTCTTCACTTACTATCACTTCTCTCAATATCTATCCTTCAGACTCTTTCTTTTTCGTGTTCTCGTCTTTCTTTATTTCTCCCTTTTCCTTGTTTTGACTTTCCCCAATTATCATCATCTTTACTCGCACATCTTTTCATTCTTCCGTGTCTATCTCTTGTATGCTATTCACTCACTTTTCTCTCCCCCTATATACTTTTCTGTGGAGATTTTGTGATTGTCGCCGTATCTTCGTATATTATTAGCAAGATAATCATTACTTATTAATAGATTAACATGAATTTTCGTCAGTACATTCATTTGATATAGCAAAATAATGGAAACATTGGTCTAAGACTGAAAGACCGTTCCCCCTGAAACCCCACTAAGACTTACAATACAATTATAAAATTATTAAAATGTGGGTAGTGATGCCCGTAGATAGTTATTTAAATTCGCACTATAATATGTACAATTACATTACAACCTCCTGCGACCCCTGACATAACAAACTGGCGAAAATGTATGCTCTGCTAAAACATACTTCGTCTCTTCTTCAATTTCTCTTCTGTCTCATTTATCTGTGCCACTCCTCGTTTGCATTCATATTTTTTTTCTCTACCTTCTCTTTGCATTTATCCTTATTTTTCCATCTTCTCTCTCTCTCTCTCTCTCTCTCTCTCTCTCTCTCTCTCTCTCTCTCTCTCTCTCTCTCTCTCTCACAAGTCTCCACAACAACAACAACTTGAGAGGCTCTGATGGTTTGATCCCTCTCTGCACCATTCACTCCTGTCTCTTTCTTACTTCTCTGTATTCTTCTTTAATACGTATCTATTCTTCGCCTTCTCTGTTCTTTCTCTTCCACTCCACCTTCTCATCTTCTTCCCCGTTTCTTTCTCATTTTCCGCCTCTTCTCTCACTCTCCTCTCTCTCTATCTATCTATCTATCTATCTATCTATCTATCTATCTATCTATCTATATATATATATATATATATATATATATATATATATATATATATATATATACTTCTTTTCCTCCTCCCTCCTCCTACCACCTTGAATAGTCTCTCACCTCCCTGTCATTTGACTTCCACTTTCTTTAATTTTAGCCTCAAACCCTCACCAATTTCCAGTAGCAGCAAAGTCTGAGTCAGGCGCGCGCACACACACACACACACACACACACACACACACACACACACACACACACACACACACACACACACACACACACACACACACACACACACACACCACTCATTACACCTTCTTGCATCTTTTCCCTGCTCTTCTTCCCCTTTCTCTTCTTTCTTCTGTTCCTCTTCCTTTTCTTCCCCTTCCCATGCTTTCTCTTTATTCCTCTCCTCCTCTTCCAGTCATCTCATACTTCTCTTTCTTCTAACTCCCTCATTATTTAATGTTTCACTAATAAGTATCATAACCTGCCTTAGTATTCTTCAGGAGTATCATGTGGTTCATTTATATCTTCTTTATCTTCTTCCCCTCTTCCTCCTTATTCGCTCATCGTCTATCTTGTACTCTTTCTCTTCCCTTTCCTCCTCCCCCCCCCATTTTTGTACTATTTTCCTCCTGCTTCTTCCCCTCCCTCCTCCTCCTTTAACCATCTCTCACCTCCCTGTCAGTTAACTTCCTCATTCTTTAATTTTCGCCTCAGCCCCTACCAATTTCCAGTAGAGCAAATTCTGGGACACACACACACACACACACACACACACACACACACACACACACACACACACACACACACACACACACACACACACACACACACACACACACACACAACACCCCCCTCCCCCTGTGGTTCCTGTGGTGAGTAGTTTCAGGCAGTAGTTGCTGCCCGTGGCCACGCTGATGCGCCGCCACTAGTATAACCCGTCTGCTCGTCTCTTCGCCATCTGGTCTATGATGCTGTTGCTGGCAGCGCAGAGGTGGTAATGTGGCAGCTTGGGTTGATCGGGTATTATCCGTAGGAATTTATCTAGTTGGTTCTTGAAACGTTCAAGGTTATGTTCCGTTGAGTCACGCAGGTGTCTGGGCAGTGCATTGAAAAGGAGTGGCCCTCTTATAGCAAAAGCGTTTTCTTTGAGCGTATTGATTCTTGTACTTGCTCTGGGGTATATCCTTTCAATATGGCAGAGCCGACGCCGTCGTTGGTGGATGCTAAACCGTATATTCAAGTTATTTACAGATTTTTCGGTCAATATTTTGTAGATGTATAATATAGCGTACCTTTCTCTACGCCTTTCTAGTGAGTAAAGGTCGAGTTCACGTAACCTTGCCCAGTAGTCTAAATGTCGGACGTCAGATATTCTATCGGTGAAAGATCGTTGTACTGTTTCAAGTGACTGCTTCTCTCCTGCTCGCCACGGACTCCACAGCTGACAACAATACTCTAGCAATGGTATCACGAGTGACTTGTATAACGTCAGCATAGGAAGCCTTTCACGTGTCCGGAAAGTGCGAAGGATCCAGCCAGCCTGGCTTCGTGCCTTCTTTACCACATTTTGTATATGTTGGGTAAAATTTCCGTCACAACTGAGGGTAATTCCTAGGTCTCTTATATACTCCTTGGTGTCTATATGTGAACCGTCCGGTGCTGCAAACGTGTGTGCATTGTAATTGATTCCCCCTGAACTGTAATGTATATGCTCAAATTTGTTGTCGTTGAAGGACATGTTATTATGCTCTGCCCACGAGTAAAGTGATGCCAGATCAGTTTGTAATTTTTCGGCATCCGATACTGAAGAAACTTCCTTCAGTACCCTGGTGTCATCGGCAAAAGAAGCTACAGACGAGTGTAAGACGTGTCTGTTATGTCGGATATGTGGATCAGAAATAGCAGAGGTCCAAGGACCGATCCCTGTGGCACCCCACTGTTGACCACCGACGGCCAAGACACTGCACTGCTAGCCGCTACACACTGCTCCCTGTCAGTAAGAAACGAGTGCAGCCACATCCCGAGCTTTCTAGTAATGCCCATTTGTCTTATCTTGTGTAACAAAATGCCGTGGTCTACCTTGTCAAAGGCTTTTGCGAAATCAAGATAGGACACATCAACATTTTTGTTATATTCCAGCTTTTCTAAAATTGTTTCATAGTGGGCAAGCAGTTGGGAGAGGCATGAACGCCCAGTGCGAAAACCATGTTGGTCTTGGTTCATTTTGTTGTTTTGTTCGAGATATTGAGCCATGTTCTTAACCATTATTCTCTCCAAGACTTTAATAATGTGGGAGGTTAAGGCAACTGGTCGATAATTTTTTGCCTCTGTCTTCGACCCTCCCTTGTGGATTGGTGTGATGTTGGCACTTTTTAATTTCTTTGGTATTATACCAGATTCTAATGAAGTTCTATAAAGAAAGAGCAAAGGAACGCTCAGCTCTTTAGCACAACGTTTAAGGAGCACAGCAGGGAAGTGGTCGGGATCAGCTGCCGAGTTAGTAGCCATCTCTTTAATTGCTCCTTCTATGATGTCGCTGCTTAAAGTTATGTCCGTCAGTTTTGATGTGCAGTCAGTACCGTGACGAAAAAAGTCCATAGGTGAGTTGATTATTTTGTCTTTCACAGGGTTGCTGAAGACACTTTTGTACTGGAGCAGTAGTTCTTCAACAATCTCTTGAGGTTCGTTTTTGGTTCAGCCGTCTGAGTCAGTCAGTGGGCCAATACTCGCTCTCACTACTGACTTGTTTGAGGCATACTTGTAAAAGTATTTAGGATTGGTTTTAATGCATGCCACGGCTTGTATTTCTTTCCGGTCATCTTCTAATTTAACTGACCTTTTAAGTTTTTCTTCTATGATGGTAATTTTGTTTTCGGTTTGCGTCCGTATTTCAATGTTGTTGGTGTTCTTGATTTTTTTTCTTAGTTTTGTTCTCTTTCGCATCAGAACTTTTCGGTCCCTTGGTATGTTACCCTTATAAGGAGAGGTCTTATTAGACGATCTCCTCAACGGTACATATTTCTCTGATATTTCCAAGCATTTAGTCATCAGTATGTCGTATTGGGCCTCAGGATCGCAGTCTTTCATGAGTGAATCCCAGTTTACTTCACCGAGGTCTCTCTTTAAACTTTCCCAGCAGACTGACTCGCTGTGAAAGTTCATTCGGCTGAAATTTGGTGCTTGTTGTGCTGCACTGGGAATTCTAGTTTGCATATTTGTAGGTAAGCTGGTCGTCAGGGTTATGATGTTATGATCTGAGAGATTAGTTTTGTTTACAGTAATATTATGTAAAAGGTCATCATTGTTTGTCATCACAATGTCCAGTATGTTGTCACCTCTTGTGGGAGTGTTGATGGCTTGATGTAAACAGAAATCCTCCGCAAAGTTCAGGACAGCTTCTGCCTGAGTCCGCATGTCCCCTGCTCCTCCATATACACTCTCCAACTCCCAGTCTATGAGCGGGAAGTTTAGATCACCAGTGAGCATAATGGTAGGCATGGGTGGTGGTAGTGAGTTAATTACTTCTCTAATCTTTGTTAGTTGGTCATTAAATTTATTTGTTGGGCACGCTGGTGGCCTGTATATATTTATATATACCCAATCAAGGTCTTTAATGTATAGTACCAGGGATTCTGTGTACAAGTTTGATTCTGAGTGGAGAACTTGTGTCCTAGCTGCAAAGTGGCCATCCACGTAGGTGATGACACCGCCGTTTTTCTTTTGTTTTGGTCTGTCCGTTCTATATGATACAAAGTTTGGTATTTTTATTTCAGCTTCTCTGATTTCCTCTGTTAGGTGTGTTTATGTTAGGGAGATTATAAAAGCATTTTCAGTTTGTGCCACTTCTGAGAGTAATTTTATTTTGCCTCTAAATTTGTATGGTAAGAGGCCAGCAATATTTAGAGTAATTATTTTATAAAGGCTGTCGGCATTGCTGCCACCTGTTGTTGCTGGTATCCTTGTAGCGGGTGCGTGGGGCCCCACTGCCACGGCACTGCTTTCAGCACTTGCAGTATATGTTGCTGTACTTGTTGCATTTGTTGCATTTGCTGCAATAAAAAAGACTGTGTAGTAGCATTTTGTTGTTTTTCAGTCTGGTGTGGGGGTCCACTTTCCCATGCATTGTGTGGTTTAGGGGCTGGTGGTGGTATGGTTGACCGAGCGGGTAGTTGTTTGGCGGGGGCTGCCTGTTGCCTTGTTTGTTGTTCGGTAGTTTGATGGTCAGAGGGGGGGTAGCGGCGAGTGCCCTTCAAATGTAGTCTTTTACATTCCATATTCAAACACTCCCGTTTTCTTTCTGACCCATAGCATATTGGTGGATGTAGATAGACGCAGTCCTTACCTTTTTTACACCCTCTTACTGGGTCACAGCCGTTTACCATATACCTAGTGCACAGTCTGGGGTGAGCATACGGACAATCGCGGCCCCTTAGTCCATATTTACACTTGTTGTTTTTGTAATAGTAGCATACCTTCTCTTTCCGTTGGTCGCTAGTCTGGTTTCCATTTCCTGCGGTAGTTTGGGTGTTGCCTTGTTTGCCAGTAGAGTGTTTTGTATTTTTATTTTGTGAGGACGGTTCGTTTGGCCCAATACTTTCATCATTTTCCTCACTAAGTTTATTTTCTTTGTCAAGTTCGTTTATTTCATCAACGTCATTTACAGCACCTTCCTGCTCCAATCGTTGTTGTTGTCTTACCTCCCTCTCCTTCTCTAATATGGTGTACACCTGCGCAAACAACCGGTCACAATCGTCGCCCAGCTGTTTTCTTGCACATTCTTCACAAGTGTACTGACACCTTGTATTAAAGAAGTTCACTATGGCGTAAGCAGGGAGGTTTGAGCAGTCAGCATGGATAGAACTTTTACATTTCTGGCACTTCAAACACTCCAGTAAACATTGTTTGTTGCATATTGCACAGTAAGTATCCGAAGTTGGTAGGTTTTCCATTATGCACTTTAATATTCAAATACCACCTTCGATAATCACGGTAAAGCAATGATTCACGAGTTCAAAGTTATAAGTTCACTGTAAAAGTCACGGAGCTGGACAGGGCACGTCCGTTCACCACGGCTGCCAACGAGAGACACACACACACACACCATTCATCATGCTATTATGTATCATATACAGACACATATGCAGACTCACCCACTCCCTATATATCCTCATTAAGTTGATACGGTACTTGTGGTAAGCAGTCTTAATGTTTTTGCTGAGTTTTTGGGTCAGCACACTGCGTACGAGGGCAGCACGCAGCTTATGTGCCCATGTAGAACTAGAGAGTGTGATAGCTTAGAGTAGAAGGCCGATTTATCGATGTTCCCTTCCTCTTCTATTAAAGCCAAGATACTGTACCTATTCTCTAACTGCATAATGTTTAGTGGGGGGATTTGAAGTAGCTTCCTTTTAATGGTTCCACCTATTTGGTCACTTAAATCCCTTACAAAATGTTGATATTTTATTTTGAATGTGGTTATTTAAGGATCTGGAAGTGCATTCCATGTGTCGATGGCTTGAATTTAAACCAGTTTCCTTTCAGTGTGGTTCTCCTAATAGTATTGTTTCTTCTCATGAACCAGTCTCCTCTCATCTGGTGTGTATGTCATTCAAAGAACCGAGAGAAGGGGATGTTTTCATGGTCGTAAAGTATGTTGTACCACTCGGTTATGCCCCCCTCCCCACCCCCTTGTTGTACCACTCGGTTATGCCCCCCTCCCCACCCCCCTTTTTGTTCCACTCGGTTATGCCCCCCTCCCCACCCCCTTGTTTTCATGGTCGTAAAGTATGTTGTACCACTCGGTTATGCCCCCCTCCCCACCCCCCTTGTTGTACCACTCGGTTATGCCCCCCTCCCCCCCCCCTTGTTTTTATGCCTTGCAGTGTCTACAGAACTAGATTTTTGTATCAGTCTTAGTACGGTAGGTGGATGGTAAGTTAGGTACTCTTATGTCCGCTCAGTCAATCAGTTTCATCAACATAATGTAGATGCAACTATTTTGTATGTAGCTGATAAATGGATACTAAAATAACAGGTACCAATAGTTGAATAACATACCATATCTACTGTAGTTACTCAGTTGTGTTCTTTAGGGATTATAAGTGTTTTTACATCTGCTTAAACCATGTGAAGGAAACAGTATTACAAACTCAATATATATCAAATATACTTTATTAAATTACATCACATTTACACAATAAATAATTGCAAGACATCCCAACTTGTGAGAGAAACAGTGCTGCTATTGAACAGTTGGATACACTTGTATATTATATGGTATTGGTCAGACAAGTGAACTAGCAGGCCAGATACCTCAGGCTTCAAGATATGGAACAAGCAGCTGTGGATATACCATACTAGACACTATATCTGACTAGGAGTTCTGAGTTAAGTTTACTTGCGGCCATATCTTGGAGATTCGTAAGACTCAAATGATCGTGACTCGTATGATCCAGAATCATAGCGAGCCTCTCCGTCGTACTTGACATCGGCCACGTAGCCATCATCACCGTTGACGTAGTAGGTAACCTTCTGCAGGCGACCGTCAGGAAGGGCCACGTAGTAGGAGCCGTGGGTGTTGTCATGGTCGCGGGTCTCCTCATGACCGTAGTTGTTACCGGAGGGACCGTGTTGTACCGCCCAGTCAAAGTTGTACTGGGCCTCGTCAGACTCGTAGGACTCAAATGACTCGTATGACTCCGGGGAAGAATACTGTGAAAGTATACATGCTTACTTTAGAAACTCATTAATTAACATAAGGAGCACGGATTAAGTTAATCAATAGTGCACTGACACACAAACTACAATATTATAATATGAATAATTACCCTTTGAAAAGGTTGAATGTTACTGGATGAGTAGAACAGCGAATAAAGGTAGTCGAAAATCAATTCATGAAACATTTAAAAAAACCTATCTTATTAATAATTTATGACTACTTGGATGACGTACATATACTGTACTTTAT
This sequence comes from Paralithodes platypus, assembly GCA_032716605.1. Taxonomy (NCBI): domain Eukaryota; kingdom Metazoa; phylum Arthropoda; class Malacostraca; order Decapoda; family Lithodidae; genus Paralithodes; species Paralithodes platypus. The sequence continues at coordinate 8,627,359 of CM064530.1, read as the reverse complement.
TTATCACATTGTAGCTACAAAGATGTTCCTAGATGATAACTGTGGCTGTAGAGGTCCTCCTTCCATATATGAACACGGTTGATTGGGACACAGTTGAAGAATAAAGTAATTTCAAACACCAAGACATTATACAGATTGGCATTAGTTATCAAGCGTACAGGATGTATTAGGTCAGTTATTTAAATACAAAAACACACTCTAACATGAAGACAAACAAACACATTTCCCTCACCCTTGGTCGTGGTGGTCTGTAGCTTCTGTCAGCAGCAGCCAGGGCAGCCAGGCCCAACAAAATAACGATCTGAAAATGTATCATACCACAATTTACTTAACATAATAACTCGATACAACAACAGAATATAACATAATTTATCATAGGGTGACTTTATATTACTTAGATGATAAGACCATAAAGTCTATCAGTGTCTTCCATATCTTAATATAATCATTCCCGAGTCTGTGAGATAATTTTAATCTCCCCTTATATATTTTTCTTGAAATTATAGACATTACGATTGTCAAATATATATCAGTTACCTTTTATAGTAATATCGGTGTTACTAATTATCTTGGCCCTAGTTTGTAACTTTGTTTGTTTTGCATTTTTCCTTGTTTCATTGTTTCATTTTACATAAATAAAATATTTGTTAAATATCTTCAACTAGAATTGATCTCAATAATTCATAATGCATTGACCAAATTTAACATATAAAATCTACCAAGTTAGTCTAAACGACAATCCTAATTTCTAACTAAGCTGATATATGCTCAAAACTATTCAGCAGCATTTTTCAATATCTTTATATGTTCTTATACATACGGTATATATTATTGGGCTCGTTATCCATGTTATTTTGTGTTTTAATAGGTATTTTACTTTATATCTAAATTTATAGTACACCCCTTGATTAACATATATTAAATGTGTCTTACTATTACAAATTTCTTTATATATATATAATTATATATATATATATACATATAGCCATTTGTTTATATTTCCTTGTCTTAACAAATATGTCTTACTTTTTAGCCTAATATTTAGCATGCTATTCAGAGTATCTTTAAATCAACCGATATCCTTTACTTCACCTGTATATTGCTTTATAATGATGTTGCTCTGTGTGTGTGTCTTACCTTGGCGTTCATTGTTATCTGTAGCTAGGTCGGGACTTAACTGACTAGGGTGTCAGCTGCAGTTGTTTATATACTGACATCCAACCTCTTACTCCCTCCCTACCCTCCCCCTCCTTCACCTGGCCGTCGTGACCGGGTTTGACCAAGTTCAACTCTCTTTTCTGACACAGGGTGGTGTGGTGTGTTGACACATATTGTCATGTTCACTAGCAAATATATATTGTTATATATTGTCTTGGAATTAGGAGATCTGTGTCTGAGACACACAAATCGCTCTCTCTCTCTCTCTCTCTCTCTCTGATACGGTTATATGTTTTATTTTCTCTCTTTCAATCGTAGGTGGGTATAAAAGTCAATCTGAGAGGCACAGATCTTGGGACACAGATGGCATGGATGTTGTTCATTAGTAGGTACTATTCCTAGAGCTTGGTGATATCGTTTGGCCCAGTTGTTAGCTCTTGATTCACTGAGGCCACAAGAGTCCAATCTTTTAGGCACAGACCATGGCTCACAGGTGGCAGTGTTGGGTATTAACTCTTTGAGCTCGCATATATTGTTGGGCTCGTTTGTTGGCACTCTTTTGATTCAATGAGACCTCTAAAGTTTCTGCTCCCCAATGGCAAGTTTAACGCAATAATCAGGGTTTGAAACCATCTGTTCCAATGCACTTGCATGGATGTGAAGGCTCGAGGAGATTTTTAGTGTTCCTTGAATCTTTTCTTTTATCCTCTAGCAGAACAGTATCCTTGTGAGAGCTTACTATAAGATATTTATTTAGAAAACTGATAGCTTGGGACACTAATGGTATGACAGCAGTGGGGCTACATTCAGGTTATACAGGGTCGGTACGGGTGGTGTGTTGTCCAGTACTGTAGGAGTTATTGGGGTTTCCTGGTTCAGAATTGTGCTGTAATATTTAGTTCACCTTTCTACAATGTATTATTTGATAGTTTTTTTTTCTTTCAAGTATTGTGCTATCTAGAGATTTCAAAGGTGTGAGATTACTTCATTGCGGACATTAAATTGACCATACTGTGTGGAGGTGTGGGGGGGGGGGGGGGGGGGAGGTGTGGTGGAGTGGTCATGCCACTGGATTGGTAATCCAATGGACCTGGGTTCAAATCCCGATATGTCAATGGGAAGATATTATTGGGATTCAATTTGTGCTGTACCTAGTATCAGTGCATTACCACAAAGCCCACCGAAATGCCCAAAAAAAATACCCTCATTGTTCCCTGATTAAATAACACTGTATGAATATTCCCATATTCAAAATATGTTACAGGGGGACAATGCCTAGTGAGTTCACTGCTCAATAGGTGGCGTTCTGAGAGTGAGGGTCTGAGTCTGGAGGGTGAGACGGTGAAGCGCTTGAGCGAAGCAACCAGCCGCTTCAGAGATGGAGCTGCTTCGAGCCATGATGGATGCTTCACATGTCTCACTCCCCAGACTGGAACAAGACCTCACGGGCTTCACCGTGTTGAGCGGTGGAATGTACAGGCTCTCAGCCTATGCTCGAGAGGGAGTAGTTGGAATATTAAAAAAAAAATAAAAAAATAAATAAAAATAAATGGTTAGTAAAAGCCATGAGTATTGTTGGCATCACCACACGCACACGCACACACACAAACAGACACACACACACACACACAGACAGACAGACAGACAGACAGACATACACACACACACACACAGCCAGACAAACACACACACAGACAGACACACACACACACACACACACACGATAGATATATACAGTATATACCCGGATTGCGAGAGTGCCCACCTGGATCCGCCAAGTCACTTATTAATTAACCTGCACCTCACCACCACCACCACCTTTCACACACACACGGCTGGCGATTTATACACCCGACTCTGGGAACTTGTTATTCTTTCACTCGGTCGCTTGATCTGGCTCTCGCTCTGTCTGGCTCGTTCTTGTTCTGGTTCTTGATCTGGTTCTTAATCTAAAAACAAAAAAACTCTCTCTCTCTCTCCCCCCCCCCCCTCTCTCTCTCTCTCTCTCTCTCTCTCTCTCTCTCTCTCTCTCTCTCTCTCTCTCTCTCTCTCTCTCTCTCTCTCTCAAATCATCATACATTTTTTTTTTTTTTTAGAGACAATGAACGGAGGAAGGAAAAACATAGATAAAACAAAAAGGTCCATGTGCCTAAAGGCATCCTCCATTCATAAAATGTTTGTAACAACTGGATTTAAACTTTTGTAGATTGTAAGTTTGTGGAAAGCAACTCGAAGGAAGTGAATTCCAAAGAGTAGTAGTTCTAGGGATAAATGAATTTTGATAAGCAGAAGTTCTGCATTGTGGAGGAGAAAGTGTAAATTCATGGGCGCTCTCAGCTGCCCCAGTTCTACGGGGAATGATGTGGAGAGGCGGCACAATTGAAGCAAGTTCCTCGGAACAATTACTGTGAAAATATCTGTAGAATAATGCAAGGGATGCAACGTTTCTTCGTATGGATAATGTAGGAAGGTCCTGTGTGATTGCAGGGTTATTGATTAATCTAATAGCTTTATTTTGAAGTTTGTCCAACTGCCTCAATGCAACCACTCCACTTCCACTCCACAAAGGTGAACAGTAATCCATCTGAGAACGCACATGACTTTTATATATTACGGCCAACTGCTCGTCAGTGAAGAATTCTCGAACTCTGTACAGGAGTCCCAGTTTTTTAGAGGCAGTGCCTCCCATATTATTCTCTCCTCCGATTGTGGAAGCCCCAGTTTATTCGTCGATATTTTGTTTCGTGTAACGTATATTTTTTAACCCATTCAATACATTTTACCTTTATTCTGGCTACAATTGGACGATTTTATTCAGCTTAAAATGGGCCTCCAGCAATTACCAGGCTTTGAACTATCTCACTTATCCCTTCTTACTACCACAGATCCTCCTTAAGCTGCACAAAATCGTCTAAATATAGCTAGAAGAGAATTAAAATGGCGTCACCGGTACAGAAGGGGTTAATGACGTAAACATAATAATTGTAGCGTATATTTCCCCTTCTGCACTGTAAAAAAAAAAAAAAAAAAAAAAAAAAAAAAACAACAACAAAAAGGTTAATTGAAGTGTCCATAATAATATAACCATTTAAAGAATATGGGTGGAAATCAACACATCTAATACAAGAATTGAAGGGAAAATTATCCTTAATATTGCACACTAATAATATCATTATACCTTTTTTTGTTATGCCCTTTAAAAACCTACACTTTATTATAGTTCTTGATGATAAAGCAAACTGGGTAACCATGCAAGTAAATATAAACCTCATGCTAGAATAAAACAAAAACAATAACAGAAATAAATGAAAAACACCAACAACAACACCACCAACAACAACAACAACAACATGAAATCTATTAAATATGTCATCAAACCGAAAGTGGCAAGGGTCACTATATACCGGTCTTCAGTTTAGTGATCCATTTACCCAGTTGAAAGTAAGTAATTGTTTGACATTTAGAGTATACGATTAATGTTTTCTTTTAGTTTTCTGGCTTTCATTAGACGACTTTGTCCAGCTTAAGGAGGACCTGTTGGAGTCAAAAGGTGCATTTTTCTGGCTGTCATTAAACGATATATATACAGTATATATATATATATATATATATATATATATATATATATATATATATATATATATATATATAATATATATATATATATATATATATATATACATATATATATATATATATACCGGTATATATTTATATATATATACTGTATATATATACTGTATATATATATACCCGGTATATATAAATACCCGGTATATACAGTATATATAAGCTGAAACGGTGTGTTTAGCTCCATTAGGTTTTAAGATTTTAAGACGTTCGCTCCATAACTTTGGCGGTTTTAAAACCTTTCGCCTCATTTCTTTGTCAATATTAAGACCTTTGGTGCCATATAGGTGTTGATTTTTTCCTGCTGAGCGATGGTAAGCCTGCAATTTCGGAGGAAACTGCTAAAATATTTTTTTTGCCGAAAAAATGCACATATTTATCTCCAAGGGGTGTACTTTTGCTTGTGCCCTATAAAATAGTAGCACAACATTGTACAGGTATATGCAGAGTGTGAGAGTGAGAACCTACCCTTAACATTTAACTTTTTAGGTTTATTCTTCTATGAACCGGAATCCTGGGGAAGTAACCTTTTATTTAACGCTCTCCATCATCTATATTAGTAGCTCTAGCACATGAAGGCTGAAGTATGTGAGTGTAGTTCTTTTACACACACACGAACACACACGATAGAGTCACTAGCCTCAACATTTCACTCTTGGGGTATGTTTCTCAATGTGTAGGAAGCCTGTCTCTTATTAAACGCACCTTATCTTCTTTAGTAGTAATTTAACCACACGGAAACTGAATTAGGTGCAATTATTCTCTTTAGGGTAAACCCCCCCCCCCCCCCTCCTCCTCCCACATACACATACACGCACACACCTCAACCCGCACATAAACGTTCATATACATTTCAATATCTATCTTGCTATCTATTTATCTAATTATTTTATATGTATGTGTGTCTATCCATACATCTGTTTGTCAACCAATGAATATTCCTTTGGATATTTATATTTAATCGGCTGTAGCTATGCATATGTTTGCATGTTTGTATATGTTTGTGTGAATACATATAATATACATTCACATTGAGAAATAGCTTTCTGTGTTTTGAAATCGTTAGTTAAATTACCCTACATGTACAGTTGCCCACATAAGTTCTGTTCCTCGTCGTGATCTTACACACAAAGGAGTACAAAGGAAATCAAGCAACAACAGGTCTAGTGACCCTTCTAGGCTGCTTGTCCTCCAAAACACTGAGGATCAAGTGTCCAAACAGTGGTTTAGAGTGGGTAAGGGAACATTGGAAAGGGAACTATTGCCCTGGAACTAATGTCCGTGGCAGGATTAGGAAGTTAGTAGGGGACAGATGGGTTAGTAACTGAGGGGAGGATAAAATAAAGTTATTCATTTACAAACGCAGTAAGTCGCGGGTTTGATGCGAGATATTTGTCTAGGCGGAGTTTAAATGAATCAATGGTGCTGCAGTCTATGACATCACGGGGAAGCCCATTCCATAAGTTGACAACTCGATTGAAGAAGAAATTCTTAGCTTCGTGTGAGTTAAAAGATTTACCAACAATTTTGCAACCGTTTCCCCGCGTGTAATTAGATTGGTCGATAGTGAAGTACTTACTACAGTTCATATTGTCGATGCTTTTGATGATTTTGAACACTTGAATTAAGTCGCCTCTTAATCTGCGCTTGGTTAAAGGAAATATATTTAATTCTCTAAGACGCTCCTCATATGGTTTGTTCTTTAGGATAGGTATAATTTTGGAATCTCTACGTTGAACTCGCTCTAGCTTGTCTATATCTTTTTGGTAATAAGGGCACCAGGATTGAACGCAGTATTCCAGAAGAGGGCGGACTAAGGAATTGTAAAGGGTTAGGATAACGTCTTTGGATTTATGCTCAAATGACCTGCCTATAAAGCCAATTATTTTGTTTGCCTTCTTAACAACTTCTGAACATTGTTGACTCGGTTTTAGGTTACTCGATATTGTTACTCCCAGATCGGTTTCTCTGTTTACATTCTTAAGCTGAGTGCCATTCATCAAATAGTTTGCTTTCTCATTTTGGTATCCGATATGTAGTACTTTACATTTATCCGCATTGAAACTCATTTGCCAAATTTGGGCCCAACATGACAACTTATCTAGATTGTGTTGCATATCGTCAACTTGTTCTTTTGAGAGTATGCTATTTGCAATTTTTGTATCGTCAGCAAATTTTGAGATTGTACAGGTGAGGCCCTCATCTATGTCGTTGATGTAAATTAGAAAGAGAAATGGTTCTAGTACCGATCCCTGGGGTACCCCACTACTTACATTGGTCCATTTAGATGCCTTACCGTTTATGACTACCGTACTCTTTGCTTTCTGTCGCTGAGCCAATTTTCTATCCATTTCAACACACCATTCCATGCGCTTTTAGTTTTAGCAGTAAACTTTTGTGGGGAACTTTGTCAAAGGCCTTTTGAAAATCAAGGTATATAATATCTACAGCTTTACTCTCATCGTAGAGGTTGAGGATATCGTGGAAGAAGTCTAAGAGGTTTGTTAAACAGGAACGTTTTTTTACGAAAGCCGTGTTGAGTATCTTTAAGTATGTTATTTTCCTCTAAGTGATTTACGAGTCTGTCTCTTATGAGTGTTTCTAACATTTTAGTTACAACTGAGGTTAAGCTAATTGGACGATAGTTACTGGGTAGGGATTTGCTGCCTTTTTTGAATATCGGTGTTACGTTGGCTAGCTTCCACTGATCAGGCATATTTCCAGACTGCAAGGATTTATTAAATAGCAATGTCAGTGGTTTGGAGAGCTCATCCTTAGCTTCCTTTAGGACTCTAGGTGAGATTTTATCAGGTCCAGGCATTTTATTTACCTTGAGTTTATCTAAACAATTCAATACTTCTCTCTCTGTAACGGTGATATTGCTTAGAACATCTGAATTATCAATCTGATTTGGCGATGGTGTAGGGATATCACTGAGGTCTTCCTTTGTAAAAACTGATGCAAAGAAGGTATTGAGGGCATTACTCATTTGTACTTCGTCTTTGGTGTATTCTCCATTGTCATCGACTAACGGTCCAACAGTTGAAGTAACTACTTTTTTCTTTCTGATATAACTATAGAATTCTTTCGGGTTAGTTTTACTTTGATTCGCAACATGTAACTCCAGGGTCTTTTTACTTTGCTTAATTAACTTTTTGGCTTTGCGTCGTAGCTCTACAAATTTCACCCGTTCTTCGTCATTTTGTAAGGATTTTAATCTATCATTAGCAAACTTTTTAGCAAGCAGACAGTTTGAAATATCTTTATTCCACCATTTGGGCTTATTATTAAGGCCTGGACGCCGTATTTCGATGGTATGCAGTCCTGCACTGCTTTTAGGTAAGTGGTTTCGAATAATTCCCAAGATGTATTTATGTCGTTATTGTTAATTAAAAAGCTCCAGTCAGTTTCTTTAAACATAGCTTTAAGTTTATGAAAGTTTGCTTTCTTGAAATTAGGGACTTTTTCGATGCTGCTATTTGGTTCGTTACTAGTAAACTTTAAAGTGAAAGTTATTGTACGATGGTCGCTGTTACTGAATTCATCACCAACATTCAAATTCTCTATTAATTCTTCTTTTGTTACAAATACAAGGTCAAGAACATTATTACCACGGGTCGGCGATCGAACAAATTGATAGAGTGAACTCTCTTGCAAGTTCGCATACAAGTCATGTCCGGAGTGTGAAGTAAGAGTATCGCCCCACTTGATCACAGGTAAATTAAAGTCGCCAAAAAATACGGTATCTTCTGAGTTACTTGCATCTGCAATTTGTTCATAAATTTCTCGGTCCAGACACAGGCACATAATGCGCATAAGGGAATTACTAGTGTAGTTTCTTATGCAGTGGCTAATTCATCTGACTAGTTGACTGATAAATAAAAGAACTCACTCGCAATTCGTAAAAGAAAACTCACTCGCAATTCGTAAAAGAAAACTCACTCGCAATTCGTAAAAGAAAACTCACTCGCAATTCGTTCATCATAATTTTACTTTCATACATAGGATCACACGACGAGGAACAGAACTTGTGTGGTTAACTGTACCTACTGTAAATGAGAAAAGGGTGTGTCGGTCAGCAACAGTGGCAGGGTTTTTGTTCACTAAGATTGTGCAGTTCAAGTATTATGCCATCACCACTTTCATCTGACACATAAGGGCGTTTATATGTAATATCTGCATACTCCGATTTTTTTTTTAAAGGGAGATGGGCCTATTTATTAGCTCATATATGTATTTTTATATAATTTTATTAGTTTCCTCCTTAGACCTCTATCAAGCTTAAGGGAAGGTTTCTAGTTTGTTTCCTACTCCTCCAGCAATCTTAAAATGTCACCCCTTTGACCCCCTTTCAAGATAAATTTGTACATTTTTCGGTAGAAAAAATTCCCGGCCAAAGGCCGGTTACTCTTAAATTACAGGCTCGCTATCGCTCGCCAGGATAGACTCGACACCTAAATTGCACGAAAGGTCTTAAAATTGACAGAATGGGTTGGAAATTCTTAAAATCACCAAACTAATGGGGCAAACGTCTTAAAATCTCAAAAGCAATGGGGCTAACCATGAGGGAGAAAGGGGTCAAGAAAAAAATCCCTCAAGTGGACACCTCCCCTTTAAAAGACAACCTCCCAAAACGTACCCTCCTCCTTCAAGATCAATGTGTACAGTTTTGTCGATAGATAATATTATGTCGTATTTAACCCTTTTTGTTCCTAGAGATCGATCCTAAGCTTGATATATTATTGTGTCTGCTCTAGTCTGCTGCTGGTAGGTAGAACAACAAATATAAAGTCATTTGCTTTAAGAGGAGATATCCACTTGAGAGATTTTTTTCTTGACTCCTTTCTCCCTCAAGTTTAGCCCCATTGCTCGTGAGATTTAAAGAACACTCGCCCCATTAGTTGGGCGATTTTAAGAACTCTCACCCCATTTCTGTAAATTTTAAGACCATTCGTGCCATTTAGGTGTCGATTTTTTCCTGGCGAGCGATAGCGAGCCTGTAATTTAAGGGGAACCGGCCTTCGGCCGGGACATTTTTCTACCGAAAAATGTACAAATTTATCTTGAAAGGGGGTCTAGGGGGAGTAATTTTAAGCTTGATGGAAGTCTAGGGAATCAACTAAAAACCTCCCCTTAACCCCTTCTGTACCGGTGACGTCTTTTGTATTGGATTTCAGCTACATTTAGACGATATGGTTTAGCTTAGGAAGGATAATATATGGTATAGCTAAAAGGGTTAATGGAGATAAGTCTGTAGTTTTTAATGGGTAGACGTCCTGCCAAAGTTGTGTATAGTGTAATCGTCTAGTAGTGGCCAAAATAATGTGAGCAAGATTTAACCGGTACAGAAGGGGTTAAGGGGGGTGACCTGCTTTGTGTTATTTCTGTCCTTTTCTCTCTTTCTCTGGCTTGTATCCATTCGGCCCCATTCAGCCAACTATTTTAAGACGTTTATCCCCATCTAGGTGTCGATTTCTTTCTGGCGAGCGATAGCGAGCCAGCATTATATGAAGAAATCCGGCTTCGCCGGAGACATTTTTCTATCGAAAAATTTACAAATTTAGCCTGCTGTCAAATAAAAATAAAAAATATGCTGGCTCGCTACAGCTCACCAGTAAAAAATGTACACCTGGATGGGGATACACGTCTTAAAACAGTAGGCTGAATGGGGCCAAATGGATACAAGCCAGAGAAAGCTAGAAAAGGAAAGAACAAAAAAAGGTGCTTTTGATCTTTGACAACACTTCCATTCTGCGGTACTTCAGATTATTGGTAGGTTCAGTTTGTGTAGGCGTGGCTCGTGTAACTTATGATTCAATCTGGGTATAATAATAATAGTCATGCTTCGTTGTACTCTCTCCAGTTTTTCCCCCCATCCTGTTTGTAGTCTAGAGATACAAACTTGATATACCGGTCTATTATATAACAAAATGAGGATGGGCCAGTAAATGATTGTGTTTACTCTAATCATGTTAGCACAATGGGGGCTTAGTTTTAAAATGTTTGTCATTGTTAGTCAAAAGTTGGCTTTATTTAATAGTTTACGATTCCATTCCTCTTATGATAGTTTGTATGTGGAATAGTTTGTATGTGGAATATTTTGTATGTGGAATATTTTGTATGTGGAATATTTTGTATGTGGAATATTTTGTATGTGGAATATTTTGGATATTTGTGGATATTGAATATATTTTGCCAGCTTTGAGCCCACTTTTACAATATAGCTTATCGGAATATGATGACGTAAGTAAGAGAACATCAATTTATAATGATTGATATACTTTATTAATTATACAGAATAGACATGCGGACTGTTTATGTACTTGGAGAGAGAGAGAGAGAGAGAGAGAGAGAGAGAGAGAGAGAGAGAGAGAGAGAGAGAGAGAGAGAGAGAGAGAGAGAGGGAGGGTTAACAAGACCAATTAATTAGCGTGACCCACGCCTGACCTTTGACTCTCTCTCTCTCTCTCTCTCCAAATTTATCATCGTCAATTAGTAGCTAGAGGTCCTTTCTAAGCCGAAAAAAATCGTCTAGCGTTAAGCACTTATAATGTAAAAAAGAGGACTTGTATCTGAAAGGGGTACCGGTAATCTATTTCTTAACTGCCCAATTCAAAATAGGTACTGTTTAACCCTTTCAGTACCGGTGACGTCTATATTTATTTGATTTCAGCTACATTTACACGATATAATGAAGCTTGTAGGTTTAGATACATTAAATTTATTTTATTTTAAATTATATACAAATGTATGGGTATAATTAGGTTAAGAGTGGTTTGTTTTTTTTTTTTTTTTTTTTTTAGTTAAATCATTAAGTTTATTTGGACTATGTTGTTAGTTTTTGTTTAGGTTATAATAAGTTAAATTATGACAAATATTTTAGTGGTCTGGGTACACAGGGACCATAGGTTCTGCAGTGCTTGTATACATGTAACTCTATGTAACTGTTATTGCCATCTCTTCCTCTCACGTCTCTCCCCGTTCTTGTGGTGCTTTTGATTAATTGCATTTAGTCCTCGGCTAGTCTCTCTTTGTTCCCCTCAGTACTCACTCTCTCTCTTTCTCTCTCTCTCTCTCTCTCTCTCTCTCTCTCTCCCTCTCTCTCTCTCTCTCTCTCTCTCTCTCTCTCTCTCTCTCTCTCTCTCTCTCTCTCTCTCTCTCTCTCTCTCTCGGCTCTCCCTCTCTCTCTAGCTAGCCAACGTAACACCGATATTCAAAAAAGGCAGCAAATCCCTACCCAGTAACTATCGTCCAATTAGCTTAACCTCAGTTGTATGTAAAATGCTAGAAACGGTCATACGAGACAGACTCGTAAATCACTTAGAGGAAAATAACATACTTAAAGATACTCAACACGGCTTTCGTAAAAAACGTTCCTGTTTAACAAACCTCTTAGACTTCTTCCACGATATCCTCAACCTCTACGATGAGAGTAAAGCTGTAGATATTATATACCTTGATTTTCAAAAGGCCTTTGACAAAGTTCCGCACAAACGTTTACTGCTAAAACTAAAAGCGCATGGAATACAAGACGGTGTGTTGAAATGGATAGAAAATTGGCTCAGCAACAGAAAGCAAAGGGTAGTCATAAACGGTAAGGCATCTAAATGGACCAATGTAAGTAGCGGGGTACCCCAGGGATCGGTACTAGGACCAATTCTCTTTCTAATTTACATCAACGACATAGATGAGGGTCTCACCTGCACAATCTCAAAATTTGCTGACGATACAAAAATTGCAAATAGCGTACTCTCAAAAGAACAAGTTGACGATATGCAACACAATCTAGATAAATTGTCATGTTGGGCCCAAATTTGGCAAATGAGTTTCAATGCGGATAAATGTAAAGTACTACATATCGGATACCTAAATGAGAAAGCAAACTATTCGATGAATGGCACTCAGCTTAAGAATGTAAACAGAGAAACTGATCTGGGAGTAACAATATCGAGTAACCTAAAACCGAGTCAACAATGTTCAGAAGTTGTTAAGAAGGCAAACAAAATAATTGGCTTTATAGGCAGGTCATTTGAGCATAAATCCAAAGAAGTTATCCTAACCCTTTACAATTCCTAGTCCGCCCTCTTCTGGAATACTGCGTTCAATCCTGGTGCCCTTATTACCAAAAAGATATAAACAAGCTAGAACGAGTTCAACGTAGAGTTACCAAAATGATACCTAGCCTAAAGAACAAACCATACGAAGAGCGTCTTAGAGAATTAAATCTATTTCCTTTAACCCAGCGCAGATTAAGAGGCGACTTAATTCAAGTGTTCAAAATCATCAAAGGCATCGACAATATGAACTGTAGTAAGTACTTCACTATCGACCAATCTAATTACACGCGGGGAAACGGTTGCAAAATTATTGGTAAATCTTTTAACTCTCACTAATCTAAGATTTCTTCTTCAATCGAGTTGTCAACTTGTGGAATGGGCTTCCCCGAGACGTTATAGACTGCAGCACCGTTGATTCATTTAAATTCCGCCTAGACAAATATCTCGCATCAAACCCGCGACTGACTGCGTTTGTAAATGAATAACTTTATCCTCCCCTCAGTTACTAACCCATCTGTCCCCTACTAACTTCCTAGTCCTGCCACGTTAGTGGCAGGGCAGTAGTTCCCTTTCCAATGTTCCCTTACCCACTCTAAACCACTGTTTGGACACTTGATCCTCAGTGTTTTGGAGGACAAGCAACCTAGAAGGGTCACTAGATCTGTTGTTGCTTGATTTCCTTTGTACTCCTCCTTTGTACTCTCTCTCTCTCTCGGCTCTCCCTCTCTCTCTCTCTCTCTCTCTCTCTCTCTCTCTCTCTCTCTCTCTCTCTTCCTCTCCTCGCTCTCTCTCTCTCTCTCCTCTGCTCTCTCTCCCTCTCTCTCTCTCTCTCTCCCTCTCCTCCTCTCTCATCTCTCTCTCTCCTCCTCTCTCTCTCTCTCTCTCTCTCTCTCTCTCTCTCTCTCTCTCTCTCTCTCTCTCTATCTATCTATCTATCTCGTTTACTATTGCCACCTCCGTCTATTTCCTCTCATGTCCTTTCATTTGGTGCCTTCCATTAACGGCATTCAGACTTTCCTCACCTCTCTTTGCTGTCATCAATACCCCCCACTCACTCTCACTCTCTCTCTCTCTCTCTCTCTCTCTCTTTCTCTCTCTCGGCTCTATGCAGATTATCCCACTGCTTGTGTGAAAAGAGTGAGAGAGGGGGGGGGGGGGGTATGTAGGGGAGCAAATAAAGATGAAAAGACTGAATGCATTTAATGAAAGACCCCAGAAACGTGAGTGAGTGAGTGAGTGAGTGAGTGAGTGAGTGAGAGAGAGAGAGAGAGAGAGAGAAATTGTGAGAGAGAGGGAGAGGGGGGGGGGGTGGATAATTCTATAGGCCAACTTGAGTATTCCCTTTGATTTAGGTCATTAGTGTCCCTTCATTAGTTGCTAAGAGGAGGTAAGGGGGTGTGGGGGGGGGGGGGGCGGAAGTGGAGGAGAAGAGGAGGAGTAAATGAAGGAGAAGAAGGTTGAGGAGAAGAAGAGGAAGAGGGCAAAATGAAGGGAAGGAAGAGAGGAAGAGGGGAAAATGAAGAAGAGGAGAGACGGGAAAATGAAGGGGAGGAAGAAGGCAAAATGAAGAAGGAAGAGAGGAAGAGGGAAAA
>CM064530.1:8545320-8612822 GCA_032716605.1 Paralithodes platypus | reverse complement strand
CAGCTGGAATAGTTCTAAGTTCCCAAATAAGTTCTGTTCCTCTCCGTGGTCTTAGTCGTGGGAAACATATACGCCTTGATTTAATTACGGGCGTAGCTTCTTATGCAGGGTTAAGGGGAGGAGATCCACTGAGGGATTTTTCTTGACCCCTTTCTCCATCATGTGGTAGCCATTGCCTTTTGATATTATAAAAACGTGTGCCCATCATCTCAAAAGAATGATCAGCTTCATCTTGTATGAATTGAGATTTAACACTAGGTAGTACTTGAAAGATGATTAGACTGATAATTAATACGAAAGACACTCTAATTATTTCATATTATTTTATATGTATAGATATAAGAACACGACATGATTGAATTACGGGTGTAGTTCTTCTGCAGTGGTTAGTTGTTGTTGTTGTTGTTGTTGTTGTTGTTCCCCCAGGCTAGGCCTGGCCCGAACAGCCCCAAGGTCCCGAGCAAGGCCCCACCAAAGGGGGGGGGGGCCCCCATGTAGGGGGGGGGGGGGAGGCCCCCCACAAAATTACTCCCTCCCTAGACTCCCTTTCAAGATAAATTTGTAGTTCATCTGATAGTTCGGGTATTTAAGGGGAGACGACCGTTGTTTGCTCTATTAAGACATTTATTAATACATATTTTTTAGCGACCTCCACCAAGCTAGAAAAAGAAAAAATGGTCCCGGCCACAGGCCGGTTTCCTCTTAAATTACAGGCTCGCTCTTGCTCCGCCAGGATTAAAATCGACACTTAACTGGGCACACGAAACAGGTCTTAAAATTGAACATAAATGGGGCAAAAAGTTCTTTAAACATCACCAAAATAAGGGGGCGAACGTCTTAGAATATCAAAAGCAATGGGACTTAAACATGAGATAAGAAAGGGGTCCGAAAAAACAAAAAATCCCCTTAAGTGGAAATCTCCCCTTTAAGCCATCGGAGGTGAGCAACGGGTTGTATAGTCAAACATTGCTGCAGGGCTTTGTTAAACCCGGGATATCCTAGAAAGGGTAAGGGCGAGCCTCTTCTCGATAGATGGTTGTCCACAAACTAGGGAAAAGGTAAGGGAGCTCTTCTAAAGGTGGTGTCACACGGGAAAGGTAAGGGAGCTCTTCTAAAGGTGGTATCACACGGGAAATCAGTCTGGTATCCGCTCAACTGTGTCAATTTTTATTAGTTTTTGGGAAATTTATTCAGTATTGCAAGGGGTCTGTTTCTAAATTAAAGGTAAATTCTTTAAAATGGAAGTAACACTGGCCGAATAACGGCCTTCTCTTCAGTGCATGTTGAATCGGATAGTGGCCATTAAACTGGTATCGGACACAAGCTCTCCTGTGACACCAGCTTAGCACAAGGTGACAAAAAAGAACCTTGAACTTCATCAGCCCAAGAGGAACCTAGTGAATTAATTAGCTAGCTTATGTTGAACTACGGTACATTTAACTATTATGTTGAACTACGGTACATTTAACTATTATGTTGAACTACGGTACATTTAACTATTATGTTGAACTACGGTACATTTAACTATTTTAGATTTTTTAGCTAGGCATTTTATTACTATGCTACACTGTATGTACTGTGTATTAAGGGGAGGTTTTTAGTTCGTTCCCTAGAATTCCATCAATCTTAAAATTACACCCCCTAGACCTCCTTTCAAGATAAATTTGTACATTTTTCGGTAGAAAAATGTCCCCGGCTGAAAGCCGGTTCCTCTTAAATTACAGGCTCGCTATCGCTCGCCAGGATAAAATCGACACCTGAATTGCACGAAAGGTCTTAATATGGGGTGAAAGTTCTTAAAATCGCTAAACTAATCGGGCAAACGTTTTATAATATCAAAAGCAATCGGGCTAAACATGAGGGAGAAAGGGGTCAAGAAAAAAATCCCTCAAGTGGAGATCTCCCCTTAACCCTTTCACTACAACCTCAATAATACTTAAGGGGGGTCACCGGCTTTTTTTTTTCTTGCTCTCCTTTTCTCTCTTTCCCTGGCTTGTATCCATTCGGCCCCATTCAGCCAACTGTTTTAAGACGTTTATCCCCATCCAGGTGTCGATTTCTTCCTGGCGAGCTATAGCGAGCCAGTATTGTATGGAGAAATCCGGCTTCGCTGGAGACATGTTTCTATCGAAAAATGTACAAATTTAGCTTGCTGTCAAAACAAAATGATATATATACAGTATGCTGGATCGCTACCGCTCGCCAGGAAAATATTGACACCTGGATGGGGGTAAGCGTCTTAAAACAGTAGGCTGAATGGGGCCGAATATATATAAGTTGAATATAGGCCTAATCACCTGAGACTAGGTAATAATAATGTACTAGTGGTCTGGTTGAAGGCTTTAATAGGAAGGAAGGTGGCTAGGTTAGAACTACGTGGAGGGCTTTGGGTGGGAAGGTTATTGTAAGGTAGTTAGAGGTAGATTGTAACTCTCTCTCTCTCTCTCTCTCTCTCTCTCTCTCTCTCTCTCTCTCTCTCTCTCTCTCTCCTCTCTCTCTCTCTCTCTCTCTCTCTCTCTCTCTCTCTCTCTCTCTCTCTCTCTCTCTCTCTCTCTCTCTCTCTCTCTCTCTCTCTCTCTCTCTCTCTCTCTCTCTCTCTCTCTCTCTCTCTCTCTCTCTCTCTCCTTCTCACCTTTCACTCAATATCCCAAACTCGATCTGGCGTGTAACTTTTGTATATCTTAACTTTGGAGGGTGATGCTTTTTCATGAGGTATTTTTTGACAAGTTCTAAGTTGATCTATGCAGCAGGTACTTTTTACCGTTACGTACTTTCGTTAACCCTATCAAGATATGATTACATGTTTCTTTTCTGTTTTCTGGCTATTCGTAGACGATTTTATTCAGATTAGGAAGGGTAGACAGAAGTCGGAGGGTTAATTGAAAGTCTTTACCCTTTTAATTCCCACAGATCCTTCCTAAGCTGTATACAATCCTTCTAATGATAGCCAGAATAAACTGTCAGAACGCAGCATAGTTCTCCAGGGGTTAAAGTTTTTTTTTTTTTTGGTTTGATAGTTTTGAGTTTACAAAGTAATAATGAACATGTTTGACGTTAGGGTGCCGGTATCTGACTCTACTTCACAGCTGTAGTGTTAAATGTTAACTTAAGGGGAGGTTTTTAGTTGATTCCCTAGACTTCCATCAAGCTTAAAATTACTCCCCCCTTGACCCCCTTTCAAGATAAATTTATACATTTTTCGGTAGAAAAATTTCCCGGCCGAAGGCCGGTTCCCCTTAAATCACAGGCTCGCTATCGCTCGCCAGGAAAAAATCGACACCTAAATGGCACGAATGGTCTTAAAATTGACAGAAATGGGGCGAGGGTTCTTAAAATCGCCAAACTAATGGGGCAAGCGTCTTTAAATCTCACAAGTAATGGGGCTAAACATGAGGGAGAAAGAGGTTGATAAAAAAATCCTCCAGGTGGAAATCTCCCCTGAAGGGAAGATTTTGACTTGTTCATTATTTATAATTATTTCCTCCCTATAACTCTTATCAAACCTAAGAAAATACCTCCAAACCTCCCCCTTCGATTTGTTTTGTTTTGTGCATTCTTCGGTAGAACACATGGGGCTAAACATGAGGGAAAAGGGGGCCTAGAACCACCCTCAATGGAACTGATGACCTGAAATTCAGTAATTTGTGTTTGTTTGTATAGTTGGGTTCTGTAGATGCTGTATACAATGTGCTATGTAGGTTCAATGATGATTATGCAATGGTCGCAGAGGGAACATTAACCAAGATGTTATTGGTCCCTAGTCACGCATAATAGTGGCAGAGATGATGGGGCTGAGAGAGAGAGAGAGAGAGAGAGAGAGAGAGAGAGAGAGAGAGAGAGAGAGAGAGAGAGAGAGAGAGAGAGAGAGAGAGAGAGAGAGAGAGAGAGAGAGAGAGAGAGAGAGAGAGAGAGAGAGAGAGAGAGAGAGATTTACACGAAGTTTCGAGGAGTAGATACTATCTCCAGTTCTTGCAGTCTAAGCAAAGGAGATCCTAATGAACAGAAAGGCTTCTTAGCCTAGTGCGCTCACTGCAGTGTGAAAAATACTATATACTACTTTCTTGAACTGCTCCATGAAGAACTGTTAACAATATCTAAGGGAAGTTTGTTCCAGGTAGAACAGATATTAGATTGTGAAAAAGTTACCACATGTGCTGTAAGAGTGTTGAGTCTCTTCAACCATGGTTACGTGTATTATTCGTATTGAGCCTAAACATAGTGTTGTAATCTACATTGCTAAACCTATTTAGGATTGTGTATACTTCAACGAATTGGCCTCCATCTACGAGATACCAACGAAAAGAGATCCAATTCAAGCCTCTTAGTAGTATCCTCATGGAATATGTTTCGGTGCCTTAGCTTGGACTCATTATATTCGCTCTATATATCGTCTGAGTGATGGAAACCAGCATTGCACTATACTTCCAGAAACAAACGAATTAGAGTAGTTGAGAGCGTAATTACTGCACTAACCCCTAAACTAACTACTGCACTAACCCCTAAACTAACTACTGCACTAACCCCTAAACTAATTACTGCACTAACCCCTAAACTAACTACTGCACTAACCCCTAAACTAATTACTGCACTAACCCCTAAACTAATTACTGCACTAACCCCTAAACTAATTACTGCACTAACCCCTAAACTAATTACTGCACTAACCCCTAAACTAACTCCTGCTGTAACAGTGTCTTGATATGACCAAACCATTTCTGGGATTTTTCTCTTGTTTAATGCACTGCTTGGAAAACTTTAGGTCGATGATAATTAGAACACCCAAATCCTTTCATAAGTCAATTATTTCTAGATATATTTTTAACATTGAAATATTCTGGCTAGGGATTTGCTTGTTCGATATGTATCGTCTTGCATTTTTAAAGTTTAGCGGCGTCTTTTTTTTTTTTTTTTTCTATGTGATTGAGGGAGGCAAAAGGCATAACTGCCTATAGCGAGTGCCTCCCCCATAGTTGAAAGAGTGACAGGGCCAAAATCAAGGGACGTTCGAGCCAAAATGCCTGGACACACGGAGTTTGAAGCAATTTAAGTCATAGGAAGAGGGAAAGACTGATTCGGGGAGAGAGTTCCAGAGCTCAGCTGTTGAGTAGAAGAAAGTTTGAGAGTAACGTTTCACTCTTGGGTTGGAGAGTTGCACAGAGTAGGGGTGGGATTGAGTTGCAAGACGGGTACCACGTGCCCTACGTAAAGGAGGTGGTATGCACTGGGATAGCTCTGAGGAACACT
The DNA here is from genome assembly GCA_032716605.1 of Paralithodes platypus. Taxonomy (NCBI): domain Eukaryota; kingdom Metazoa; phylum Arthropoda; class Malacostraca; order Decapoda; family Lithodidae; genus Paralithodes; species Paralithodes platypus. The sequence goes on along the minus strand of CM064530.1, from coordinate 8,607,578 downwards.
GATTATTATAGTAGCGATAGAATAGCGAGAGAGATGCAACATTGCGGCGGAGAGAGAGAGATTGCAGAGAGTTGGTGAGTGGACGGGAGTTAATGATACGAAAGGCCTTCCTTTCAACTTTGTCTAGGAGAGCGGTGTGAGAGGAACCTCCCCACACATGTGAACAATACTCAATACATATATCATATATCTGCCATATATCATATATTCACTTATACTCGATTTGTTTCACCTGATTTTATAAGCTATGTTTTCGTTTATTATTATATTTTGTCCTCCCTAGACCTCCATTAAGCTTAAAATACCCACAAAACCCCCTTTTTTGAGATAAATGTGTATTTTTGGGTAGAAATATCCACGGCCCGAAAGCTGAGCTCTCCTAAATTGCAGGCTCGTTATCGCTTGCGATGAAGAAATCGACACAAATGGCATGAAAGGTTTTAAAATCACAAAACTAATGGGGCGAATCTCTTCTAATCCAAATCTGCCTTTGGATTTGAAACTAGGATCAAATAGGATGAAATAGAGAATGGGATACTGGAAATTGCTTCAGACACTTTGGTCTGTGAGGAAAAGATCAGGTTTATTAAAGGAGAGGTGGTGTTCCGTAGAGTGAAAGTTAGATGAATGGCCACGAATGTTGCAAAAGTTGATAGTTAGCGGTCCAGTCCATTTTGAGGAGTGGTCACCAGGGGTCAAGTTGTTAGTTAGCGGTCCAGTCCATTTTGAGGAGTGGTCACCAGGGGTCAAGTTGTTGGGAGCATTTATGGTCTCCAATTGGGACTCCGAAGCTGGTTGTTGTTGTGCCATTTTATTAATATTTAATTTTGAGAAGTGGTGTTAGTAGCATAGTGTATTGATAAAATGAAGTGTTTTGGAGGGCAAAGTGGAGTTACCCTCTATGGCACGGAGTATGTCAACAAAGTGGAGTTACCCTCTATGTATGTGAGGCACGGAGTATGTCAACAAAGTGGAGTTACCCTCTATGTATGTGAGGCACGGAGTATGTCAACAAAGGAGGCTAGGTCGTGAAATAGGAGTTCCAGCTGTCTTTATCAGCCACCTATAACCTATCTATTGCGTTTGTGAGTCAATTCATATTATCTTTGTCTAACACAGTGCAGCCTGTATACCTTATCGTTCATTGTAAAGTGTAGATAAGTAAAGTGTTCGCTGGTGAGGTCAGAGCCACTGTCTCAATATACTATATACCCAGATGTGTCCTCCCTCACTCCCTATACTCCCATGACCGCATGTACTCCTCCCCTCCCTACCCGCTCTCTCCCTCGTCATGACTACTTCCTACCCTCCCTCCCTTCCTTCCTACCACCTCTACCTTCCCTCCCTCCCCTTCCATGGCCAAATCTCTCTCTCCCCCCCCCCCCTTCCCACTAACTTCTCATGACCACTCCCTCCCTCAATCTCCATGACCACTTTCTCCCTCAATATGCCTCCCTCCCCCCCCCTCCCCCCCTCAAATTCCGTCCCTCCCCTTCCTGTCTGACCTCTCACTCCTCTCCTCCCCGTCACTCGCTTCTCCCTCATCCCCCCCTCCCCCCCCAGTACCACCACGCCCATTTCCTCCACTCTTGCTGCCACGCGAAACAAGCAAACTGGATCCTTCAGGTTTTTTCTGCCAGGTGTGGAAATTAGAACAACAATCTTATCGGGTGTTCAAGTGTTTGTATAATGAGGCATATGGTTCATGTGTTTTGTAATGTTGCAGAATGAACAGCCAGGTCAATTTAACATTCATATAGTCAATACTGTGACGGACCAACTAACACAGTAACCTACTTGGATATGCTGTATATAATCAGGGTGCCAAATGATCCACTCTCATGACGGACCCCTTGGGAACGAAGCGTTGCCCGTGTGTTAGTAAATATGTTTTCTACCCAAGATGCCTCGTACCTAAGATCATTCATAACCATAACTTTTGCCTTGTGAGTTTTATATAAAAGACGTTCCAGCTCTCACAAATCCAACATAATAGTAAAAGGGCAGGAAGAAAGGAAGGAGGAGGATCTGAAGCTACCCAGGTGCTTAAGGGGGGTGTCACCGTTTATTTTTTTATATTTCTCTCCTTTTCTCTCTTTCCCTGGCAAATCCATTCTGCCACATTCAGCTAACTGTTTTAAGACGTTTATCCCCATCCAGGTGTCGATTTCTTCCTGGCGAGCGATAGCGAGCCAGATTTGTATAGAGAAATCCGGCTTCGCCGGAGAAATTTTTCTATCGAAAAATGTACAAATTTAGCTTGCTGTCAAAACAAAAATATATATATATGCTGGCTCGCTACCGCTCGCCAGAAAATATTGACACATGGATGGGGTTAAGCATCTTAAAACAGTAGGGGCCGAATGGATACAAGCCAGGGAAGAAAGACAAAGAGAGAAAGATAATAAAAACGAGGTGGGCTCCCTTAAGAATAGGCGACGGTGGTTTCCAAGTGGCCATTCCTCTCGAACTGTTACTCTTTCAGTACAGGTGACGTCCTTTTAACTACTGTTCCTACTATTAGACGATTTTAATAAGTCTTAAAGGCAGGGTTGTTGATTTTTTTTATTTTTTTTTAAATACAAAAAATAAAAACAAAATTGATTTATTTGATTTCTTTTATTTATTTGATTCATTTGATTTTTTTGATTTATTTGATTTTTTTGAAAATATATGTATACATATATTTGTTTGTAAATTTAAAAGCTATCAGTTATTTGTGTTACTGCATAATGTACCAGTATCTTAAAATGAACCAATGCCTACACAAACTTATGAAAGCATGATAAATCTTCAGATTTTTTTTTTGATTCACAGATAAAAAAAAAAAAAAAAAAAAATCATGATTTTTTTGTAAAAAAATAATTGATTTAATCAAGTGATTAAACCCTGGTCTCTGGGTCTTCTCCTGGGTGACCTGGATGTGTGTGAGTTTGTGTTTTTTATCTGTGTTTATTTTGTGTTTTATGTTGTTTTTGTGTTTTCCCTGTTCTTGCTCTGTCTTGAGTCGGCTACCCCCAAAATGGGGATTGGGCCTGAGCATATAGATAGATAGATTGATAGATAGAAGTGATTAAATCAAATTGATTTAATCAATATCAACTCTGCTTAAAGGGCCTCCAGCAATTAACAGGCTTGGAACTATCTCGCTTAACCATATTTACTACCACAGATCCTTATTAAGCTGCACATAATCGTCTAAATATAGCTAGAATAAAATTGAAAAGACGTGTCCGGTACAGAAGGGTTAACTTTGCCCAATTTAGCATTATGGTTGTCTGCTAAGTATAGGGTCATATACTGTATGTGTCATGAAGTGAACATAAAAGCCTTAAGGGGAGGTATTTAGTTTGTTCCCTACTTTTTCATCAAGCTTAAAATTACACCCCGTAGACCCCCTTTCAAGATAAATTTGTACATTTTTCGGTAAAAAAGAAATCCAGGCCGGAGGCCGGTTGCTCTTAAATTACAGGCTCGCTATCGCTCGCCAGGAAAAAATGGACACCTTAACGGCACGAAAGGTCTTAAAATTGACAGAAATGGGGCAAAATGTCTTAAAATATCCAAACTACTAGGGCGAAGGTCTTAAAATCTCAAAAGCAATGGGGCTAAACATGAGGGAGAAAGGGGTCCAGAAAAAAATCCCTCAAGTGGATATCTCCCCTTAACTGGCAGCCAATCGTTCCCTGAGTCAGCTCACAACCTTGATCTTGTACAGAACTCCGAGGAGAGAGTGTAATATGGTGCTGTCTGGTCAGTGTGTGCGTGTGTGTGTATGATTCTATGTGGACAGTGTTCGTGTGTGTGTGTGTGAGAGATTAAAACTGACCAGAGTAGTGAATGTTTGCGTGTAACATACTGGTCATTTCACCTCATTACTTACCCAATAGGGTCATATGCCTTATAACAATCATAATATTGTGTAAACTCACTCTCACTCTCTCTCTCTCTCTCTCTCTCTCTCTCTCTCTCTCTCTCTCTCTCTCTCTCTCTCTCTCTCTCTCTCTCTCTCTCTCTCTCTCCTCACCACGCCCACTTCTTTCACATCTGCTCCCACGTGAAACAAGCCAAGTGGTTCTTACGGGTTTTTGCTACCGGGTGTGGAAATTAGAACACAAACCTCATCTCGTGTTCAAGTGTGCCTGTGTGATAATCTACACGTTTCAAGTATTTTGTAACTTTGCCAGGTTAATTGGTAGGTAAATTCCACATTAATATTATACTAATATTAGGAAGGTTTTGGTTACGCAATGTACTAGTTGTAATGTTAAATAATCATACCCGTGACCCCGTACAGTACATGTATATTCGCTTCAAAGAATGTATATATATTTCATTGTTCACTACAGTTGAAATAATATAGTGTTTCTGTATCAATTATAACCAAAATGTTGTTTAATATTTGCATCACTTAACATTTCTTCACTGCATACTTCCTGAACTTCACTGATTAAATACATTGCATATACTTCATGTTTGTTTTCTAATTATATCTTGGTAAAACGTTTATACGGCTTTCCTAGTGGATGGGCCTGGGAATCCCTCTACCAAGTAAATCTTTTAGAAATATAGTAAATCACCGTTTGCATGTTCTGAATATTTCTTCTTACTTCTTAACCCTTGCATGCACAGGACGCAATTCGAGCCTATTCTGGGATACTTTAAAGTCTTTGTGACCATGAGGGGTGTTTAGAAACCTTTAGTTTATTTACTTCAACCTCTGCAGTTGTCTTTGAGTTAGCTGTGGGCAGAACATTAATTTTGGAGAGGTAATTATAAGATTGAGAGAACTCTATTGCTAATCGGCAACCCTGGCGTCCATACGTGCGTGAAAGGGTTAAGGGGCGATTTCCACTTGAGGGATTTTTTCTTTACCCCTTTCTCTCTCATGTTTAGCCCCATTGCTATTGAGATTTTAAGATGTTCGCCCCATTAGTTTGGCGATTTTATAAACTTTCACCCCATTTATGTAACTTTTAAGACCTTTCGTGCCATTTAGGTGTCGATTTTTTCCTGGCGAGCGATAGCGAGCCTGTAATTTAAGAAAAACCGGCCTTCGGCCGGGAAATTTTTCTACCGAAAAATTTACAAATTTATCTTGAAAGGGGGTCAAGGGGGTGTAATTTCAAGCTTGATGGAAGTCTAGGAAACATACTAAAAACCTCCCCTTAAAACTGCCGAATCATTGAACTTTTATGGCTGGAAAATACATAAATGTATAAATAGTCAATAAATACATGAATACATAAACAAGCATGTAAGGAAATAAATAATCACCCACACCAAACTCTAAATTGACTCCACCTATGTCATTAGATTAATTAAGGTTCACTTTTCGGGCGATTTTTGCATGTATTCATTATTTTTCTAGTTTCCTCCCTAGACCCCCATCATTTTTGCATGTATTCATTATTTTTCTAGTTTCCTCCCTAGACCTCCATCATTTTTGCATGTATTCATTATTTTTCTAGTTTCCTCCCTAGACCTCCATCATTTTTGCATATATTCATTATTTTTCTAGTTTCCTCCCTAGACCTCCATCATTTTTGCATGTATTCATTATTTTTCTAGTTTCCTCCCTAGAAATCCATAATTTTTGCATGTATTAATTATTTTTCTAGTTTCCTCCCTAGATCTCCATCATTTTTGCATGTATTCATTATTTTTCTAGTTTCCTCCCTAGACCTCCATAATTTTTGCATGTATTCATTATTTTTCTAGTTTCCTCCCTAGACCTCCATCATTTTTGCATGTATTCATTATTTTTCTAGTTTCCTCCCTAGACCTCCATAATTTTTGCATGTATTCATTATTTTTCTAGTTTCCTCCCTAGACCTCCATAATTTTTGCATGTATTCATTATTTTTGTAGTTTCCTCCCTAGACCTCCATCATTTTTGCATGTATTCATTATTTTTCTAGTTTCCTCCCTAGACCTCCATCATTTTTGCATGTATTCATTATTTTTCTAGTTTCCTCCCTAGACCTCCATAATTTTTGCATGTATTCATTATTTTTGTAGTTTTCTCCCCAGACCTCCATCATTTTTGCATGTATTCATTATTTTTCTAGTTTCCTCCCTAGACCTCCATAATTTTTGCATGTATTCATTATTTTTTCTAGTTTCCTCCCTAGACCTCCATAATTTTTGCATGTATTCATTATTTTTCTAGTTTTCTCCCTAGACCTCCCATAATTTTTGCATGTATTCATTATTTTTCTAGTTTTCTCCCCAGACCTCCATCAAATAAAAACAAACATCCATTAGATTAATTTGTAAATTTTTCGTTAGAAAAATGCCCCGGCCGAAGGCTGGTTCTTTCAACATTACAGGCTCACTATAGTTCGCCAGGGAAAAAAAATCGACACCTAATTAGCACGAAAGGTCTAAATATTGACGAAGAAATGGAGCGAAAGGTCTTAAAATCGACTAACTAATGAGGCAAACATCTTAACATCTGAAAACTAATGGGGCTAAACATGAGGGAGAAAGTGGTCCAGAAAAATGGCCTTTCCCCCCCTTAAGAGCGATGTTTGTCTTGAAATATTTATAGACACACGTTCAAATGTCGTCCAGCTTTCAGCAGAGAGGACTAATATACTGTAACTACCCATTACAAACACTTTTTACTAATATAAGTCATGTCGTTTATTAATAAGTCCAGTTCAATGAGATTTTGATTAGTTATTTTGCCTTTATATTGTTTTGGTTTGTGTAGTTTGCAAGTTTTACATTTTTAATACATTAAGAATAGCATTTTGACTATGAAATTCACACACACACACACACACACACACACACACACACACACACACACACACACACACACACACACACACACACACATATGCACACACACATTTTGCTTCATTATTTAGAACATTCAAGCCCTTTTTGATGGACAGTTGTTCGTATAAGTCATTACTGTGGGAAATTATTTATACCGTGTTGTTATTATTATTATTATTATTATTATTATTATTATTATTATTATTATTATTATTATATTTTGTTTGTTATATATTTATTATTATATTTTGTTTGTTATATATTTATTATTATATTTTGTTTGTTTATTATTATTATATTTATTATTATATTTTGTTTGTTTATTATTATTATTATTATTATTATATTTTGTTTGTTTATTATTATTATTATTATTATTATATTTTGTTTGTTTATTATTATTATCATTATTATATTTTGTTTGTTTATTATTATTATATTTATTATTATATTTTGTTTGTTTATTATTATTATTATTATATTTTGTTTGTTTATTATTATTATTATTATTATTATATTTTGTTTGTTTATTATTATTATTATTATATTTTGTTTGTTTATTATTATTATCATTATTATATTTTGTTTGTTTATTATTATTATCATTATTATATTTTGTTTGTTTATTATTATTATCATTATTATATTTTGTTTGTTTATTATTATTATCATTATTATATTTGTTTGTTTATTATTATTATCATTATTATATTTTGTTTGTTTATTATTATTATCATTATTATATTTTGTTTGTTTATTATTATTATCATTATTATACTCCAATGTATCTAATGTTATATAATCCTATTCAGCGTGTGCAATTTTAAGTAGACTGGATTATCATAATAATATATTGCGCACCAAGTTACTTAATGTTAGGTAATGAAGCGTTGCACCACCAGGCCTAGACACAACAGTAATTCAGGTTGAAGTTCATAGGTAAGGCTGGCCAGGAAGAGTTGTGCTTAGGTAAAGTTCATAAGATCTTCCCTCTGTTTGTCGTTAGGTTCATTATAGTATCCTCTCCTCTTCTGCTTGCATTGTCACACACACACACACACACACACACACACACACACACACACACACACACACACTGAATTACTGTACTGTAGTCCCTTGGCTCGTGTAGCGCGAGTTCGATCCCAGCTACCTGTGGGTGATGTTTATGTCAAAAACTTTCATGGCAGTGGAAGTTAGGTGTGAATGCGCCACCTTGGTTCCACCGGGTTCCCTGCCCACATATCTACCCCTTCTGGGGGTATGTAGGCGCCATTGTGGCAGCCAAAGTTAATCTGTTGACTACTTAGGATACGGTTTTATTGTGTATTTACATTTAGACGAATGGCGTCTACATGCTATTAAGGGGAGGTATTTAGTTTGTTCCCTAGACCTCCATCAAGCTTAAAATTACACCCCCTTGAGTCCCTTTCAAGATAAATTTGTACATTTTTCGGTAGAAAAATTTCCCGGCCGAAGGCCGGTTCCTCTTAAATTACAGGCTCGCTATCGCTCGCCAGGATAAAATCGACACCTGAATTGCACGAAAGGTCTTAATATGGGGTGAAAGTTCTTAAAATCGCTAAACTAATGGGGCAAACGTTTTATAATATCAAAAGCAATGGGGCTAAACATAAGGGAGAAAGGGGTCAAGAAAAAAATCCCTCAAGTGGAGATCTCCCCTTAATCTTGTCCTACTCTTATGTGTTATACCTGGTCACTGTACAGTCGCGCTAATAAGTCATGTCTCGGCACCAAGTATGTTTTGATCCATAATTGGTGGTATCGGCAATATCTAAGCTTCATTTCTTCCTATCGAGTGAAATATACAAACGTGTTCCTACACTTAACCACCCCCTATTCTACATCTGACAGACATTAATACAGCACAGAGCAAGGCCAAACGTAATGACAGCTGGGACATGACTTATTAGCGCGCGACCGTACCTCATCAATTATACAATATGGCCTATATAAGTGTCATCCCCTCTCTCTCTCTCTCTCTCTCTCTCTCTCTCTCTCTCTCTCTCTCTCTCTCTCTCTCTCTCTCTCTCTCTCTCTCTCTCTCTCTCTCTCTCTCTCTCTCTCTCTCTCTCTCTCTCTCTCTCTCTCTCTCTCTCTCTCTCTCTCTCATATATCGTGCATTTGTGGTATTTTCTAACAGTGAGAGATGTTTATTTGACTTGATACTTTGATAGGAGTGGAGAACCTAAATAATAATGGAACCGCAGAAGAGGGGTTAAGGGGAGGTATTTAGTTTGTTTCCTACGTTTTCATCAAGCTTAAAATTACACCCCCTAGACCCCCTTTCAAGATAAATTTGTACATTTTTCGGTAGAAAAATTTCCCGGCCGGAGGCCGGTTGGTCTTAAATTACAGGCTCGCTAACGCTCGCCAGGAAAAAATCGACACCTTAATGGCACGAAAGGTCTTAAAATTGACAGAAATGGGGCAAAATGTCTTAAAATGTCAAAACTACTAGGGCGAACGTCTTAAAATCTCAAAAGCAATGGGGCTAAACATGAGGGAGAAAGGGGTCCAGAAAAAAATCCCTCAAGTGGAAATCTCCCCTTAAGTAAAGAGTGACAACAGAGGGAAGTTGCATGTTTGAGATGAATATAATTTCTAGTGTAAATGGAGTGTCAATTCCTGGTGAAGAATTCGATAATTATGTAGCTAGTTGCTGAAGAAGAAGAAGAGGCGTCTGACCAAAGAAGAAGACAAAAAGGTTAAATATACTTGTTCTTGATTAGCGAGTTTTATATGACCGTTAAAAATATGATTTGGTTTTACTGATTAACGAGATGTTTCCCTCCTATCCCCCCCCCCCCCCCCCTTCCGTCTCTCTTCCACGGTCATCCTTCCCCTCCCCGCCCATCCCCCTTCTCCACCGCCCTTTCCTCCTCTCCACCTCCCCCTCCCGCACTTCCCCCCCCCCCCCCCCCCCACCGCCCTAGTCACCCGTCCAATGCCCCCACCCTTCCTCTCCACTCTACCGCCCCCCCGCCCCCCCTCCACCCCCTCCAACCCCCCCCCCCCGCCGCCCACTTCCTCCATTTTTGCTTCCATCTGACTCGATACAGGTTTTTACAGCCAGGTGGGGAAATTAGAACAATGTTATCTGGCGGTGTGCAAGTGTTGGTATGATAATCTATAAGTATCAAGTGTTTTATAAGTTGGTAAGGTCGACAGGCGGCTCATTTCCACTTTCATATAATGGTAATATTGCGAAGTTTTTGTACGATTTTTTTTTTAATTGTAATATTTAAGGGGAGATGGTTGATTTTTCTGGTCCTTCTCCCTCCTGTATAGACCCATTAGTTTTCAGATTTTAAGACGTTCGGCCCATTAGTTTGTCGATTATAAGACTTTTCGCCCCATTTCCTTGTCAGTAAATGACCTTTCGTGTCATGAAGGTGTCGATTTTTTGCTGGCGAGCGATAGCGAGCCTGTAATTTAGGGGAAGGCAGAGACCTTTTTTTGCCGAAAATTTTACAAATTTATCTTAAAGGGGGTTCTTGGCATGTTTTTTTTTATATCTAGATGGATTTCTAGGGAGGAAACTGACCATTGTCTTCATTTGGTACCCATAAAATTAAAATATTTAATAGATAAGGTGCCTGCCATTGCCATGCCCCGATTTGACACACTGCACTGCCGCCACCCCCCCCCCCCCCTTTCCACCCACACACACACACACAATTAATGTGTGTGGTTTTTTTTTGGTTTTTTTTTAAACTGCGAAATATTTGTTGGATTTTATCAATATTCGTAGACTTCCTACTTTTCATTTACCTCTCTGAACCTATTACCTATAGTGTGATATAGTGTGACAATTTCGAAATGTGAGTATCCTAGGTTTGAGTCCTTGGAGAGTGCCACATGTATTTGTTGATTTCATTAATTGAATTTAGAGGTGAAGTTGGTTGGTGGAAAAAAACCCCATAATAATGCACCTATTATATGGACTGTATTCACCTACTTGTAGCTTACTGGAATAGAGCTGCCCCCGTGTTGTCCTGTCTGTTTCTATTGACTATCCAATTTACTTTTAAAGTCGTGGATAATATCTTGCTTCTACAACCTCCGCACTTAAGGGGAGACGGTCCTTTTTCTGGTCCCCTTTCTCCCTTGTGTTTAGTCTCATTATTTTTTTAAATTTGTAGACGTTCGGCCCATTTGTTTGGCGATTTTAAGACCTTTCGTCCCATTTCGTTAGCATGTTTCACATGCTCGCACCCAGTCAGGGGACATCCTGACGACGTATACAGACTAAACACACATAACAAAGCCACTCCAACAACTTCCTCTCTCTCCAACACCCCTTCTCCCCTCTCAACACTCTTCTCTGAGCTAGTGCCGATACAAATGCCAGTCCTGTATAGAATCGTGAGGTTCAGAGTCGTAAAGATTCCAGGACGAGCTCCATAGAAACTGAAACTGAACTGATACATTTTAAGACCTATCGTGCCATTTAGGTGACGATTTTTTACTGGCGAGCGATAGCGAGCCTGTATTTGTAAGAGTAACCGGCCTTCGGCCGGGACATGTTTCTACCGAAAAAAATACAAATTTATCTTGGGGGGGGGGGGGGGGGTGAAGGGGATGTTTTTCTAAGTTTGAAGGATGTCTAACGAGGAAACTAATAATTTACGAATGAATGAATGTATAGGCCAAAAAAGCAGTCAGTGTCCCCTTAAGTTCTGAATGGAAAGCTAAACTGAGAGAAAGTCATTTGGCTGAGTGACCATGTCCTACCTGATCTGACCTCATTAATTACATGACCTGACCTCATAATATACCTCGCTGCTAACATAAAACTATAATTACCAACACCGCTCTGGTCACGGTTATACAGTCACTCATTTTAATACCGGCTGAGTCATTGATTTTAATACCGGCTGAGTCATTGATTTTAATACCGGCTGAGTCATTGATTTTTATGATGGATTAAGGGGGGTCACCGGCTGTTTTTGTTATCGTTCTCTCCTTTTCTCTCTTTCTCTGGCTTGTATCCATTCGGCCCCATACATCCAACTGTTTTAAGACGTTTATCCCCATCCAGGTGTCGATATCTTCCTTGCGAGCGATAGCGAGCCAGCATTGTATGGAGAAATCCGGCTTCGCCGGAGAAATTTTTCTATCGAAAAATTTACAAATTTAGCTTGCTGTCAAAACAAAAATATATACATGCTGGCTCGCTACCGCTCGCCAGGAAAATATTGGCACCTGGATGGGGGTAAACGTTTTAAAACAGTAGGCTGAATGGGGCCGAATGGATACAAGCCAAAGAGAGAGGGAGAGGAAGAGAAAAAAAGCTAGATGGGCTCCCTTAATAGAGGTATTCATTGGCGCACATTGCTTTTTTTTTTGTTTTTAATGGTATTGATTTTGTTCTTCTAGCCATCCCACCGACTTTCACTCCTTTAGGTTAAAAACTGTCCTGAAATTTAGATCGAAGAATATCGTTGGTTGCATACATCTTACCACGAGAGAGAGAGAGAGAGAGTGAGAGGGAGAGGGAGTGAGTGAGTGAGTGAGTGAGTGAGTGAGTGAGCATGAGAGTGAGTAAGTGTGTGTGTGTGTGTGTGTGTGTGATAATAATAATAATGCACGGTTTATTAAAGATTGGCAGCCTGATGAGTTGTGTGTGTGTGTGTGTGTAGGTGTGTGTGTGTGTAGTTAGGAGAGAGATAGGATGGGGAGGATAATAAAATAACAACACAAAGTAGGAAGAAGACCTGTTGAACTTTAGCTGAACACACATCCTCAGTGATAGATAGTGTTACCTCTGAACTTCTACCTGCACTACAGTTGTGTGTAAACCTGACACAACGCTTCATTACTTAAGGGCAAGTATTTAGTTTGTTCCCTAGACCTCCATCAACCTTAAAATTACACCCCCTCGAGTCCCTTTTAAGATAAATTTGTACATTTTTCGGTAGAAAAATGTCCCGGCCGAAGGCCGATTCCTCTTAAATTACAGGCTCGCTATCGCTCACCAGGATAAAATAGACACCTGAATTGCACGAAAGGTCTTAATATGGGGTGAAAGTTCTTAAAATCGCTAAACTAATGGGGCAAACGTTTTATAATATCAAAAGCAATGGGGCTAAACATGAGAGAGAAAGGGGTCAAGAAAACAATCCCTCAAGTGGAGACCTCCCCTTAATAGCCTATGTAGTATTATGTAAACAATAATAGTTCTTATATCATTAAACCTCTCGCTATCCTGTTGACTCGGGGGATTTGCCGTTTAGCATTCAGAGTTCTCTCAATCTCGTGATTAACTCTCTAAAAAAATTGTTTTCTGCCCACAGCTCACTCAAAGACAACTGCAGAGGTTGAAGTAACTAAACTATAGGTTTCTAAACATCCCTGAATGGTCACAAGTATCCAGAAAGGGCGCAAATAGTCTCCTGTGCGTGAAAGGGTTAATAATTAAGCAATATACTTAAGATTTACAACTTCTTCAATAGGTATCATTTGGTAACTTTGTAATAATTATAATAACAAGAACAATAATATGATATATTTGACAATTCAACATTTGCTGAAAATATACTAAATTATTATACTTTTCACAGCAGACTATTAATTTCGAGTGTATGTGTGTGGTATTGTTCTATTAATTTCGAGTGTATGTGTGTGGTATTGTTCGCATAATCCTTTGTATTTCCTTTATAAATACGTTTAAGCCTTTATTCAATAAGAAGCTTTATTGCAACCATATTATTGAACAAATAATTTGTGTTCACTTTGCATATTATATATTGTCAATTATATATTTGATGGCCATACTTGCATACACAAACATCAATAATTAGTAAAATATGTTGAATGATAATTTTAGCATTGTATTTGTTATACTTCTGAACATGTCTTTGCGGCTTGGCAACATATTGAATATTTTTGCAATTAGTTAATAATTAATCCATTTTTGTGATGACTTGACAAAATTATGAATATCTCGTAAATATTCGAAATTTCAGATTATGCAGGTCTGTTGTGAATTAGGAGAGGGGATGCAATGGGTGTGGTGGGTGAAGAGGGAAGGGAGGAACGGTAGAGGAGAGGCGAGAAAAGAGGGAAGGGGTGACGAGAGCAGAAATAATAGGGGGAGGAGTGTTACAGGTAGACGTATGACCCCTATTGTTTAAGGGGAGAGTTCCACTTGAGATATTTTTTTCTGGACTCCTTTCTCCCTCAGGTTTAGTCCCATTGCTTTTGATATTTTAAGACGTTCACCCCATTAGTTTGGCGATTTGAAGAACGTTCGCCCCATTTCTGTCAATTTTAAGACTTTTCGTGTCATTTAGGTGTCGATTTTTTCCTGGCGAGCGATAGCGAGCCTGTAATTTAAGAGAAATCGGCCTTCGGCCGGGACATTTTTCTACCGAAAAATGTACAAATTTATCTTGAAAGGGGGTCTAGGGGGTGTAATTTTAAGCTTGATGGAGTTCTAGGGAAGACACTAAATACCTCCCCTTAAGTGGTGGGACTAGGTGACCAATCCGTAACAAACAAACAACCCCATCCCCCCCCCCCCATCATAATCCCGCTCAGTGTTTATTCAGCCCCCCTCCCCCCCCCCCACCCCCCGCAACACAGGCATCATCAATTCCTGTTCTCTCCAGGGTGGTTAGTGTACAGGGTCGAGGTCAGGGCTTGGCTGGCTGGGAGGCTGATTGACGATTAAACCCTTCTTTACCCGCGACGTCATTTTATGTTGATATCAGCTGCATTTAGACGATTATATGAAACTTAGGAAGGATATATGGTACCTAAGTGGATTAATAGTGATGGTCCGTTGCCTCTTAATTGGTCCGTCCGTCCGTCTTGGTCCGTCCGGTTGGTCCGTCTTAAGTTGAATAAAATCGTCTAATAGTTGCCAGAATACAATGCAAAGGATGTCACCGGTACGGAAGGGGTTACGGAGGTAGGGTATAGTATTTGATCTATTGGTTTATTTATTTATTTATTTTTTAGTTTCCAAGCCAGACCTCCATCAAGCTTGAAAAATCAATCCCAAGGCAAAATTGACAATTTCCAAATAAATGTGTACACTTTTAGGAAGAAAAATGTGCCGGCCAAAGGCCGGTTCCTCCTAAAATTACAGGCTCGCTATCGCTTGCCAGGAAGAAATCGACGCCTAAATGGCACGACAGGTCTTAATATTAACAAAGAAATGGGGTGAACGGTCTTAAAATCGCCAAACTAATGGAACGAACTATCAATATTGTTAACCACAGCATCAGTTTTGCTTTAAATGTTTATACATTGCTGTTTAATGTTTAAATGTTTATACATTGAGGTTTAATGTTTCACCATGAATGATCAGCTTGTTATCACTGTTGGACATGATTTATGGGGTATATTATTGTCTTCAACAAACACATATTTTATAGGTTAGCCTCACAATAATAAATATATGAGTAAGACACATATTTACACTTAGTATAATTATTGACTCAACCACTCTGTTACATATACTTTGTTTGTTTGTTTTGCATGTGCTTCATTATATCAGTATCGAAATAACAGCTGATATAAGTTGAGTCGTGTGTTGGTTAATTAATCATTTGTACTTATGCTAGATAAATTATGACCAATATAATTAATATTAGTAGTCTGTGGATAACACATATAGGGTACCATAATATAAACTCTGTATTCATCAAATATACATGTTTAATAAATCATATGCCATTTACACAATAAATAGGTACAATAGACGGTTTACTTGGAAGATAGAGTATTGCTTCAGTATGGTGAAGCAGTAATTTGTACTTTACCATTTACAATATCTGGCCAGATTGTTATGACCTAGATAACCTGTTACTTTATAACGGTTACTACTAGCAGCCATATACAATCTGTACCATACTGAAGTCTATATCAGGCTGGTAACCGTAGATGTAGTTTACTTGCCATATCTGGGAGACTCATAAGACTCGAATGATCGTGACTCGTATGATCCAGAATCATAGCGAGCCTCTCCGTCGTACCTGACATCGGCCACGTAGCCATCATCACCGTTGACGTAGTAGGTAACCTTCTGCAGGCGACCGTCAGGAAGGGCCACGTAGTAGGAGCCCTCAGTGTTGTCATGGTCGCGGGTCTCCTCATGACCGTAGTTGTTACCGGAGGGACCGTGTTGTACCGCCCAGTCAAAGTTGTACTGGGCCTCGTCAGACTCGTAGGATTCGGATGAACCGGACGAATACTGTGGACGTACACATGGTTGTTGTAGAAACTCACAAGTTAACTTATGAAGCAAAGATTAACTTTATTCAATACTGCACTGACACAAATCGATTAGTTCCGTGGGCAAATACTACAAAGGTAAACTTGGTTAACAAAAATACCCCAGAGATACACTGGTTAACTTAATGCATTCTTAGTTTATTATTGATGGAAACATTGGTTGCAGGAGCTCTCAAACAGCCACTGTAATAATTGAATATAACTGAATAAATAAAACACAGAAATGGAAGATGACCGTAATATACTGTAATTGATTCCCATATATTATTAAGGGAAATTAAGAAGGCAGTTACTTTATTGTTATCTTTTGATAATCTTATTGATGATAACTGTTTACAGCATATAATACTATTAATGATTTGTTAGACGTTTAGTGTACACTGTACAAGCTACTCATCTATAACACTTTCTATATTTTACAGGGTAATACACTTTTACCACCCTAATTCCATTCAAATTGTGAACCATAGTTTGATAATATAAATGTTAATCCAAATTGTTGCTCACCCTTGGTCGTGGTGCTCTGTAGCTTCTGTCAGCAGCCGCCAGGGCAGCCAGGCCCAATAGAATGACAATCTGAGAACATAATACCACAATTATATAATAAGAGTATAATGTTGTTTAGGACTTTGCATATACTGTATAGCCAAATATATGTGTTCAGAATAATCGATGAATATATTTTATACAGGACCTACAAGACTCGATCTAGTTACTGAGTGAATATTACAATAATTACTTATCTACATATTTTATGCTCCATACCTAGCATCTGAAAATTGTGCCTCTTTGTTCAGTACATGATGACTGTGACATGATTTATTTGGCCACCTGTACTTTAATATTGTTAATGTGTATCATAAGTGTTGATTAATCGCTGTATATAATATTTACAGTATAGGATTACATCTATAAAGTATCCAACCAAACCTTTTATAGTCAAGTTTTGTATTTTTTTAAAACAACTTTATTTTAAATATGGAGATAAATATAAAGTCTAAGTTGTAAGAATGTGTTATTACTTTGCTCAGAGGCTTTAATCCACCAGTATCAGTCATATATCCGTATTTACTTTATATCTCATAGTTAATAATGAAGCAACTTGGTTGAGCCCGAGAACTTTCAGTCTTCTACTGTACTTCTCACTTCTCAGCTTGTTCTTTCTCTGTCCAATTGCTCTTCTTTCCTATTTTAGTCCAGCCATCTGGTCTGGTCTGGTCATAGTTAATATTCTCTATGTTACCTTATGTGCGTCTTACCTTAGCGTTCATTGTTATCGGTAGCTAGGTGGGGACTTAACTGACTAGGGTATCTGTTGCAGTTGTATATGTACTGACATCCACCCTCTTACTCCCTCCCTCCCCTCCTCCCTCCCTCCCTCCTCCACCACCACCACCTCCACCTGGCTGCCGTGACCGAGTTTGACCAAGTTCAACACCTCTGAGTTAAATTGACGTGGTCACACCCTTATTCTTGTTTCACCTCCGCCGTTTAGCGAGTGGAAGGCTTGATACAAATTGTCTCATATTTCTTGATAATGGTATTGGTCTGGATTGCAAAATAAAGATATCTCTTGTAGAAGGCCACTTGATGATATTCAATCGCTAAACGATGTTTAATTTTTCAATTGTTGAATGATGTTCAACTACTCAATGATACTGGTGATACTGAAGTGATCAACCAATCAATGATATTCAACCGCTCAAAAACTTTAAAACAACTTTGACCAACTCTTTTAGTACACTGTTTACTTATTTTCTAATGCTAAAAGGCCACCTTTAGTCTAATAGTGAAAAGGGTAATGAGAGGATTTGCAGCGGCCTGGGTAGCTGTAGACATTTCTTGAGCTAAATACAATCACTCAACATAATCAGCCAAACCAAATAAAAGTATATCATATTGTTAGAATTAATACTGCGACAGGAAATTTAAGGGGGATCACCGTTTTTTGTTTGATCTTTCTCCCCTTTTCTCTCTTTCCCTGGCTTGTATCCATTCGGCCCCATTCAGCCAACTGTTTTAAGACGTTTATCCCAATCCAGGTGTCGATTTCTTACTGGCGAGCGATAGCGAGCCAGTATTGTATGGAGAAATCCGGCTTCGCCGGAGAAATTTTTCTATCGAAAAATGTACAAATTTAGTTTGCTGTCAAAACAAAAAATATAATTATATATGCTGGCTCGCTACCGCTCGCCAGGAAAATATTGACATCTGGATGGGGGTAAACGTCTTAAAACAGTAGGCTGAATGGGGCCGATTGGATACAAGCCAAAGAGAGAGGGAGAGGGAGAAAAACAAGCGAGGTGGGCTCCCTTAAACTGATAAAGGTCAATTTGAGCTCTTCACTCACCCTCCTCGTCATTATCACACCAAGAGAAATTAAGAAACTCCAGGAAACTGCTTTTAATTTAACATTCTGCGTTACTAAGGTATTAGTGTCCAGGTTTTTGTTAATACGTATTGCAATTATCATGTCGGCGGTTAATTAGGTCAAAATGTTTCTCTCTCTCTCTCTCTCTCTCTCTATATATATATATATATATATATATATATATATATATATATATATATATATATATATATATATATATATATATTGTAAAAGAGAGAGAGAGAGGGAGAGAGATTCGGGGTGGAAATAAAGGTATGCGATAAAAACTAAATATTTTGAAATGAAGGTTATGATCATAGAATGTAAATGTTGGGTCATGTTGTTGCAGATATAGAGCAGGTTTTTAAAGCAGTAATTATTTGATGTAATATATTTTTCTTTAATTGAACCTCTATTGAAAATTGTAGACTTTGATTAAACATATATTATTAAATATATGTAGCGCATTTATTTCTTAATTAACCTAATTGTTAAAATTATTATATATTGTTTTTTTATATAATAAATTTGATAAGATTGACTGTTATACTTTGAGTCTATACATTTTAAGAAGGATTTGTGGGAATTATAAGGGTAAAGATTATCTCTCTTAACCCTCTGATTCTAAGTAATATTCGAAATGTCATTGGACATGATTGATTCCTGGATCACGGAAGGGTTGTATTGCTTCATCCAAATCATTAGAGAGAAAGTTAGCTGTATATCTAATGCGAGAAATATAACATCTTGTTATTCACACCTTTTTGTCGATCCTCTTCATTACTCTTAACAACGGAAGTGAATGTAATAATAACAATACTGTAATAATAATAATAATAATAATAATAATAATAAATAATAAAACACTTTTTATTGATAATTGCAGCCGTTGGCTGTAAATATACAGAGGAACATTTTGTAACTTTAACGTATATTAACTTATAATAAGGACCAAAGCAAGAGATTCCATATGAGCTAATTGACCAGTTAATACATTGTGTGTGTGTGTGTGTGTGAAGTAGCCAATTACCTGTTCAAACACCTACCTACCTGGCCTTCTATTAGTACCCCCCAAAAAAAAAAATGTTATTATTAGCCAGGGTGTGTGCGTGCAATGTGTGTGTGTGTGTATGTATATATGGGTGGCGTGTGTGTGTGTGGGGGGGGGGGGTCCAGAGAAACTGTGTGGGTGGGGGGGGTCCAGAGAAACTGTGTGGGTGGGGGTCATACGATTCATCATACCAACACCAGTTTTTGTCCAACACAAACTAGTAAAACGTGTGTGTGTGTGCGTTTGTGTGAAAGAGAGAGAGAGAGACTGTGAGAGATAGTTACAAGGAATAGTTAGTATCTCAGGGGCATTGCGGTCCATTCCGAGGAGATACTCGAAGTGGAAGGAGAGAGACTGTTTAGTGCACTACATTCATTACAGAGTGTGCAAAATACTATCTACTCTCTTTTTAAACTGCTCTACTGAAGAACTGTTTACAACTTTGGAGGGAAGTTTGTTCCAGGTAGAACAGATCTAATATGTGACATTTTTTCTACAAATACTAGTGGTGAACCTTTTCAATTCTAATTTCCAGCCATGGTTGCGTGTTATGTTCATATTGAGGCTAAACATTTTGCTATAATCCACATTGTCAAACCCATGAAGTATTTTAAAAACTTCAATGAGCTGACCTCATAGTCTGCGTGTGTCCAACGAAAAGAGATAAAGAGCTCTCAACCGGTCCTCATAGCTCAGTCTTCTAAGCGATGGAATAAGCTTTGTAGCCCTAGCTTGTACTCTTTCCAGTCGCTCTATATCTTTCCTAAGTGCTGGAGACCAGAATTGAACAGCATACTCCAGGAAAGGTTGTATCAAAGCGTTGTAAATTGTGATGACTATTTCCTTATTTCTATACTTAAATTGCCTCTTAATATAGCCCAATAATTTCTACTTCAGTGCACTGGTTGGAGAACTTTAGATCACTGTTAATCAGAACACCCAAATCCTTTTCCAAGTCAGTCACTTTCAGAGGCATTCCCAATAGCGAATAGCCTGACTTGCGGTTTGCTTCGCCGATATGTATCACCTTGCACTTTTCCAAGTTAAGAGTCATCTGCCATGTCTCTTACATTTCACCCAGTTTGTTGAGGTCCATCCTGAGCTGTTCAACCCCTGTGGGGTCTTTCACGTTCATTCCAAGCTTTATGTCATTAGCAAACTTGGAGATCACACTCATTACACCAATATCAATGTAATTCATATATATGGTAAACAGAAGTGGGCCAAGGACAGATCCCTGTGGAACTCCAGAAGTGACTGCAGTCCACTCAGAAGAAACACCATTGATTACCACTCGTTGTTGTCTACCTGTTAGCCAACTTTCTATCCAATTTGTGACCTCTGTATTGATACCTAGCGCACTCCCTTTTGACATTAGCCTGCAATGATGCACTTTGACGAAAGCTTTTAAATCTAAGTACAGGATGTCTGTGGCTCTAATTTTGTCATACTCACTCAGCATTTCATGGGTAAATTCCAGCAAATTGGAAAGACATGATCGTTGTCGCCTGAATCCATATTGGGAATCTGTAATTAAATTGTGGTTTTCTAGGTAGTCAACTATCTTTTCTACTTGTATCACTTCTAAGAGTTTTACTATGATAGAAGTCAAGCTAATGGGCCGATAATTCTTGGGACACTCGTGATCCCCTTTCTTAATGATTGGGGTCACATTGGCCTGTTTTCAGTCTTCAGGGACCTCTCCATTTTCTAGTGATTTATTGAGGATGTCTGCCTAGAAAGGTGTGATTTCATCTCGCACTTCTCGTACAACTCGGGGAAGAAAGCTATTTGGGCCGGACGACTTGAACCTATTTAACTTCTCTATTCTTTTTACTACCTCCTCTAGGGTACATCTAATTCTGCTAAGAACTTCACCCTCATGCACTAATCCTTAACTAGGCATGTCACTGATATTTTCCCTTGTGAATACTGAGGCAAAATAGTCATTTAGGGATTTAGCTATATCAGTGTCAGAGGTTTGTAGTTGGCCTATTGGATCCTTAAGAGGTCCAATGCTACTTTTGAATGGGTTCCTGCTGTTCACATAACTGAAGAACTCTTTAGGACTCTCTTTGCAGAGGACTGCAACCCTGAGTTATTCATTCCGCTTTGCTTCTTTTATAAGAGATTTCACTCTTCTACACATATTTTTGAAGGAATCTAAATCTCTTTGGTGTTGACTTCTTCTGGTCTTTCTGTATGCAACCTTTCTCTTTCTAATTGCTGAAGCTATGTCACTTGTGAACCATTTTGGTTGGTTTGAGACTTTGGTAAGTTTAGTAGGAACGAATGCAGCTTGTCAATCCATAAACTGCTCTTTAAACGAGCACCTAATTGCATTAACAACATATAAGATGAATAGTTTTATATCAACAACTATGAGTAGAATAATGGTTGGTCTAATTATTCGGTTCTATGTTAACTATAGAGAAGCTTGGATCGTTAAAAAAAAATGCTTACATCAGATAAAGGGTGTCATAATTGTAAACTCAATATCAAACAAAATATTTTATTTAATATAATTTCATCACATTTACACAATAAATAATTACAAGACATTCAAACTTGGTATGGTTCAGTGTGATGGAGCAGCTTTGATAATTACAGTACCAATGGTATGTTACATCAGACTGAAGATCAATCTGTAGTCTGTATCAGCCTAGGAACTCTGGATGTACTGTAGTTTACTTGCCATATCTGGGAGACTCATAAGACTCGAATGATCGTGACTCGTATGATCCGGAATCATAGCGAGCCTCTCCGTCGTACCTGACATCGGCCACGTAGCCATCATCACCGTTGACGTAGTAGGTAACCTTCTGCAGGCGACCGTCAGGAAGGGCCACGTAGTAGGAGCCCTCGGTGTTGTCATGGTCGCGGGTCTCCTCATGGCCGTAGTTGTTACCGGAGGGACCGTGTTGTACCGCCCAGTCAAAGTTGTACTGGGCCTCGTCAGACTCGTAGGATTCGGATGAACCGGACGAGTACTGTGGAGCAATTGTTATTTAGATACTTGTAAGTCAACTTATGAATGGAAGTGGTTGAATAGAACAGTGAGTGAATGTATAATAGCTGTGAGTATAACTGAATGGACATTTATAGTACGGAATATGTAAAGGAAACTTCAGTATCGTTTTATTGAACTACTTGGATTATTGATTATCGAAGACACAATATTACTACACAGGAGTTCCTAGATGATTACTGTGACTGCTAAAGTATCCCTCCATTTAGGAAACTGGTTGATAGGGGACGCTATTACTCTAACGTATAATGCAATTTCAATACCATGAGTTTATACAGAATGAAAGTAGTCTGTGTGTTGAATGTATGAAATGTTGCTCTTATTATAAACAGAAACATACGAATATGAAAACTGTTACTCACCCTTGGTCGTGGTGCTCTGTAGCCACTGTCAGCAGCAGCCAGGGCAGCCAGGCCCAAGAAAATTACGATCTGAAAATGTATATATACCACAATTAACATATTAAAATAACCCAATATAACAGCATGATTTACCACAAGAACCTCTCGGTCTATTTTAAATCTCAATCTTGTTCCATTTTCTGTGGTGTAAATTCAGACGCTTTTAAATATCCTTTCTATGGCTAATATATATATATATATATTTTTATCATAATAGGTCTTTAGCTTGTTGACTTATCTCGGTAATGTTACTATCAAATATCTACCTTTCTATTTTATTGTATTGCTACTTATCTTACGTTGTCTTCAAATGTGATAAAAGACGATCATATTTTAATCTAGCTATATATTAATAGGCCAATATATTATGGCGATGAATCCAAGCCTAACTTTAAAAACTTTGACCGGTATTCCTAAATATATCTTTATCTAGGTATAGATATACGTGAGCTATATATATTTCTGAAATCTCTTATATTTCTTTTAAGTCTAGCTTATCTTTTTATTACGAACATATTCAGCTAAAATATATCCATGTTTAATATATATATCATACTATGTTAATTTGAATCTATCTTGCTATTCAGAATAATTTTATATCTACCAGTATCAATATTATCTCAATAATGTTTCTTTATATCTATCTTGCTATGTGTGTCTTACCTTAGCGTTCATTGTTATCTGTAGCTAGGTCGGGACTTAACTGACTAGGGTTGCTGTTGCCTTCGTTTATATACTGACATCCACCCTCTTACTCCCTCCCTCCCTCCTCCACCACCACCACCACCACCACCACCTCTATCTCCTCCTTCCACCTCTCCCTCCACCTGGCCACCGTGACCCAGTTTGACCAAGTTCACCACCTCTGTGACCCAAGGTGGAGCGGCTATATTTGCAATGGATGGGGTAATTTTGTTTTAGCTTAACTCCTACACAAATGTCTTTTAACTTTACTCTGGCTACTATTAAACGATTTCATTCAGTTTAAATTGGGCCTCCAGCAATTAACAGGCTTCGATCTATATCACTTAACCCTTTTTGCTACCATAGATTCTTTTTAAGCTTCACAAAATCGTATAAATATAGCAAGATTAAAATTCATAAGACGTCGCTGGTACAGAAGGGGTGAATATTGGGTATGCAATGATCATTCCATAATACGGAAACTGCCCTGCTACATTATTGTATTATTACACGACTCCTGTTAGCATATATTTATACGCCTGGTTACATAAACGTTACTACAGCCAGAAGTTCAGAGGTAACACAGTGGAGGGAGAAGAATGCCCAAGTAAAGTTCAACAGTTCCTCTTCCTTGTTTTTGTTGTAAGCTTCATACAACTGTCCTTTACTTCATCCTCTCTCCCTCCAGTGATATTGTCGGACTGGTTGGGAGAGAGGTATCCTGACCAAGATTCGAACCCACTCAGTCAGGTAGATATCCTTTTATATTATGGCTAACGTTATTCTATTTCATTTAGCTTAGGTAAATAACTCATTCAGACACGCTGTGTGGGTGGGGGTCATACGATCCATCATACCAGCACCAGGTTGTGTCCAACACACAGACTAGTACAGTGTGTGTGTGTGTGTGTGTGTGTATGATGTGTGTGTGTGTGTGTGTGTGTGTGAGTGAGACTGAGACTGTGTGTAAGAGAGAGTTACCAGAAATAGTTAGTATCTCAGGGACCTTGCGGTCCATTCCGAGGAGATACTCGAAGTGGAAGGAGAGAGACTGTTTAGTGCACTACATAAATTACAGAGTGTGCAAAATACTATCTACTCTCTTCTTGAACTGCTCTACTGAAGAACTGTTTACAACTTTGGAGGGAAGTTTGTTCCAGGTAGAACATCTTTATATGTTAAAAGGTTTCCACATCTACTAGTGTTGAACCTTTTCAATTATAATTTCCAGCCATGGTTGCGTGTTGTATTCATATTGAGGCCAAACATATTGCTATAATCCACATTATCAAACCCATTAAGTATTTTAAAAACTTCAATGAGCTGACCTCATAGTCTGTGTCTCTCCAACAAAAAGAGATAAAGAGCTCTCAACCGGTCCTCATAGCTCCGTCTTCTAAGCGATGGAATAAGCTTTGTAGCGCTAGCTTGTACTCTTTCCAGTCGCTCTATATCTTTCCTGAGTGCTGGAGACCAGAATTGAACAGCATACTCCAGGAGAGGTTGTATCAAAGCGTTGTAAATTGTGATGACTATTTCCTTATTTCTATACTTTAATTGCCTCTTAATATAGCCCAATAATTTCTTCTTCAGTGCACTGGTTGGAGAACTTTAGATCACTGCTAATCAGAACACCCAAATCCTTTTCCAAGTCAGCCACTTTCAGAGGCATTCCCAATAGCGAATAGCCTGAATTGGAGTTTGCTTGGCCGATATGCATCACTTTGCACTTTTCCAAGTTAAGAGGCATCTGTCATATCTCCGACATTTCACCCAGTCTGGTGAGGTCCATCCTGAGCTGTTCAACCCCTGTAGGGTTTTTCACATTCATTCCAAGCTTTATGTCATCAGCAAACTTGGAGATCACACTCAACAGACCAATATCGATGTCATTCACATATACAGTATGATAAACAGAAGTGGGCCAAGGACAGATGCCTGTGGAACTCCAGAAGTGACTGCAGTCTACTCAGAAGAAACACCATTGATTACCACTCGTTGTCTACCTGTTAGCCAACTTTCTATCCAATTTGTGACCTCTGTATTGATACCTAGCGCGCTCACTTTTGACATTAGCCTACAATGAGGCACTTTGTCAAAAGCTATTTGAAAATCTAGGTAAAGGATGTCTATGGCTCTACTTTTCTAATGCTCACTCAGCATTTCATGGACAAATTCAAGCAAATTGGTAAGACATGATCGTTGTTGCCTGAATCCATGTTGGGAATTTGTCATTAAATTATGGATTTCTAGGTAGTCAACTATCTTGTCTACTAGTATCCCTTCTAAGAGTTTTACTATGATAGAAGTCAAGCTAATGGGCCGATAATTCTTGGGACACTCGTGATCTCCTTTCTTAAAGATTGAAGTTACATTGGCCTGTTTCCAGTCTTCAGGGACCTCTCCATTTTCTAGTGATTTATTGAAGATGTCTGCCCAGAAAGATGTGATTTCATCTCGCACTTCTCGTACAAAATGGGGAAGAAAGCTATCTGGGCCGGCCGACTTGAACATATTTAACTTATCTATTCTTATTACTACCTCTTTTGGAGTACATCTAATTCTGCTAAGAACTTCACCTTCATGCACTGATCCTGGACTTGGCATGTCACTGATATTTTCCCTTGTGAATACTGAGGCAAAATAGTCATTTAGGGATTTAGCTATATCAGTGTCAGAGGTTTGTAGTTGGCCTATTGGATTCTTAAGAGGTCCAATGCTACTTTTGAATGGGTTCCTGCTGTTCACATAACTGAAGAACTCTTTAGGACTCTCTTTGCAGAGGACTGCAACCCTGAGTTATTCATTCCGCTTTGCTTCTTTTATAAGAGATTTCACTCTTCTACACATAGTTTTGAAGGAATCTAAATCTCTTTGGTGTTGACTTCTTCTGGTCTTTCTGTATGCAACCTTTCTCTTTCTAATTGCTGAAGCTGTCACTTGTGAGCCATTTTGGTTGGTTTGAGACTTTGGTAAGTTTAGTAGGAACAAATGCAGCTTGTCGATTCATAAACTGCTCATTAAACGAGCACCTTATTGCATTAACAACATATAAGATGAATATTTGTATATCAACACCTATGAATAAAATAATGGTTGGCCTAATTACTCGTTTCTATGTTCACCATACAGAAACTTTGATCGTAAAAACAAAATAAAAAATAAATCAATTGCATTATATTACATAAAGGGTGTCATAATTGTAAACTCAATATCAAACAAAATATTTTATTTAATAAAATTTCATCACATTTACACAATAAATAATTACAAGACATTCAAATTTGGTAGGGTTCAGTGTGATAGATCGGTCATAATTACAGTACCAATGGCAATGTTATACCAGCCTGAAGATCAATCTGTAGTCTGTATCAGCCTAGGAACTCTGGATGTACTGTAGTTTACTTGCCATATCTGGGAGACTCATAAGACTCGAATGATCGTGACTCATATGATCCGGAATCATAGCGAGCCTCTCCGTCGTACCTGACATCGGCCACGTAGCCATCATCACCGTTGACGTAGTAGGTAACCTTCTGCAGGCGACCGTCAGGAAGGGCCACGTAGTAGGAGCCCTCGGTGTTGTCATGGTCGCGGGTCTCCTCATGACCGTAGTTGTTACCGGAGGGACCGTGTTGTACCGCCCAGTCAAAGTTGTACTGGGCCTCGCTGGACTCGTAGGATTCGGATGAACCGGACGAGTACTGTGGAGCAATTGTTATTTAGATACTTGTAAGTCAACTTATGAATGGAAGTGGTTGAATAGAACAGTGAGTAAATGTATAATAGCTGTGAGTATAACTGAATGGACATTTATAGTATGGAATATATAAAGGCAACTTCAGCATCGTTTTATTGAACTACTTGGATTATTGATTATCGAAGACACAATATTACTACACAGGAGTTCCTAGATGATTACTGTGACTGCTAAAGTATCCCTCCATTTAGGAAACTGGTTGATAGGGGACGCTATTACTCTAACGTATAATGCAATTTCAATACCATGAGTTTATACAGAATGAAAGTAGTCAATGTGTTGAATGTATGAAATGTTGCTCTTATTATAAACAGAAACATACGAATATGAAAACTGTTACTCACCCTTGGTCGTGGTGCTCTGTAGCCACTGTCAGCAGCAGCCAGGGCAGCCAGGCCCAAGAAAATTACGATCTGAAAATGTATATATACCACAATTAACATATTAAAATAACCCAATATAACAGCATGATTTACCACAAGAACCTCTCGGTCTAATTTAAATCTCAATCTTGTTCCATTTTCTGTGATGTAAATTCAGACGCTTTTAAATATCCTTTGTATGGCTAATATATATATTTTTTTTTATCAAAATAGGTCTCTAGCTTGTTGACTTATCTCGGTAATGTTACTATCAAATATCTACCTTTCTATTTTATTGTATTGCTACTTATCTTACGTTGTCTTCAAATGTGATAAAAGACGATCATATTTTAATCTAGCTATATATTAATAGGCCAATATATTATGGCGATGAATCCAAGCCTAACTTTAAAAACTTTGACCGGTATTCCTAAATATATCTTTATCTAGGTATAGATATACGTGAGCTATATATATTTCTGAAATCTCTTATATTTCTTTTAAGTCTAGCTTATCTTTTTATTACGAACATATTCAGCTAAAATATATCCATGTTTAATATATATCATACTATGTTAATTTGAATCTATCTTGCTATTCAGAATAATTTTATATCTACCAGTATCAATATTATCTCAATAATGTTTCTTTATATCTATCTTGCTATGTGTGTCTTACCTTAGCGTTCATTGTTATCTGTAGCTAGGTCGGGACTTAACTGACTAGGGTTGCTGTTGCCTTCGTTTATATACTGACATCCACCCTCTTACTCCCTCCCTCCCTCCTCCTCCTCCACCACCACCACCACCACCACCACCACCTCTATCTCCTCCTTCCACCTCTCCCTCCACCTGGCCACCGTGACCCAGTTTGACCAAGTTCACCACCTCTGTGACCCAAGGTGGAGCGGCTATATTTGCAATGGATGGGGTAATTTTGTTTTAGCTTAACTCCTACACAAATGTCTTTTTAACTTTACTCTGGCTACTATTAAACGATTTCACTCAGTTTAAAAAGGGCCTCTAGCAATTAACAGGCTTCGATCTATATCACTTAACCCTATTTGCTACCAAAGATTCTTTTTAAGCTTCACAAAATCGTATAAATATAGCTAGATTAAAATTCATAAGACGTGACTGGTACAGAAGGGGTGAATATTGGGTATGCAACGACCATTCCAAGATACGGAAACTGCCCTGCTACATTATTGTATTATTACACGACTCCTGTTAGCATATAATTATACGCCTGGTTACATAAACGTTACTATAGTCAGAAGCTCAGAGGTAACACAGTGGAGGGAGAAGAATGATCAAGTAAAGTTCAACAGTTCCTCTTCCTTGGTTTTGTTGTAAGCTTCATACAACTGTCCTTTACTTCATCCTCTCTCCCTCCAGTGATATTGTCGGACTGGTTGGGAGAGAGGTATCCTGACCAAGATTCGAACCCACTCAGTCAGGTAGATATCCTTTTATATTATGGCTAACGTTATTCTATTTCATTTAGCTTAGGTAAATAACTCATTCAGACACGCTGTGTGGGTGGGGGTCATACGATCCATCATACCAGCACCAGGTTGTGTCCAACACACAGACTAGTACAGTGTGTGTGTGTGTGTGTGTGTGTGTGTGTGTGTGAGTGAGAGTGAGAGTGTGTGTGAGAGAGAGCTACCAGGAATAGTTAGTATCTCAGGGACCTTGCGGTCCACTCCGAGGAGATACTCGAAGTGGAAGGAGAGACTGTTTAGTGCACTACATAAATTACAGAGTGTGCAAAATACTATCTACTCTCTTCTTGAACTGCTCTACTGAAGAACTGTTTACAACTTCGGAGGGAAGTTTGTTCCAGGTAGAACAGATCTTTATATGTTAAAAGGTTTCCACATCTACTAGTGTTGAACCTTTTCAATTATAATTTCCAGCCATGGTTGCGTGTTGTATTCATATTGAGGCCAAACATTTTGCTATAATCCACATTATTAAACCCATTAAGTACCGTATTTTAAAAACTTCAATGAGCTGACCTCATAGTCTGTGTCTCTCCAACGAAAAGAGATAAAGAGCTCTCAACCGGTCCTCATAGCTCAGTCTTCTAAGCGATGGAATAAGCTTTGTAGCGCTAGCTTGTACTCTTTCCAGTCGCTCTATATCTTTCCTTAGTGCTGGACACCAGAATTGAACAGCATACTCCAGGGGAGGTTGTATCAAAGCGTTGTAAATTGTGATGACTATTTCCTTATTTCTATACTTAAATTGCCTCTTAATATAGCCCAATAATTTCTTCTTCAGTGCACTGGTTGGAGAACTTTAGATCACTGCTAATCAGAACACCCAAATCCTTTTCCAAGTCAGTCACTTTCAGAGGCATTCCCAATAGCGAATAGCCTGAATTGGGGTTTGCTTGGGCGATATGCATCACTTTGCACTTTTCCAAGTTAAGAGGCATCTGTCATGTCTCCGACATTTCACCCAGTCTGTTGAGGTCCATCCTGAGCTGTTCAACCCCTGTGGGGTTTTTCACATTCATTCCAAGCTTTATGTCATCAGCAAACTTGGAGATCACACTCAATAGACCAATATCGATGTCTTTCTCATATATGATAAACAGAAGTGGGCCAAGGACAGATCCCTGTGGAACTCCAGAAGTGACTGCAGTCCACTCAGAAGAAACACCATTGATTACCACTCGTTGTCTACCTGTTAGCCAACTTTCTATCCAATTTGTGACCTCTGTATTGATACCTAGCGCTCTCACTTTTGACATTAGCCTGCAATGAGGCACTTTGTCAAAAGCTTTTTGAAAATCTAGGTAAAGGATGTCTATGGCTCTACTTTTCTCATGCTCACTCAGCATTTCATGGACAAATTCCAGCAAATTGGTAAGACATGATCGTTGTCGCCTGAATCCATGTTGGGAATCTGTAATTAAATTATGGATTTTTAGGTAGTCAACTATCTTGTCTACTAGTATCCCTTCTAAGAGTTTTACTATGATAGAAGTCAAGCTAATGGGCCGATAATTCTTGGGACACTCGTGATCTCCTTTCTTAAAGATTGAAGTTACATTGGCCTGTTTCCAGTCTTCAGGGACCTCTCCATTTTCTAGTGATTTATTGAAGATGTCTGCCCAGAAAGATGTGATTTCATCTCGCACTTCTCGTACAACACAGGGAAGAAAGCTATCTGGGCCGGCCGACTTGAACTTATTTAACTTATCTATTCTTATTACTACCTCTTCTGGAGTACATCTAATTCTGCTAAGAACTTCACCTTCATGCACTAATCCTGGACTTGGCATGTCACTGATATTTTCCCTTGTGAATACTGAGGCAAAATAGTCATTTAGGGATTTAGCTATATCAGTGTCAGAGGTTTGTAGTTGGCCTATTGGATCCTTTAGAGGTCCAATGCTACTTTTGAATGGGTTCCTGCTGTTCACATAGCTGAAGAACTCTTTAGGACTCTCTTTGCAGAGGACTGCAACCCTGAGTTATTCATTCCGCTTTGCTTCTTTTATAAGAGATTTCACTCTTCTACACATATTTTTGAAGGAATTAAATCTCTTTGGTATTGACTTCTGGCCTTTCTGTATGCAACCTTTCTCTTTCTAATTGCTGAAGCTATGTCACTTGTGAACCATTTTGGTTGGTTTGAGACTTTGGTAAGTTTAGTAGGAACAAATGCAGCTTGTCGATTCATAAACTGCTCATTAAACGAGCACCTTATTGCATTAACAACATATAAGATGAATATTTGTATATCAACACCTATGAATAAAATAATGGTTGGTCTAATTACTCGGTTCTATGTTCACCATACAGAAACTTTGATTGTAAAAAAAAAAAAAAAATAAAAAATCAATTGCATATATTACATATAGGGTGTCATAATTGTAAACTCAATATCAAACAAAATATTTTATTTAATATAATTTCATCACATTTACACAATAAATAATTACAAGACATTCAAACTTGGTATGGTTCAGTGTGATGGAACATCTTTCATAGTTACAGTACCAATGGTATGTTACATCAGACTGAAGATCAATCTGTAGTCTGTATCAGCCTAGGAACTCTGGATGTACTGTAGTTTACTTGCCATATCTGGGAGACTCATAAGACTCGAATGATCGTGACTCGTATGATCCGGAATCATAGCGAGCCTCTCCGTCGTACCTGACATCGGCCACGTAGCCATCATCACCGTTGACGTGGTAGGTAACCTTTTGCAGACGACCGTCAGGAAGGGCCACGTAGTAGGAGCCCTCGGTGTTGTCATGGTCGCGGGTCTCCTCATGACCGTAGTTGTTACCGGAGGGACCGTGTTGTACCGCCCAGTCAAAGTTGTACTGGGCCTCGTCAGACTCGTAGGATTCGGATGAACCGGACGAGTACTGTGGAGCAATTGTTATTTAGATACTTGTAAGTCAACTTATGAATGGAAGTGGTTGAATAGAACAGTGAGTGAATGTATAATAGCTGTGAGTATAACTGAATGGACATTTATAGTACGGAATATGTAAAGGAAACTTCAGTATCGTTTTATTGAACTACTTGGATTATTGATAATCGAAGACACAATATTACTACACAGGAGTTCCTAGATGATTACTGTGACTGCTAAAGTATCCCTTCATTTAGGAAACTGGTTGATAGGGGACGCTATTACTCTAACGTATAATGCAATTTCAATACCATTAGTTTATACAGAATGAAAGTAGTCTGTGTGTTGAATGTATGAAATGTTGCTCTTATTATAAACAGAAACATACGAATATGAACACTGTTACTCACCCTTGGTCGTGGTGCTCTGTAGCCACTGTCAGCAGCAGCCAGGGCAGCCAGGCCCAAGAAAATTACGATCTGAAAATGTATATATACCACAATTAACATATTAAAATAACCCCATATAACAGCATGATTTACCACAAGAGCCTCTCGGTCTATTTTAAATCTCAATCTTGTTCCATTTTCTGTGGTGTAAATTCAGACGCTTTTATATATCCTTTGTATGGCTAATATAATTATTATTATTTTGTTATCATAATAGGTCTCTAGCTTGTTGACTTATCTCGGTAATGTTACTATCAAATATCTACCTTTCTATTTTATTGTATTGCTACTTATCTTAGGTTTTCTTCGAATGTGATAAAAGACGATCATATTTTAATCTAGCTATATATTAATAGGCCAATATATTATGGCGATGAATCCAAGCCTAACTTTAAAAACTTTGACCGGTATTCCTAAATATATCTTTATCTAGGTATAGATATACGTGAGCTATATATATTTCTGAAATCTCTTATATTTCTTTTAAGTCTAGCTTATCTTTTTATTACGAACATAATCAGCTAAAATATATCCATGTTTAATCTATATATCATACTATGTTAATTTGAATCTATCTTGCTATTCAGAATAATTTTATATCTACCAGTATCAATATTTTCTCAATAATGTTTCTTTATATCTATCTTGCTATGTGTGTCTTACCTTAGCGTTCATTGTTATCTGTAGCTAGGTCGGGACTTAACTGACTAGGGTTGCTGTTGCCTTCGTTTATATACTGACATCCACCCTCTTACTCCCTCCCTCCCTCCCTCCACCACCATCACCTTTAGCTCCTTCTTCCACCCCTCCCTCCACCTGGCCACCGTGACCCAGTTTGACCAAGTTCACCACCTCTGTGATCTAGGGTGGGGCGGCTATATTTGCAATGGATGGGGTAATTTTGTTTTAGCTTAACTCCTACACAAACAAGCACAGTATCGTATAATACTATTGTATTTTCATTACTCTATGTTTGGTGAGGGCTGGTCCTATCCAAAGTGAGGTATGACATTCTCTACCCAACCTTAGCCGTGTCTGTTTTTCTCTGTTCCAGTCGTACTTCTTCTGGGGGCAGGAGGCTAGGAATCCTCCTCCCCTTTTAGACTTCACCTACTACACGCTACAGAGAAAGGGGCGTGGGAACGTCAAAGTGGTCCCGGACTCTTAAGAATTGGAACTTTAAATGTTGTTTCTGTTCGGTCTCAGTCTCGAGTCGGCCACCCTCAGTTATGGGGTATTTGCCTAAGTATATACAGTACATACATACATTCACACATTCATACATACATACATTTAATGTATTTACTGTTGCAAATACCTCTATATGACCATCTGTTAATCACCATTTAATTGTGATTGTCTATAACTACCTAAGCCAGACAATAACTTGATATTCGTGTCTATAGAAACTGAAAGAAAGTGTGTGAAACATGTCCCTTGGTCGTGCTATTTCCACCCTTAGAAAATGAACTGACTTATCTCGTGATGACCGAAGTTTAGAAATCGCAGCTCATACAGTACAATTATTTATCTATCTATCTGTCTGCTCTGTCTGTCTATTTGTTATATGTTTCTCTATCTCTATATATCTATTTTTCTATTTATTTACAGAGCTGCAGTGAGTGGTGGTGTATGATTTAAGTTTATGAGGCTTACGATTTCTACATAAACTGAAACAATTTGTAAAGTAATGGTTAGCAGAACTCAATAGTTACATCATTATTATATACATGTATATATACTGTATATATATATGCACTTTTGTACAGTATTATTGGTGTAATAACTAAATTTCTCATCCCCTCATCTTTTTTTAATGTGTGCGAAATGTTATATCCCTGAGCATTGCAAGGTTAATTATATATTTGTTTTAATCAATTAACATTCGAGGATTTATATCCTTGAGAAATTTAGAGCTATTGAATGAGACCATGACGTTAATCGTGTCAAAACTGTATCCAAAGTAATTACTTACCTTAGTTGATGAGTAACTATTATGAAGAATTCTGGGTTTGAGATTGGGTATGCCATGATCATTCCATAATACGTAAACTGCCCTGCTACATTATTGTATTATTACACGACTCCTGTTAGCTAATATAGGCCTGGTTACACAAACGTTACTATAGTCAGAAGTTCAGAGGTAACACAGTGGAGGGAGAAGAATGCTCAAGTAAAGTTCAACAGTTCCTCTTCCTTGTTTTTGTTGTAAGCTTCATACAACTGTCCTTTACCTCATCCTCTCTCCCTCCAGTGATATTGTCGGACTGGTTGGGAGAGAGATATCCTGACCAGTATTCGAACCCATTAACCCTTTTAAGATCCAATACGCATTTCTGTTTTGTTTTCTGGTAATTATTAGACGATGTTATTGAAATTAGGAAGGGTATATGGAAGTCAGAGGGTTGATTGAGATATTCTTTACCCTTTTAACACCCACAAATCCTTCCTAAGCTGCATAACATCGTCTAATGATAGCCAAAATATATTGCTAAAACGCGTCAGAACTTCAAGGGGTTAAGTCAGGTATGTTTGTGAGAGTTGGGCACCTTTTCCTTACGGAGAAAGGTGCCCATTACATTATATTATATTCTGGCTAACGTTATTCTATTTCATTTAACTTAGGTAAGTAATTGTGACAGTAATTGTGATGCCTGCCTTAATTTATATAAACAAAAAAATTATTCAGGTAGATACAAATTATTTATTAAGAGTATCTGTGCCGATAGTATTGGTGAAATCCCTTGGTTTAAGCCGCTGTCACACGAGCGATATTTCCGTCAAAATTCCATGAGCAATTTTTTTCTCATTATATTTCGGGACTTTTTTGCATTGGTATCGGTAACTAGACTGAAGGTTGAGTATGTTAGGTGGCTGATTTCTGATATAGTGTCATTTTTAAAGCTGCCAGACCATAATTGCCCGTAAAAATTGATCTAAAAACGGCTCGTGTGACTCCATGTGCTTTATGGTGGTAGGTCAGAATATGGAGCCGATGTGTGAAATACAGGGTCACTGCAGACAACTGATATTTTAACTTTCACTTGAAATGCAAAGATTATTAAGGGGGGTCACCGTTTTGTTTTTATTTTTCTCTCCTTTTCTCTCTTTCCATGGCTTGTATCCATTCGGTTCCATTCAGCCAACTGTTTTAAGACGTTTAACCCCATCCAGGTGTCAATTTCTTTCTGGCGAGGGATAGCGAGCCAGCATTGTATGGAGAAATCTGGTTTCGCCGGAGAAATTTTTCTATCGAAAAATTTACAAATTTAACTTGCCGTCAAAACAAATATATATATATGCTGGCTCGCTACCGCTCGCCAGGAAAATATTGACACCTGGATGGGGTTACACTTCTTAAAATAGTAGGCTGAATGGGGCCGAATGGATACAAACCAAAGAGAGAGGGAGAGAAAGAACAAAAAAACGCGAGGTGGGCTCCCTTAAGTGCATACTCTATTAAGAGGGGTAGGCTTCATTTTTGGGTCTACTTATATATAAACTTTTGTTTGTGTTACCTCGCTAGACCTCCATCAAACATTAAAAAAAAACACCAAAAAAAAAAAAAATCGTAGAAAAACGTCTCGGCCGAAGACCGGTTCCTCCTAAAATTACAGGCTCGCTATCGTTCTCCAGAAAAAGACCCCTAAATGGCACGAAAGTTCCTAATATTGATAAAGAAAGCTCTTAAAATCGCCAAAATAATGGAACGAACGTCTTCTATCTATCTATCTATTGCCGGACGCCTTACTCCCCTTACGAGGGTGGCCATACATAGAATGCCCCCAAGCGGGCCTATTCCCTGTGAGAGGGACAACCTGAGCCAGTTTAGTGAAGGACTTACAGGATTGACCACTCAATTTAGGATCCGTCCGACTCCGAGGCCCTCTGTGTATCTTGTTAGCACTATTTTTCTACAGTGGTGTTCGGCTAATCCATCCACTAACCTGCCTTACCCTTAGGTAAGCAGTACGGATTTGTATCAGGTTTACTCCCCTAGACAGGTTGCCAACCAAGGCTGACGAGTCCCATCCACCCGGATTTGTATAAGGTTGTCTCCCCTAGATGAGTTGCCGATCAAGGCTAACGAGTCCCATCCACCCAACGTCTTAAGATCTCAAAACTAATGCTATTTAAATAATGTTTGATATTCTGCATGAATGTGTGTGTGTGTGTGTGTGTGTGTGTGTGTGTGTGTGGAGTTCAATTAACCATTTAGGTGTCTGAACACCTACCTGGTCTTTTAATTATAACACATTGAGTATATTAACCGGATGAAAGTCGTGATTTGGGTGGAGTTCCAGAGAAGCTGTGGGTGATGCAATCGGTCATACCGGTACTAGTTTTTGTACAACACAGATTTGTACGTGTGTGTCTGTGAGAGTGAAAGAGAGAGAGAGAGTCAGAGAGAGAGAGAGAGAGAGAGAGAGAGAGTGTCAGAGTGAAAAAGAGAGTGAGAGACAGAGATAGGGTGAGTGAGAGAGACACACAGATACTCAGACCACACAGAGAGAGAGACTCAGACCACACAGAGCTTGTGGTCACTACTTGGTGGTCCGGCCTTAATGCTACTAGAGATAGAAACAGTTTATAGTAGAACAGGACAGGAAAGTAGAGGGCTCTCCCCCACACCCTCCGGCTAAAAAGCTGTACCGGAAAATAGGGTGAAGTGTAACCTTATGGGCCAGGAAATGCCCACAAGGAGTTTATTATATAGGATAAAAAAGAGAAGAGAGAGAGAGAGAGAGAGAGAGAGAGAGAGAGAGAGAGAGAGAGAGAGAGAGAGGTCGATCTGTGTTTTTATATTTTAGCTATTATTGGGCGTTTCATTCAGATTAGAAAGAATGTGGGAACCATAGGCTAATTAAAATGATTAACGGAGTTAATTATTATTATTATATATATATATATATATTTTTTTTTTTTTTTTTTTTTTTTTTAAATATAATTGTGTATTGATATCCATATAAGAAAATCAATTAAGTCATCGCTTTAAAAGGGTTAGGGTGTTGGATACTTTCACACCAAGGAAAACAGTTTGTGATTATCTCAGTCATGGCACCAGTTTTTGTGCTGGTGAGGTTTGTAGAGCGTGTGAGCCTTGGAGAATGTCACTGTCCACAACATTTTTGGCGTGTGAGTGTGGCAGATCTGGCGGGAGACCTACAATTATAATTTGAGTGCAGGGGGTGAATTGTACTGATGAAAGCAAGGTAAGGACAGGTTTATAATACCATTAGATACAAGAAAAGAGAGAGAGGGAGTGTGTATGTGTGTGTGTGTGCCCGTGAGGTCTCGTTCCAGTCTAGGGAGTGAGACATGGGAAGCACCCATTCACGGCTCGAAGCAGCCCCATCTATGAAGCTGCTTTGCCTCTGCGCTTCACTGTTTCCCCCCTCCCCCACACTCGGACCCTCACTCTCAGAATGCCACCTATTGAGCAAATAACTCACTAGGCTTTGACCCCCTGTAGCATATTTTGAATATGGGAATATTCATACAGTGCTATTTAATCAGGGAACAATGAGAGTATTTTTTTGGCGTTTCGGTGGGCTTTGTGGTAATGCAATGATACCAGGTACAACACAAATTCCATCCCAATAATATCTTCCCATTGACATATCGGGATTCGAACCTGGGTCCATTGGATTACCAGTCCAGTGGCAAGACCACTGTGTGTGTCTGTGTGTATGTGTTCTATGAAAAAAAAAAAAAAAAAAAAAAAAAAAAAAAAAAAAAATATATATATATATATATATATATATATATATATATATATATATATATATATATATATATATATATATTTCAACCCTCTTATGTTTCATTCCGAGAAAATACTCTTAATTGGGTAATAAATGAATGGGGAAAAAAGTAATTCGCATAACTTGTTTTTAACCTCTAATTAAACAGTTCAACTGAAGAACGACCTCCAAATATATTCGTGTTAAACCTTTTCAGCTTTCTTGTAACGTGTTGTAATCATGTTGAGGGATTAAGGCTAAGCATCTAAATCTATTGGCAATGCAGTCTGATCGAAAAGATACCCAACTCTCTCGATTGATCCTTGTAGTTCAGTATCCTATCACGTTTTTCAACCTTAGCAGATTTTTGTTTTATAATCTCCCGAGTGATGGCAACCAAAACTCCAATTGCCTTTACTGTGAGTGGCTCTGGGTGCTATAGAGACTAAGAATTAGTTTCTTACTTCACTGATTTTGCCCAGTAGTTTCCAGGCTTTTCTCTCCACTTCAGTATACTGTTTGTGAAACTTAGCTCCATTAACAGTCTAATCCATGTGTTTATATTATTAAAACATATTCAAGCTATGAATATTTAGTTATTGGATGTGCTTGGCCGACATGCATCTCAAGTCACTTCAGATTTAGTGGCGCATGTTATGTCCGCCAGCCTACTCATATCCATATGTAGTTCTTCAATCCTGTATTGATTTTTGCATGTCATCAACTGTAATTTTGTAGAGAATACTTAGCAACATTACCTTATTATGTCATGGGTGAGGGATGGTCCTTTCCAGAGTGAGGTTTGACATCCTCTACCCAACCTTAGCCTTATATGTCTGTTTCTTTTACTGTCCTACTTTTCCTTCTGTGGGAGGGACACGCTAGAAATCCTTCTCCCCTTGATAATTCAGCTACTAGACGAGACAGAATAAGGGGCGAGGGAACGCGAAATGATCCCGGACCCTAAGCATTGGAACTTTAAATGTTGTTTCTGTTCGGGCTCTGTCTCAAGTCGGCCAGCCCCAGTTATGGGGTACCGGTATGTGCTCGAATATATACAACATATCAGATGGATAGTATTATATCAACACCTATGAGTAGAATAATGTATGTATGTTTGTATATACTCAGGCACATACCCCATAGCTGGGGGTGGCCGACTCAAGACAGGGTCTAAGCAGGGACAACACAACGCAACTTTAAAAAAAATATATATATATATTCACACACATCTAGGTCTCCCAGGAGAAAACCCAGAGACCAAGGATCACTAAGGGCCTCTAGCATTCTCCCGACCCCAGACCTCCCAGAGAGGTTTTGGCTTCAGCAGACAGACATGCAGCGGAGCACACCACAATGCCCTCCCACCTCACATCCAGGCATGACCTTTCATATACACCGCTCCCCCCGGGCCAGGCGCCTGACGCCTCTCCCAACCATTGCGTTATCACTCATCTATTCACAAGCATTCTCCATTAATTCCTATTTATTACCACTTCTCTTGCCTGATCTACAGTCATCTCTCTATCTTCCAACACAATTTCTATCTCAATGGAGGTCTTCCTACCCCTCTACCTCCCCTTGTATCTGACTCTTTTACTCTCTATGTAAGCCTTTAATTTCCCATTCGCTCAACATGTCCATATCAGCACAGCATCCTTTTGTCCACTCTGGCCCACAAGAGTTCCTGCTGTCCCACTCTGTACCTCTTCATTCCTCAATCTATCTCTATGTGTCACTCTATATATACTCCTCAAGCAGTTCATCTCCATCACATCCAGCTTTCTTCTCTCTTGTGCTTTCAGAGCCCATGTCTCAGCCCCATACATCACTGTTGGGACAACTATCCCTTGATACATTGCACTTTTAGCTTTCATTCCGAGATTTCTCACTCTCCACATACTTCACATTGCTCCGAAAACTTTCCTTCCTCCACATACTCTCTGTTTTACCTCCATTTCTACACCTGCGTCATTGCTTATCACCCCTTCCAGATATTTAAACACTACTTGTTCCAGTATTTCCCCATCCAGCCGCACATCTACTGTAGATTCACCGTACGAGCACCTCTATTACACACCATCACTTTACTTTCATTGACGTTCACCCTCAGCTTCCTCCTCCCACATACCACACCAACATGTTTGACTACTCGCTGCAGTTTCTCCTCAGAATCTGCCACCAACGCTTTGTCATCAGCAAACAGTAACTGGTTCAACTCCCAAACTCTACCATTCTTTCCTACTAAACCCAATCCTCTACCCATAGTTCTCATTTTCACCTCTCTCACCATACCATCCATATATACATTAAACAACGACGGTGACATTACACAACCCTGTCGCAGACCTACAGTACATTTACCTCAAACCATTCACTCAACTAATTTCCTACTCTAACACATGCTCTGCTCTCTTCATAAAAACTCTTGACTGCTCTTAACAAATTTCCTCCAATTTCATAAATCCTTAGCACCTTCCACATTGCTTCTCGATCCACAAGATCATATGCTTTTTCCAAATCCATACATGCCCAATTTACCTCCTTATGCTTCTCTAAATACTTCTCGCATAGCTGTCTTACTGCAAAAGTCTGATCCACAAACCCTCTTCCCTTCCTAAAACCGGTTCTATGTGCACCATAGAAAAGTTTGGATCGTATACAAAAATCTGTTTTTTTCTACTGCATATATCACATAGAGGGTATCATAATTCTAAACTCAATATCAAACAACAACAATTTATTTAATAAATTGCATCACATTTACACAATAAATAATTAGAAGACATTCAAACTTGGTAAGATTCAGTGTGATATATCGGTCATCATAACAGTAACAATGGCAGTGTTATACCAGCCTGAAGATCAATCTGTAGTCTGTATCAGCCTAGGAACTCTGGATGTACTGTAGTTTACTTGCCATATCTGGGAGACTCATAAGACTCGAATGATCGTGACTCATATGATCCAGAATCATAGCGAGCCTCTCCGTCGTACTTGACATCGGCCACGTAGCCATCATCACCGTTGACGTAGTAGGTAACCTTCTGCAGGCGACCGTCAGGAAGGGCCACGTAGTAGGAGCCGTGGGTGTTGTCATGGTCGCGGGTCTCCTCATGACCGTAGTTGTTACCAGAGGGACCGTGTTGTACCGCCCAGTCAAAGTTGTACTGGGCCTCGTCAGACTCGTATGACTCCGGGGAAGAATACTGTGAAGGTATACAATATACATGCTTACTTTAGAAACATATTTACATAAATATGGCAACCTCTGAAAATTTTATATGTAGCTGGATAGATGGAGAAGTAAATGAAAGTAAGATAGTTACGAACGCGGCAAAATAAATAAGTATATAATAATATATTCGTTAATATAGGATTACTTATTATATTTATAATTGAATATTTGCAGAAACATTATGACTACACAGGAGTTCCTAGATGATAACTTTTCAGGTTCCCCCTTCATAAATGAAGTGGGTCGAAATGTGGCACAGGTCTTCATTAAGTATTATCATTTCAACACCATGAGTTAATACACTTTAGGAATAATTATGAAGTGTGCCTAATATTGGAGGTTTTGTATTTTTATTTAGTTGTATTTATTTGTTTCTACTCCCTTACCACGCTAACAGTCATACATTAATACAAACTGTTACTCACCCTTGGTCGTGGTGCTCTGTAGCCTCTGTCAGCAGCAACCAGGGCAGCCAGACCCAACAAAATGATGATCTGAAATTTATATACAGTATATATCACAATTAACATACGTAACTTTAATTGATTACATATATTGGAAACTATCAATATTCCCAATCTAAATCCTATCATGTTCGTAATGTGTGGTTTCCTGTCACTTATGTTATATATCATTAGGCCTATTGAATTTATAGATATTTCATATTTCGAAAAAAGGTCAGATATATTTTTAAATAATATTTATATAGTGAGTTACCTCAGCTCTACTTTTTCTTTGTCTTTTATGAATTCCAAATTTTCTTCAAGTGTGATTAGAGAATTTAAATTGTTCATATTTTATTCTCTAACAATCAGTAAGTCAGTAATTCATAATATGTTCAAACCTTGCTTTAAAAGCTCTAATGTAACTAGAGATCTATATATACTTTATATATATATCTAAATTTTTTATATTTCTTTCAATTATCATGTATTTTTAGAATGTGATGTTTGGTCGTTCATGCAATATCATCTATTCAGAGTATCTTTATATATTTATATGTTATTTTGTTTTCTATATATCTAATATTGTATTAATAAAAGTATGTTTACATCGTAAGATAAAAGGTTTAAACTGTATCTCATACTTTGCTACTCTCTGTATATTTTATCTGTATATTTATCTACCATTATCAATGTCTTATTCCTCTATAATGTTACTTTATACCTCACTCACTCCACTTGTGTGTCTTACCTTAGCGTTCATTGTTATCTGTAGCTAGGTCGGGGCTTAACTGACTAGGATGTCAGCTGCAGTTGTTTATATACTGACATCCACCCTCTTACTCCCTCCCTACCCACCCTCCTCAATCCTCCCTCCTCCTCCTCAACACCTTCTTCTTCCTCCTCCTCTTCTACTCTTCCTCCCTCAACCCCTCCCTTCTCAACACTCCCTCCCCACCCTTCTCAACCCTCCCTCCCTCCCCCCCCCCTCCTTCCCTACCCCCTCAACCCATCCCTCCCTCCCTCTTCCTCCTGATCCTCCTCCTCCTCCTCCTCCTCCTCCTCCTGGCTGCCGTGACCGATATTGATCAGGTTCACCGCCTGTGACCCAAGGTAGTGGGCGGCAATAACACTTGCATTCTTGGGGTAATTTTTTCAGACATGGATTTTCGGGTCAATTTCTACATACATTTACACACAATCACGGTATCTATATTATCTATATATATTATATTATATATTTGGGCTCGAACGTCCCTTGATTTTGGCCCTGTCACTTTAAATTTTTGGAGAGGCACTCGCTACAGGTATTTCTGCCTTTTGTCTCCCTAACACATATACAAAAAAAAAAAATAAATAAATAAATAAATGCAATAAAATAATGTTTACAAATATTCATATTATATCCCAAAGCATTGCAAAGTCAATTCTCTATTTCTTTATATATATTCATAAACACTCTAAGCCCTCGTATATACAGTATGTGGCATTGAGAAATTTAAAGATGGTATATGAAACCTTGAAATTATCTATATCAAACCTCTTGGGGGCAGGGGGCTAGGAAACCTCCTCCCCTTGTATAATTCTCCTACTCGGGCTCTAGTCGCGTGTCGGCCACCCCCAGCAATGGGGTGTGTGCCGGAAAATATACATACATACATACATACATACATACAAACCTCTTTCCAAATGTGTAGGCCAATTTAGGTGATGAGATATGATAACTGTTTTGAAGAGTTCAGGATTGGGTATGTAGTAATAATTCCATAATGCGGAAAGTGTTCTGCTAATATATTATTATTACTATTACATGACTAATGTTAGGTAAGAATGCGTTACAACAGACATTACTACAGTCAGAAGTTCAGAGGTAACAAGACAGTGGAAGAAGAATGCTCAACCCATACTTAATTCTAGCTATATTTAGACGATTGTGTGCAGCTTAAGAAGGGTCTACGGTAGTTAAAGGGGTTAGTTGAGATAGTTTGGTGCCCTATCATTGCTAGAGGTCCTTCCTAAGCTGAATAAAATCGTCTAATCATTGCCAGAATATAATCAAAAGGATGTCACCGGTACAGAAGGGGTTAAGTAAAGTCCAACAGCTCTTTCATATTTTTGTTTCTTATTGGTGTCCTTTACCCCGTTTTCTCTCGCATTAGAACGTTTGATTTTGATTATGCAAGAATGGTTAACCCTCTCAGTACCTCTGCCGTCCTTTTAACTTTTTTCTGGCTACTGTTAGACGATTATATTCAGTTTAAAGGAGTCTCCATCAATGAACTCACTTAACCCTTTGTACTACCACAGATCCTTCTTAAACTGCACAACATCGT
The DNA here is from genome assembly GCA_032716605.1 of Paralithodes platypus. Taxonomy (NCBI): domain Eukaryota; kingdom Metazoa; phylum Arthropoda; class Malacostraca; order Decapoda; family Lithodidae; genus Paralithodes; species Paralithodes platypus. The sequence continues at coordinate 8,563,273 of CM064530.1, read as the reverse complement.
CTAAATATAGGTAGAATATACAAAATACGTCGCCGGTACAGAAAGGGTTAATGCACCCGATTATCCCAAACTATCTCTGCACCTAATCTTGAATATTGATTTATGCATTACTCCAATTATTTTAGTAGAATAAATCAAATTTCCTCAGGTTAATTTTGTGAGGTACTAAAAGGAGAGGCGATTTGCTAGGGGCTCAGTGAACATTTAACCCCTTCAGCACTATGACGTAACTTTTATCATAGTCTGGTTGCCATTACACGATTTTCTTTAACGAATAATCTACTTCTAGGATTCGTGTGGATACATTTGATATCAATAAACCATCTGAATAACAGGTTCTTGTTAAACTGCATAAAATCGTTTAATTGTTGCCAGCATCAAAGGTAAAATGGTGTAATCAGGCTGAAGGGCTCTAATATTCGCGTTGTGCTTGAATGGAATAAAGGCAGTTACTACATTTCTTAACAAATTGCGAGTAAGGTTTTTGATAATTGTTGAGACGCAGACACCACTTATACATGACATTTTAATTGGCAATTATATTTATTCACTGGTTCAATTAACCCTTTCACGCATTTATGACGCGGAGATTTCCAGATTAGCAATAAGAAAGAGTTCTCTCACTCTTATAATTACCTCTCCAAAATTAGTGTTCTGCCCACAGCTAACTCAAAGACAACTGCAGAGGTTGAAGTAACTAAATTAAAGGTTTCTAAATACCCCTGATGGTAACAAAGGCTTTAAAGTATCCCCAATAGGCTCAAAATTGCGTCATATGTCGGAGAGGGTTAAGCACCGATATTGTCAGTGGAACAGTGGTAACAAATATATAACATATTATAGATTATTGACCCCAGATCCTTCTTATCTCTGTTCAGCCCATCGAATGTTATGTATGTAGATCATATAGACATTTAAACCCTTTAGTTCGATCTGGTCTTTTATACATTTTATTTTGGCTTAAACGATTGTGTGCAGTTTATAAAGGTTCTTTGTGATTAAGATGGTTTATTGAGATAGTATATACTCATTTAATTCCTAGAAACAGTTATAAGGTAAAGACAATCGTCTAACGGTAGGTTTATTGAGAGTATATACTCATTTAATTCCTAGAAACAGTTATAAGGTAAAGACAATCGTCTAACGGTAGGTTTATTGAGATAGTATATACTCATTTAATTCCTAGAAACAGTTATAAGGTAAAGACAATCGTCTAACGGTAGGTTTATTGAGATAGTATATACTCATTTAATTCCTAGAAACAGTTATAAGGTAAAGAAAATCGTCTAACGGTAGGTTTATTGAGATAGTATATACTCATTTAATTCCTAGAAACAGTTATAAGGTAAAGACAATCGTCTAACGGTAGGTTTATTGAGATAGTATATACTCATTTAATTCCTAGAAACAGTTATAAGGTAAAGAAAATCGTCTAACGGTATCCAAAATCAAATGAAAATAACATCATCGTGGTGAAAGGTTAAACATGTTGCATTCTTGACCCTAGTAACTGTGACGTCATGATAGTGACCTGAATAATTATATAAACAAAAACACTTGGTCACGATCTTACTTCATCGATGTTAATTTAAAACAATTGTCTGGCGTTTCTTATTATATCTTTGCTTTTATAATTAGGAAAGGGGTGAACAACTTCCCCAGTGTGTTGAGTAAAGATGGGAGTATGGAGGAAGAAGAACAGGGGAAGAGGGCTGTAGGAATGCTAAAAGCAGTAACAAGAAATAGGGTGGTCAGCATGGAAGTAATGAAATCCTTGCATGATAGTGTGATAATCCCGACATTGACGTACGGGAGTGAAGCATGGACGTTGTTGGAGAGACACAAACCAAGAGTGAGAGGGGTGGAAATGAGTTACTTGGGAAATGCGTGCAGAGTTACATGGAGGTATAAACAGACGAATGAGGAAGAACGAGAGCGGTGTGGTGTAGATCTAGATGTGCTGGAAAGTGTGAAAAGGAACACCTTGAGATGGTTCGGCCATGTGGAACGTATGGGAAGCGAGAGAATTACTAAGAGCGTACGAGACTGAAGTGGAAGGACAGAAGGAGAGGTAAACCGAGAAAAAGGTGGAAGGATGGAGTTAAGAAGTATATGCACAAAAGCGGTGTTGGATGGGAGGAGGGGCATCGACTGCCTGACGGGACAGAGGTGCGTGGGGACGATTCATTCGTGGCCACCCCTTCGGGGACCATTACGTCTGGCAATAGATATATAGATAGATAGTGAACAACTCTGACTGACCTTTAACAACACCAATTCCCGATCACAATATTAACCCTCATGGAATTATGATATTCTTCATTTATTTTCTATATTTTGTTCTTTTCTTTTGTCTTTTCATTAACGTTTGGCGATATAATTTAGCTTGGGAAATAACTTCTATCCAAACACTGAAAATTATTAAAATCAATATGTTTGGTTAGTCACGAATTCCAGAATACGACTATGATCTAAATTGGATTAATCTGGCTTAATTTGTGGGTCTAGCCAACAGTACAATAATTGGTCCAGGGTTTCACAATTCACTTAAGGGGATATGGATTGTTTTTTCTAAACCCCCGTTCTCCCTCATGTTTAGCCCCATTAGTTTTCAAATTTCAAGATGTTTGCCCCATTAGTTTGTCGATTTCAAGTACTTTCGCCTCATTTCTTTGTCAAGATTAAGACCTTTAGTGCTATTTAGGTGTCGATTTTTTTCCTGGCGAACGATAGTGAGCCTGTAATTTTGTAAGAACCGGCCTTTGGCCGGGCCAGTTTTCGGTATTAATCTAGGAGGAGGATCTAATGGATTTTTTTTTTTTTTTTTTTTTTTTTTTTTTAAAGTGTGATGGAGGTCTAGGGAGGAAACTAGAACAATAATTAAAAAAAAAAAAAAAAAAATACACAAATGGACAAATATATAAGCCCATCCCCCCCCCCCCCCCCCCCCTTGAGGTTAACTGCAGAGTGTTTTTCTATCCGTTCCATGATAACAGCTTCCATGACTCGACACCTTGAACGGGGGCTGTTACAGTTTTACATATTTTGTATTGGTTCAATCGTAAAATAAAGGTTAATGGTTCACGGTGCTTTGTTTGACCTCTGCTGTACCAGTGGATGTTGTTTTCCCTTTATTCTGGCTAATGTTTAAATTGAGTAACATCGTGTGTAACACAGTAGCTAGAATAAGTTTAAGGGGACATGGGTCGCTTTTCTAGACCCTCTTCTCCCTCATCTTTAGCCTCATTAGTTTGGTGATGTTAAGATCTTTCGCCCCATTTCTGTCAATGTTAAGACTTTTGTATCATTTAGCTGTCGATTTTTTCCTGGCGAGGAATCGGCCGGGACATTTTTCTATCAAAAAAATTACAAATTTATCTTGAAGGGGGGTCTAAGTTGTGTAATTTATCTTGAAGGGGGGTCTAAGTTGTGTAATTTATCTTGAAGGGGGGCCTAAGTTGTGTAATTTAGCTTGAGGGGGGGCCTAAGTCGTGTGATGTATCTTGAAGCGGGGACTAAGTTGTGTAATTTATCTTGAAGGGGGGTCTAAGTTGTGTAATTTATCTTGAAGGGGGGTCTAAGTTGTGTAATTTATCTTGAAGGGGGGTCTAAGTTGTGTAATTTATCTTGAAGGGGGGTCTAAGTTGTGTAATTTATCTTGAAGGGGGGTCTAAGTTGTGTAATTTTTAGCTTGATGGAGGTCTAGCGAGGAAACTAGAAAAATAATCAATACATTTTAAAATCGACCAAAAAGTGAACCATCTCCCCTTAAAAGACGTGGCCGGTAGAGAAGGGGATAAAGTAGAGAGGGGACAGCACTTTTACCTCGCTGCTCATCTCTATCTTAGCCTTTTGGAACCTGTTTACCTTTGGCAGGTATAACCCCTGTTGACTAAGTTGGCTGAATGTTATTTTTCATTCATTTAGGCTAACCTTAGATGATTTTACTCAGCTTTGGAACGCCCATTATTAAGGGGAGACGGGTCGTTCCTCATTTTTAGCCCCATTAGTTTACAGATTTTAAGACGTTCGGCTCATTAGTTTGGCGATTTTAAGACCTCTCACCCCATCCCCCCTTAATACAAGAAATAAATGAGTTTAAATTAATTTTTTGCATTCTCACAAATGAAATCTGTCATGCTGAAGCGGGTCTTGAAATAACAAGAATAAAACAAATAACAAATGAATATATAAATTAAGCGTCGTGGAATACTGAAGGGGTTAACTGGCATCTTGGGCTCGAACGTGAACCAGCACATTCACAGTCAACATTATTAAGCACTACACCACACCACCACAACATATACAGTTGGCAGTTACTGTAGGTTTCACTCATTCTACGCTAAAATATCTGGCAGTGCTGCAAGACTTATTGTTTTGAATATAATAATATAATAGGTGTCGTGACATATATAACAATATATATACAATATATATATATATATATATATATATATATATATATATATATATATATATATATATATATATATATATATATATATATATATATATATATATTCTGTTTTATTGCAAGAAATATTTAACATTATTATTTCAATTGTTGAATTTATTAGTGCGTGTGTGTGTGTGTGTGTTTTATAAATATAAATGTGTGCATGTCAAATATTCAATGACCTGCTTACACACCTGCGTGGCGCCACCTCTTTTTAATAACACATTCCAGTTGTTAAACCAGACTAAAGTCATGAACTGGGTGTACCTCCAGAGAATCTGTGTGTGGTACAATCTGTCATGCACCCACCAGAGTTTGTCTACCGGGAACGTGCACAGCGTGAAACTCTTAAGAAATTTGCTTGGTTAGTATTATATATAATAATATACCATAGCTGGGAAGTTAATTTAAGTGTGTGTGTGGGTTTTTGTTCACCTACATTACAAGATTATCACATATACTGTGTAATTATGTATTCTGTAATAGGTTAGGTGTGGGAGGTAGCTGTAGATTATGACCGAGGACAATTACCAGGATGGTTGTGGTCGGGGAATGAAGTATGTTGTATGGATTAAGTGTAAAAGGGATCCGCCTTGTGTGGGTCAGTTAACTTCTTGCAGATTTCCGTTTGTTATGTTTGTTAGAATTCATATGGTTATACAGTATATTATCGAAACTGTAGGTAACTGGTAATTTCCATAATAATTCACTGATTTTAGGTATGATATTTATTTGTCAGAGCCTGTTAAGTCTCATTGTTTGTCAGAGCCTGTTAAGTCTCATTGTTTGTCAGAGCCTGTTAAGTCTCATTGTTTGTCAGAGCCTGTTAAGTCTCATTGTTTGTCAGAGCCTGTTAAGTCTCATTGTTTGTCAGAGCCTGTTAAGTCTCATTGTTTGTCAGAGCCTGTTAAGTCTCATTGTTTGTCAGAGCCTGTTAAGTCTCATTGTTTGTCAGAGCCTGTTAAGTCTCATTGTTTTGCCAATATGTTGACAAGTTCAGTAGATCTTTGTATCAGTTGCTTTAACCAAAACAAACTTTAGTTGTTAACCCTTTCAGTCATATGATGTTTTTTGTTTATTATTCTTGATATCTGCAAGTGGGTACATTCATCTTAGGCCAGGTGTTTTGATCAGTTATCTAGTAAATCTGGAGCACAGGTGGGGCTATCCTCATTAAGTTGATACTTGTGGTAAGCAGTCTTAATGTTTTTGCTGAGTTTTTGGGTCAGCACACTGCGTACGAGGGCAGCACGCAGCTTATGTGCCCATGTAGAACTAGAGAGTGTGGTAGCTTAGAGTAGAAGGCCGATTTATCGATGTTCCCTTCCTCTTCTATTAAAGCCAAGATACTGTACCTATTCTCTAACTGCATAATGTTTAGTGGGGGGATTTGAAGTAGCTTCCTTGTAATGGTTCCACCTATTTGGTCACTTAAATCCCTTACAAAATGTTGATATTTTATTTTGAATGTGGTTATTTAAGGATCTGGAAGTGCATTCCATGTGTCGATGGCTTGAATTGAAACCAGTTTCCTTTCAGTGTGGTTCTCCTAATAGTATTGTTTCTTCTCATGAACCAGTCTCCTCTCATCTGGTGTGTATGTCATTCAAAGAACCGAGAGAAGGGGATGTTTTCATGGTCGTAAAGTATGTTGTACCACTCGGTTATGCCCCCCTCCCCACCCCCTTGTTGTACCACTCGGTTATGCCCCCCTCCCCACCCCCCTTGTTGTACCACTTGGTGATGCCCCCCTCCCCACCCCCTTGTTGTACCACATGGTTATGCCCCCCTCCCCACCCCCTTGTTGTACCACTCGGTTATGCCCCCCTCCCCACCCCCCTTGTTGTACCACTCGGTGATGCCCCCCTCCCCACCCCCTTGTTGTACCACTCGGTTATGCCCCCTCCCCACCCCCTTGTTGTACCACTCGGTTATGCCCCCCTCCCCACCCCCCTTGTTGTACCACTCGGTGATGCCCCCCTCCCCACCCCCTTGTTGTACCACTCGGTTATGCCCCCCTCCCCACCCCCCTTGTTGTACCACTCGGTGATGCCCCCCTCCCCACCCCCTTGTTGTACCACTCGGTTATGCCCCCCTCCCCACCCCCCTTGTTGTACCACTCGGTGATGCCCCCCTCCCCACCCCCTTGTTGTACCACTCGGTTATGCCCCCCTCCCCACCCCCCTTGTTGTACCACTCGGTTATGCCCCCCTCCCCACCCCCCTTGTTGTACCACTCGGTTATGCCCCCCTCCCCACCCGCTTGTTGTACCACTCGGTTATGCCCCCCTCCCCACCCCCTTGTTTTCATGGTCGTAAAGTGTGTTGTACCACTCGGTTATGCCCCCCTCCCCATCCCCCTTGTTGTACCACTCGGTTATGCCCCCCTCCCCACCCCCCTTGTTGTACCACTCGGTTATGCCCCCCTCCCCACCCCCCTTGTTGTACCACTCGGTTATGCCCCCCTCCCCACCCCCCTTGTTTTCATGGTCGTAAAGTATGTTGTACCACTCGGTTATGCCCCCCCCCCCCCCCCCCCTTGTTTTCATGGTCGTAAAGTATGTTGTACCACCCGGTTATGCCCCCCCTCCCCACCCCCTTGTTGTACCACTCGGTTATGCCCCCCTCCCCACCCCCCTTGTTGTACCACTCGGTTATGCCCCCCTCCCCCCCCCCCCCCTTTTTTTCCTTGCAGTGTCTACAGAACTAGATTTTTGTATCAGTCTTAGTACGGTAGGTGGATGGTAAGTTAGGTACTCTTATGTCCGCTCAGTCAATCAGTTTCATCAACTTAATGTAGATGCAACTATTTTGTATGTAGCTGATAAATGGATACTAAAATAACAGGTACCAATAGTTGAATAACATACCATATCTACTGTAGTTACTCAGTTGTGTTCTTTAGGGATTATAAGTGTTTTTACATCTGCTTAAACCATGTGAAGGAAACAGTATTACAAACTCAACATATATCAAATATACTTTATTAAATTACATCACATTTACACAATAAATAATTGCAAGACAATTGCAAGACATCCCAACTTGTGAGAGAAACAGTGTTGCTATTGAACAGTTGGATACACTTGTACCATATATGGTATTGGTCAGACAAGCGAACTAGCTGGCCAGATACCTCAGCCTACAAGATATGGAACAAGCAGCTGTGGATATACCATACTAAACACTATATCTGACTAGGAACTCTGCGTTAAGTTTACTTGCGGCCATATCTTGGAGATTCGTAAGACTCAAATGATCGTGACTCGTATGATCCAGAATCATAGCGAGCCTCTCCGTCGTACTTGACATCGGCCACGTAGCCATCATCACCGTTGACGTAGTAGGTAACCTTCTGCAGGCGACCGTCAGGAAGGGCCACGTAGTAGGAGCCGTGGGTGTTATCATGGTCGCGGGTCTCCTCATGACCGTAGTTGTTACCGGAGGGACCGTGTTGTACCGCCCAGTCAAAGTTGTACTGGGCCTCGTCAGACTCGTAGGACTCGAATGACTCGTATGACTCCGGGGAAGAATACTGTGAAAGTATACATGATTACTTTAGAAACTCATTAATTTAATATATGGAGCAAGGATTAACTTAATAGTGAACTGACACACGAACTAAAATATTTTAATATGATTAATAACCCTTTCATAACCTTTGAAAAAGTTAAATGTTACTGGAGGAGTAGAACAGAGCAGAAAGGTAGTCGAAAATCAATTCATGGAACTTTTGAAAACGTATATCTTATAAATAAGTTATGACTACTTGGATTATATACATATACTATTATTTTTCACATTATAACTGCAAAGAAGTTCCTAGGGACCTAGATTATAACTGTGGCTGTAGAGGTTCTTCTTCCATATATAAAAAAGGCTTGATGGGGACACACTTTATCTAAGAATAATGTAATTTTAAACATCAAGATATTCTACAGCTTGGCAATAGTTATCAAGCGTACAGGATGTATTAGCTTAGTTATTATAATACAAAAACACTCGTTAATAAGAAGACAAACAAACAAATTTCCCTCACCCTTGGTCGTGGTGGTCTGTAGCTTCTGTCAGCAGCAGCCAGGGCAGCCAGGCCCAACAACATGATGATCTGAAAATGTATGATACCACAATTAACTCAATACAACAGAATATAGTATAACTTATGGGGTTGATTGTATATTACTTAGATGACAAGACCACAAAGTCTCTTAGTGTCTTCCAAGTCTACCCGAGTCTGTAACGTCACTTAAATCTCCCCTGTATAATTTTGTTGAAATTATAGACATTCCGATTGTCAAAAAAAAAAAAAAAAAAAATCAGTTACCCTTTTTAGTAATACCCGATTTGTTAAATATCTTGGCCCTAGTTTGTGTTTTTCATTTTTCCTTGTGTCATTGTTTCGTATTAAAAGAAAAGAAAACATCTTTAACTAAAATAGATCTCAATAATTCATAATGCATTGACCAAATATAAGTTATAAAATCTACCTAGTTATTCCAAACGACTATCTTACAATGATGTTGCATCTGTGTGCGTCTTACCTTGGCGTTCATTGTTATCTGTAGCTAGGTCGGGACTTAACTGACTAGGGTGTCAGCTGCAGTTGTTTATATACTGACATCCAACCTCTTACTCCTTCCCTACCCTCCCTCCCTCCTCCACCACCTGGCTGTCGTGACCGGGTTTGACCAAGTTCAACTCTTGTTCTGACTCAGGGCGGTGTGGTGTGGTCACATATACATTCAGGTTCATTTTCAAGTATATATTTGTAATTTTTGTCTGTGAATTCGGAGATCTGTATCTAAAACTCACTCTCTCTCTCTCTCTTTCTCGAATGTGTAAACTGTTTTGTAGCGCTTATATCCCATCCACACTCATTGCCACCGAAGTAAAACGTATGAATGTGTGTGTGCGTGTGTGTGTGTGTGTGTGTGTGTGTGTGTGTGTGTGTGTGTGTGTGTGGTTGTGGATAGGGAAGAAATATATTCATGCAAGCATTACCTAAACATAGTTGTACTTTCTCAATACTTTTCCATTTGAGTACTCCAGTGAAATTCGTATAATCAAGCAAATCTTGTCACGTCATGTTCTTGATGTTTTTCTTTGTAGTAAGCGGGTTAGTTTAGGATCATAACATCTTAACACAAACTATGTAATCACTTGCATGGGAGTTAATATAGTTACCTGTGCAATGTTCACTTAAGGGGGGTCACCGTTTTTTTTGTTTTTATCTTACTCTCCTTTTTTCTCTTTCCCTGGCTTGTATCCATTCGGCCCCATTCAGCCAACTGTTTAAAGACGTTTATCCACATCCAAGTGTCGATTTCTTCCTGGCGAGCGATAGCGAGCCAGCATTGTATGGAGAAATCCGGCTTCGCCGGGGACATTTTTCTATCGAAAAATTTACAAATTTAGATTGCTGTAAAAAAAAAATATACGTATGCTGGCTCGCTACCGCTCGCCAGGAAAATATTGACACCTGGATTGGGGTAAACGTCTTAAAACAGTAGGCTGAATGGGGCTGAATGGATACAAGCCAAAGAGAGAGGGAGAGAAAGAGAAAAATAAGCGAGGTGGGCTCCCTTAATAATCCGAAAATATAGTTTTATGATATTAAGTAGACCGACAGAATGGCAGACAGACTGACAGATAGACAGATACACAGACAGCCACATAGCCAAACAGAAAAAAACAGACAGACCACGCTAATATCGACAGCATAATCGCTTTACAAAAATGATCACAGTTTTTGATTGGTTTATAATCATATTAATTACCTAGTACCGAGTTTTGTAATGTTAAATAATACTGTACATTCCGTGTTTTGTAATACTATCTTTATGTGCTCTTCATTTGATTAGGCAATGTAAGCCCTGTAAATTCTTGACCCAAATAACACTGACGTCATACTTGTGCATATTTACAAAACAAAAAATCAGTACCAGTTCTTATATAACTATGATGCCAAATTAATAGTTATTTTCTGGCGTTCTCAATTTCCCCTGGTGCAATCATTACTCAGAGGGTTTTCCTCTCTCTCTCTCCCTCTCTCTTAGTTGTATCCATTCGGCCCCATTCAGCCTACTGTTTTAAGACGTTTATCCCCATCCAGGTGTCGATTTTTTCCTGTAGCGAGCCAGCATATTATTTAAAAAAAAAATCTGACAGCAGGCTAAATTTGTAAATTTTTCGATAGAAAAATTTCTCCGGCGAAGCCGGATTTCTCCATATAATGCTGGCGACACCTGGATGGGGATAAATGTCTTAAAACAGTAGGCTGAATGGAGCCGAATGGATACAAGCCAGAGAAAGAGAGAAATTTAAAAGGAGAGAAAAAAAGGCGGGTGAACCATTCTTGACTGACCTTTAACAGCAGCACTTCTCCTTCACATCATTAACCATAACATAATGTAGTGATTTATTTTTGTTTTATTCTATCTAAAGTTAATGATTGTATACAGCTTGTTAAATAACATTTCTACTCAAATATAAATAATCACAAACAAGTTGAACACATTAATGATTTTATACATCTTAGGAAATACCTCCTAGAAATAGACAGAGCCAATAATAACCCGAGTAAAGTCAATAATTCGTCTGGCTGACTAATCTTGGTCAGTCACGAGTTGGGGATTTCTGTTGGACTAATTTTGATTAAAGTGGATTAATTGATGTTTCTTGTCAATCGTGAAATTAGCCAAGAGAGTAATCAAGATAATGAGAGGGTATTTCAATTGGACCCGTGATAACAACTTCCATGACTCCACACTTTAAACTGGGTTTATTTTCTTATCATAATTTGGTTCGATTATTTAAGAAAAAATAAATTATTCGCCTGATTTAGAATAAGCTGAATAGGCTACATATCGTTTTCGTAATGATAGTAATTGTGAGGACTGTTTTGCTTCACATTGAAATACTGTACATTTTTTCAACGCATCGTTAATTGCAACGATTCAGCTGGTTTAAAATGAGTTCAGACTGGTATCTGTGTTGAACGTGGTGCTGACATCCATTGATTTATGGTGGCAGGGGTGCAGATGAAGTACCTGGTAATAAAGCTGTGTATGTTAATTAGGTAACACACCAAGATCATGTTCCATAACTTGTATTGGAGGTAAAGACAATGTAAGGGGTGGGAATATATAGCCAGTCATTTGTTGTACTCCCTGTAAGAGGTAAGCTATTTATACCGGTGCTCGTTAATCTGGTACACACGTAACACTGTGCTAACCTGGATAATGATGGCAGGGTTGCATCATTATCCATGTGACCACAGTTTTACCCTAATCAGGTTTAATTAGGGGAGATGGTGGATGTTTCTGACCCCTCTACTCCCTAATGCTTGAAAGAGGGGGTGTTTTTAAAAGCTTGATGGAGGTCTAGGGAGGAAACTTTAAATAATACTAAAATTATAAATACATAAGCACTCGCTATAGGCAGTTATGCCTTTTGCCTCCCTCAATCACATAGAAAAAAAATCCGCCCTTAAGGGGGGTGACCTGCTTTTTTTCTCTCTCTGGGTTGTATCCATTCGGCCCCATTCAGCCTACTGTTTTAAGAAGTTCATCCCCAATTAGGTGTCGAGTTATACCTGGCGAGCGATAGCGAGCCTTCATATTTTGGATAATGAGTTAGACAACTGGCTAAATTTGTAAATTTGTTGATAGAAAAATTTCTCCGGCAAAGCCGGATTTTTCCATAAAATGCTGGCTCGCTATCGCTCCCAGGAAAAAATCGACACCTGGATGGGAATAAATGTCTTTAAAAAGTAGGCTGAATAGGGCCGAATGGATACAACCAAGAAAGAGAAAAAAACAGGTCACCCCCCTTAACACCACTTCTATTGGAGGTCAAATCAATGTAAGGGGTGGGAATATATAGCCAGTCATTTGTTGCTCTCCCTGTAAGAGGTGAGCTATATACCGGTGCTCGTTAACCTGGTACAGTCGCGCTAATAATTGATGTCTCGGCACCACGTATGTTTTGATCAATAATTAGTTACGGCAATATCTAAGCTTCATTTCGTCATATCGAGTGAAATATACAAACATGTTCCTACACTTACCCACCGTATTCAACATCTGACAGACATTAATACAGCACAGAGCAAGCCAAACGTAATGACAGCTGGAACATGACTTATTAGCGCGACTGTACACAGGGTCGAAGGGTTGCATTATCCAGGTTACCACAGTTTACCTTATGACCGTATTTGTTTGATTATTTATTTATCTTTATGTTTTGCTTTTAGTTTCCTCCATAGACCTCCATCAAGCTTAAAATTACACCCTCAAGACCCCTCATCATGATAAATTTGTGTGTGAGAGAGAGAGAGAGAGAGAGAGTGTGTGTGTGTGTGTGTGTGTGTCTCAGATACAGATCTCCGAATTCGCAGACAGAAAATAAAATTTGGACGAGGGGTCAACGTGCTTTTTTCGACATCAGAATCTTCAACCCAAGAGCACAAACATATAAGACGTGATTTTTCGGTCCCGTCGCAAGACCACCGTCTCAACCGAGCCGTCGCAAGATCATCACAAGACGGGAAAAACAACACAGGCTTGCTCCAACCCAGCGCACCATTTTACAAATATATAGGCTAGGTTATACAACTTCCATTTCATCGGAATAACATTCACCGCCAATTTAATTATCATAAGGATTATATAAATGCAATTCTGATGTGAAAAAAACAATCGGTAGGCTAAATAGCACAGGCCTAGTCACAGCTGGGGTTTGTTGTTTCGTGGACAAAATCTAACCAAGCGTACTGTCCGACATTAATTTATTATCAACAATTGGATATTCGTTACTGTGCGCTCTTATTACTCTACTTCCTAATAATAGGCAAGTAAATTATAAGATCATGTTTGGATAAACAAATATACCGAAATAAATTAGAATGAAGAAACAGTAAGTTGAGTGAGATGTTTCAGCTTGCCGTCAACCCAGCTCCGGAGCTCTCTTGCCGTCGCAAGAGAATATTGGTGTCTCGCTTGCTAAAGGTGGGCTTGCGACGGGACCGGAAAAACAGTTTTTCGGGTAGATCTTGCGACGGTGGTCTTGAGACGGGACCGGAAAAACACCCCTATAGTGAGCGAGGACTCAAGACGGCATACTTGAGAAACGAAAGTGAGAAGAAATGCGCTTATGAAAAAATAATTTTGAACAGGGATCAAGGGAACTTTACTCCTCTGGTCTATTCATCGTCAGGAGGAATGGGACCTTCAGCAAGTAACTTCTATGCCAGATTAGCTGAACAAATATCGGAGAAAAAGCGCCAGCATAGAAGCCAAGTCATAACTTGGATGAGATGCCGGCTCTCTTTCTCTCTTCTCAGGTCTGCACTCCTGTGTCTCAGGGGTACAAGGTCCTCCCTGCCACAGAGGACAAGAGTGAGAGACTTGGATTTTGAAATGACTGAACAAATGTTGGGCAGGACTGAATGACCAACTAGCGTGCAAGTTACTAAACCATTCATTTTCTAATATAATACTGTATTTCTCAAGCGAACCAATATTGAGGATTGCAGCCTTAGGTTAATATTGTGCAAATCAATATACTAATCTAAACATATTCATTAAATGCTCGTTATCCTAGACCGCCGCTGTTCCCATGGCTTAGAACAAAACCTTAGAAGTCCCCCTTTATCCTTTGTTCCTGATTTCGTTATCCTCCCACCTACCTGTATATTAACGTACACCTGTTAAGTCCTTTTGGTAAATAATCTGCTAAAAACGTTACCTAATATCGAGGCCATTTGGGCACTCCTTGTACACTGAGGTTATCTGTTTCTATACTAATCCAGGCCAGTGTTTCCTTGTCTTTGTCTTCTAGATATATACAGTATATACAGTATGTATAAAGGTGTAGAATAGGCAATAACAACTCTGGTTATTCTGTATATCTTGCTACTGTGTAACATTGGTAGTATTTGTTGGAGGACTATTTGAGTCGCTCCCAAATGTACCTAGAGAATAAGTCAAGAAAGCCTGTTATCTGTATTCTCATTGTCGTCTATTTCCTTGCTCCATTTATGTACTATTACTACTTATACCATGTAGAGGATACCATGTTGTAAACTCAATATATAACCAATATAATTTATTCAATAACTTATATCTCATTTGCACAATAAATAATTAAAGACATCATACTTGGTAGTGAGACAGGGTTTACATTAATTTTGGTAGAGGTGATATGTATAACTACAACATAATAGGTCAGATTGACGAGAACCAGAAGACCAGTTACCTCAAACTGATTATAACTAGCAGTTGTAGATATACAGTCTCATATTGAAGTCGGCATCAGAGTAGCGACCGTAGATGTAGTTTACTTGCCATATCTGGGAGACTCATAAGACTCGAATGATCGTGACTCGTATGATCCAGAATCAAAGTGAGCCTCTCCGTCGTACTTGACATCGGCCACGTAGCCATCATCACCGTTAACGTAGTAGGTAACCTTCTGCAGGCGACCGTCAGGAAGGGCCACGTAGTAGGAGCCCTCGGTGTTGTCATGGTCGCGGGTCTCCTCATGACCGAAGTTGTTACGGGAGGGACCGTCTTGTACCGCCCAGTCAAAGTTGTACTGGGCCTCGCTGGACTCGTAGGATTCGGATGAATCGGACGAGTACTGTGGACGTATATGTGGTTGGTTTAGAAACTCATGAGTTAACTTATGAAATAAGTATTACATTTGTTCAATACTGCACTGACACACAAGTTAATCTATTTTGTATTAACTTCACCACAACACCAATTAACTCAGATTCTTTTCATGAATATGACAGCCTTTGGGAATGTTAAAAGTAGCTAGTTAAATGGAAAAGTGAATGGAAGTCAGGTAGTTAAGAAAACAGACTCGTAGGACTAATGGGATGAATTCCGTAAATACACAGATCGTTGATAAAACTGCAGATACAGATATTTAATACTGCAGTGATTTAAGAGAGTACCAATACTGTTGACACTTATCAGTTATCTAATTATTATGTTCTATCCAACAACCAACTCTACTCCTAAAATCGATTAATGAAATATTACAAACACATGTGGCAGTCCGTGGATTCGAACCCAGGACGCTCCCACCGAATATCAACACCTTATGCATTACACCACGAAGGCAGTTAAAGAATGGTGGACACTGCCTACGATTTATTATGCAACTTCGAATCCTGCATATCAATCTAAGCATGTACACACATCCCAACTGCAACTCACGTAGGCTATGCATATGTGAATGGAAAGAGCAATTAATGGGGCCTTAACCACTAGGGAAGGCCTCTCGATAAATTACTCCTGAACCAATATCAATTATTATGTTCTATCCAACAACCAACTCTACTCCTAAAATCGATTAATGAAATATTACAAACACATGTGACAGTCCGTGGATTCGAACCCAGGACGCTCACACCGAATATCAACACCTTATGCATTACACCACGAAGGCAGTTAAAGAATGGTGGACACTGCCTACGATTTATTATGCAACTTCGAATCCTGCATATCAATCTAAGCATGTACACACATCCCAACTGCAACTCACGTAGGCTATATTAGAAAGATTCAAGTTAACAAAAGAGGCAATACTCTTAAGTTATGGGTAGTTTATGATTGATGTAACTAAATAATTATGACCTCAACGAGGAAGATATTTAGTCATGCAAATTACGAAATAACCTTTGAAACCGGTTATATATCAGTACTTAAGACATTAGTTTTCAAAGAAGCGCTATTACTGTTCCTAGATGATAACTGTACTCTACATAGTTGCTCCTCCATATATGATAATGGTTGGTTGATAGGACCATCATTCATGAAAGAGAAGAGAGTAAAGCAATATCAACATCTTGTTTCTTTTCAAATTGATAATGGTTTTCAAGTATTATAGAACTACTGTATTAGCATTTTTGTTCATTTACTTAGGAACAAAACTATAATAAGATTTCCATTTGTTACTGACCCTGGGTCGTGGTGCCCTGTAGGACTCGCGACTGTCAGCAGCAACCAGGGCAACCAGGCCCAACAGGATCATCAGCTGAAAACAAATATATATACCACTATAATATAATACTAAACATAAAAATCAATAATTCAAAGTATCTGTTACGATTATCTCGAAACTAATTTTTCTGTTTATATATATAGTGTTTATATATAATATGAATTGGGTGGGGGAAAACACAGGAAAGACCTTTGGTTCTCTATTCTCTAACGTTTCGTTCTATAGACAACCCATCTTCAGAGAGACTAACACATATTGAGTTTGTTCACATATATTTACAAAAGTGTACATATACTGTATATGTGTGAGCAAACCCAATCTGTGTTAGTCTCTCTGAAGATGGGTTGTCCATAGCCTGAACCTTAGAAAATATAGAATCAAAGCTCTTTCCTGTGTTTTCCCCCACCCAATCCATCTAACTGTCAGTATGAATCATTCACATATATATCTCAAATTATTACTAAAGATAAATAATAATTGTAATTTAGAAATAAGCTACTGTAAGTGTGGTAATGTATTCAATTCCTTTGATTTAAGAAGATTATCTTAACATGCGAATACTTTACTTAGTTAATATTATTCCCCTTAAGAAGATTATCTTAACATGCGAATACTTTACTTAGTTAATATTATTCCCCTTGCTATATGCTGTATTTATGCCACGTATCATACTTGACATGGTATCTATTAATATACTGTTATTTGAGTATATGTACATATTTTAATTTAGATATATGTAAATTTTGTCTATCTTACTATTCAGACAATAAATACATATGTTGTACTTGCAGATTACTTTACATATGTTATATCAAATAAAATAACTTCTTTACAAGTATGCTGTATAATATTATCTTTAAATCTACCGGTACGTACTGTACATTTTACTTTATATCTCCTACTATTATGTCTATTTGTTTAAATTCACAATTTTCCCCGTGTCTTACCTTGGCGTTCATTGTTATCGGTAGCTAGGTGGGGACTTAACTGGCTAGGGTAGCTGCTGCAGTTGTTTATATACTGACATCCACCCTCTTACTCCCTTCCTCTCCTCCCTCTCCTCCCTCCCTTCCCTCCCTCCCTCCCTCCTCCACCTGGCTGCCGTGACCGAATTTGACCAAGTTCAACGCCTTTATAACTCAAGGTGGGGTGGTCACACTTGCATTATTCCTGACCAATTTCCTAAGGAGAATATTTGGAGATAGCTACTGATTAACTCTCACTCTCAAACACACACACACACACACACACACACACACACACACACACACACACACACACACACACACACACACACACACAGAAATCCCGCTTTAAGGGGAAACAAGAATATATATTGGGAGAAGAGCAATATAAGAGTAAGGAATAAGTAAGCGTATTAAAGACAAAATTGAACGTTACCTTTTAGTTTACTCCTACCTCTGAACTTGTGTATGGCATTTAATTAGCTATTATTTGGTAATGTGTGTGTGTGTGTGTGTGT
>CM064530.1:8492820-8542820 GCA_032716605.1 Paralithodes platypus | reverse complement strand
ACTATTTGCTATATTTGTTTATATACGGTAGATTTTTTAATTTATTGAATATTTTCTTTAGTTTCGTTCGTTCCATTAGTTTGGCGATTTTGAAACCTTTCGCCCCATTTATGTGTCAATATTAACACGTGCCGTGGCATATAGGTGTCGATTTTTTCTTGGCGAGCGATAGCGAGCCTATAATTTTAGAGGAAACCGGCCTTCGGCCAACACATTTTTCTACCGAAAAATTTACAAATTGATCTTGACAGTGGGTCTAGGGGGTGAATTTGTTTAAGCTTGATGGAGGTCTAGTAAGGAAACTCAAACTCAAAAATATATAAATTAATGAATACATACACCAACAAAACAAGCATTACCCCCCTTAATGTCCACACCTATTTCCTGGCTGCCTCTTCCCAATCGGTAGGAAAAAAACAAAAAACAATTACTCTAGTCCTTTCTTGAGTTACAGAGGTTGAAAGTCAAGATTTCTGGACTACCTACAGTATAATGAACAGAGCATATATAGTTTTAGTTATAAATTCCATAAATTGTTTTTCCTAAAAAATTAGCCAGAATAAACAGCCGAAACGCAAGTATCCCAGATAAAGGTACAGGTGGTATTTTGAGGGGAGATGGGTACGTTTTTCTGGACCCCATCTTCCCTCGTGTTTAGCCCCATTAGTTTTCAGATTTTAAAACGTTCGGCCCATTAGTTTGTCGATTTTAACACCTTTCGGACAATTTCGTGGTAAATATTAAGATCTTTCGTGCCATTTAGGTGTCGATTTTTCTGGCGAGCGATAGCGAGTCTGTAATTTTAAGATAAATCGGCCTTCGGCCGGGACATTTTTTTATCAAAAAATGTACAAATTTATCTTGAAGGGGGGTATAGGAGGTGTTTTTCTAAGCTTGATGGAGGTGTAGCGAGGTTAATATATATATATATAATGAATACATTAATTAATAGACCAAAAAACCAGCCTCTGTCCCCTTAAGTGGCTCAGGTAAAAGCTACTTAATAGACCAAAAAAACAGCCTCTGTCCCCTTAAGTGGCTCAGGTAAAAGCTACATACTCACCTTTCACTGTGCTATATTTGTTGAGACACTGGCAGGAATTTTGCCAAGTATGATATATGAGCGTCATCATAAATATATCTGCGATTTCAATTAAGTAACACCCCGTTATTAACATTAATCATCAATTACAAACCCCAATGTACTTAAATAAACTAATGAAAGCATATGGTCCTCCCGGGATTCGAACTCGGGACACCACACCTAGAGAATAAGCACCTAAACCATTACACCACCAACACAAATATTGATACACATGTTGTGAATACGTGAAGTCATGAGCGATAATAGCTATGCACTCATTTCAATCCGTATCGATCACTTATGAGATAAGAGAATAAAGCATTTTATTATCTCATTAGGCTTTGGAATTTGGCTGCAAAGGTTCAATTGGTTATAACCTTAAATTAATAGTGTTCATGACTGTACACTCTTTTTAAAGCATAATTAACCCTCTCACGTTCTTGACGCAATTTTGAGCCTATTAAGGATACTTTAAAGCCTTTGTTACCATCAGGGGTATTTAGAAACCTTTAGTTTAGTTACTTCAACCTCTGCAGTTGTCTTTGAGTTAGCTGTGGGCAGAAAACTAATTTTGGAGAGGTAATTATAAGAGTGAGAGAACTCTATTTCTTATTGCTAATCTGGCAACCTCTGCATCATATGGTCGTGAGAGGGTTAATGACCTCTCATATTCAAAGAGTTGAAAGGTGATGGCTCTCATTTAGATTATATATTTTTTGTGTGATGTCACCATGGCTCTTTAACCCTTTCACGGGCATGTGGACGCAGGGTTTGCCGATTAGCAATCAGAAATAGAGTTCTCTCAATCTTATAATTACCTCTTCAGAATTAGTGTTCTGTCTACAGCTAACTCAAAGACAACTGCAGAGGTTGAAGTAACTAAACTAAAGGTTTCTAAACACTCCTGATGGTCACAAAGGCTTTAAAGTATCCCAGAATAGGCTCAAATCGTGTCCTGTGCGTGAAAGGGTTAATGTGTACAGGATGTGGCTGCGAGAAGAGTCACTGTTAGAAAGATGGCAACAATAATATATTATGAAGATGGTAACAGAAACATGGTTTCAAATATTGTGGTGGCAAATGATGTGTGGTATAAAGATGTTTGTTTGAAGTGTTTATGAAATAATTATAATAACCCTACTTTGTCATTTGACTTTGCAAAAATTAAAAAGCTACTTGGTGGTTGAATTTGTTTAAAAAGTTGTCTCCTTTTCACATTTTCTTATCTTTCTTAGGCCCATGCTATTATTTGAATATATCTTACAATTTTGAAACGGTTGATTATATAATTATGCTTGTATTACATTTCAAAAGTTGTAGTTTAATTAATGGTCACATAAATTGTTATCAGGTTGGTATCACTGTTGATGTGGTGTGTGAAGTAGTAAATCTCACACACTAAAGTTTTTGATAAGCTTCTGTCAGAGAATTGATGGCATGAAGTGATGATATATACAGTAGATTCACACTTATATTTGCTTTTTAGATGCATACTAAAATAACAGGTACTATTAGTTGCATAACATAATGTCGAATAGTTACTCAACTTGTGTGATCACTAGGGAAACTATGATTGTGTAATAGCCTACTAAAAGCTTTAAATCTGCATAAATTACATAAAGGACATCATATTGTAAACTCGATATACATCAAATATAATTTATTCAATAAATTAGATAGAATCTGCACAATACATTATTACAAGACATCCTTACTTGGTAGAGAGACAGCATAGCTATTGATTCAGTATGGTACAACAGTACCATATACGTTATTGGAAAGACTGAAATGACCTAGATGGCTAGATACCTCAGACTATGTGCAACAAGCAGCTCTTGATATACCATAAAGGAGTCTGTATCAGACTAGGAATTCTGGGTCAAGTTTACTTAAGTCGGCATCAGAGTAGCGAGTAGTAGAGTTGTTTACTTGCCATATCTGGGGGACTCGTAAGACTCGAATGATCGTGATTCGTAAGATCCAGAATCAAAATGAGCCTCTCCGTCGTACTTGACATCGGCCACATAGCCATCATCACCGTTGACTTGGTAGGTAACCTTCTGCAGGCGACCGTCAGGAAGGGCCACGTAGTAGGAGCCCTCGGTGTTGTCATGGTCGCGGGTCTCCTCCTGACCAAAGTTGTTACGGGAGGGACCGTCTTGTACCGCCCAGTCAAAGTTGTACTGGGCCTCGCTGGACTCGTAGGATTCAGAAGAATCAGACGAATACTGTGGACGTACACATCAGTTAACTTATGAAGGACTTGTAAGACTCAGTGCATGAATACTGTAGAGATACATATGCTTAATAAAACTGCAGGTACTAGTTATGATTACTTGGACAATGTATTTCACAGAAGTGTTATAACTGTTCAATAGTTCCTAGATAACAACTGGAGACCTACATACAGTATATGATAAA
Source organism: Paralithodes platypus (assembly GCA_032716605.1). NCBI lineage: Eukaryota > Metazoa > Arthropoda > Malacostraca > Decapoda > Lithodidae > Paralithodes > Paralithodes platypus. The sequence goes on along the minus strand of CM064530.1, from coordinate 8,539,315 downwards.
GGTCGATGGTGCCAAGGTTCATGTAGAGAAAAGAGTATAACCATCACAATACCTGGATTCTTATCAGTATTTCAAATATTAAGATAGTAGCCTATTAGTATTATTTTAATACTAAGAAGTTAAAAATCATAACATAGATTTCAAGTAACTACTAACCCTGGGTCGTGGTGCCCTGTAGGACTCGCGACTGTCAGCAGCAACCAGGGCAGCCAGGCCCAACAGGATCATTAGCTGGGAATACATATATAAATTAATACAAGTTAATAACACAACATAATATGAAATAGTATACAAATGACAAAAAGCCATTAAGGATCTTTTAGGATTATCGAAGTTTGATACTATTGTATTTGATCTTATAGTTGCTCTAGCATCTGTCTAGCATGAGTTATATTAAAATATGTGCATGATGTGTGTACTGGTATCTGGTGAATCCTAATAAAAAAAGACCAACGTACTATCTTTTGGTCTATTTGATAATGCTCCTGCTATATATTTTATAATTTGTATTTGGTATATTGTTCAGTAAAATTGTGATATTTTTAATCTACAGTCAGCTAACTGTATATCCATAAGTTAATATTTACTTTATATTTATGTTCCTCTATGCTACTATATTTCTCTTACCTTAGCGTTCATTGTTGTGTATAGGTAGGTTAGGACTTAACTGACTAGGGTATCAGCTGCAGTTGTTTATATACTGACATCCACCCTCTTACTCCCTCCCTGTCCACCACCACCACCATCTGGCTGCCGTGACCGAGCTTGACCAATACTAGTTCAACGCCTTGGTGACTCAAGGTGGTCAGACTCCTTTTTTTGTCTGTTCTAGAGTATGTATGTATATCTGTATGTATGTATGTATGTATATACTCAGGCACATACCCCTTAGCTGGGGGTGGCCGACTCGAGACAGAGCTCGAACAGAAGCAACAAAATGAATTAAAACAAAACAAAAATCACACACATGTAGGTCGTCCAGGAGAAGACCCAGTGACTCGAGGCCCATTTGGGGTCCCCAGCATTAGCCTCCCAAGTCCCAGACCTCCCGGAGAGGTTCTGGTCTCAGCAGGCAGACACGTAGCAGAGCACACCACAATGCCTGCCCACATCACTTCCAGGCATGGCCCGGCTCCCCGGGCCGGGCGTCTGACGTACTATTATCTAGTCCAACTAGCGCCTGACCTCACTCCCTACGACCGACAGCGTTATCACTCGTCTATTCACAATAATTGTCCACTCATTCCTATTCATCACCACTTCTCTTGCCTGTTCTTCAGTCATGTCTCTATCTTCCAACGCTTTCATCACACCATCTCTCCATCTCCTCCGAGGTCTTCCTCTCAATCTATTTCCCCTTGTTTCTGACTCATATATTCTCTTTGTAAGCCTTTCATCTCCCATTCGTTCAACATTTCGATACCAACATAGCACCCTTCTTTCCACTCTGGCCGATGGTCAGGCTTCTTACTACTCACTTTACCCTTCATACTACCACAGATCCTTCTTCAACTGCACAAAATCGTCTAGATGTAGCTGAACTAATATAAAAAAGGCGTCTTCGGTACTGTAGGGGTTAAGGGTTAATGATGTGAACAGAAAGTAGGACTGTTAAAGGTCAGAGCCATAAGTTTCGTAACATGTTCGGAATTGTTCACCCATTTTCGTAACAGCGAGAGGAGATAAGAAATGTTGGGATATTTGTTTTTAAGGGGGAAGAGTTTATTTTTCTGTCGATTTGTTCATACATCTATTATTATTATTTTTTTTTTTAGTTTTCTCTCTAGACCTACTCAAACTTAGAAAAACGTCCATTACATCCCCCTTCGAGATTAATTTGTACATTTTTCGATAGAAAAATGTCCCGGCCGAAGGCCGATTCCTCCTAAATTACAGGCTCTGTATCGCTCGCCAGGAATAATATCGACACCTAAATGGTACGAAAGGTATTAAAATTGACAGAAATTGGGTGATAGGTATTAAAATCGTCAAGCTAATGGGGCGAGCGTCTTGAAATCTCGAATCAAATGAGCTAAACATGAGGCAGATGGGGGTCCAGAAAAAAACACTCTTAAGTAACAAAATCTCCCCTTTAACAGTACGTTGAGGTTTTTGTATTTATGCACAACAGTTAGGTCATGATTATGTGGGTCAAGAATGCAATACTTCCAAATGTCTTAACCCCTTCTGTACCGGGACGTCATTTTATTTAATATTCTTGTAGCTATATTTAGACGATTTTTGTACAGTTTAAGAAGGATCATTGGTATTCAAAAAGGGTTAAGTGAGATAGTTCGAAACCTGTTAATTGCTGGAGGCCCTGTTTTAACTGAATACAATCGTCTAATAGTAGCCAGGATAAATTAAAATGTAAAACTTGCAAACTAAACAAACCAAAATTGGGACAAGGACAATATAAAGTCAAATTAAATTATCAAAATCGCTATGTGGAAACATACAAAAGACGTAACCGGTACAAAAGGGGTTAACCCATACGTCTGTACCGGTGACGTCCTTGTCATCATAGGCTGGCAACTATTAGACGATTTTATTCAGCTTAGGAAGGACCTCTAGCCAAAATAGGGCTTCAAACCATCTCAACCAACCCATTTAACTACCACAGATCCTTTTCTATAAGCTTCGTAACATTGTCCAACTATAGCTAAGGTAGAATATAACACACGTCGCTGGTACTCAAAGGGTTAAGGGGAGATCTCCACTTGAGGGATTTTTTTCTTGACCCCTTTCTCTCCCTCATGTTTAGCCCCATTGCTTTTGATATTATAAAACGTTTGCCCCATTAGTTTAGCGATTTTAAGAACTTTCACCCCATATTAAGACCTTTCGTGCAATTCAGGTGTCGATTTTATCCTGGCGAGCGATAGCGAGCCTGTAATTTAAGAGGAACCGGCCTTCGGCCGGGACATTTTTCTACCGAAAAATATACAAATTTATCTTGAAAGGGACTCAAGGGGGTGTAATTTTAAGTTTGATGGAGGTCTAGGGAACAAACTAAATACCTTCCTTTAAGCAGCTGTATAATATCTTTTCCTCAGCCGGACGAAAAAATAAATGGCTTTCGGGAAATTAATATAATGCTCATCATTTTGTTTTTATTGTAACGGACCAATTCGTATTTATTGAGCCAGTGAATTCAATTAACTTTAGAAGGGACCGACTAAATCGTTTATAAGGGATGGGTTTTTTGGCCCCTTCTCCCTCGTGTTTAGCCCCATTGGTTTTTAGATTTTAAGACGTTCGCCCCATTAGTTTGGCGATTTTAAGACTACGCCCCATTTTTGTTGTCAATGTTCAGACCTTTCGTTTCATCCAGGTGTCGATTTCTTCCTGGCGAGCGATAGCGAGCCGGTAAATTTAAGAGAAACCGGCTTTTCTACCGAAAAATGTACAAATTTATCTTGACAGGGATCTAGTTTTTTTTTTTTACAGGTTGATGGAGGCCTAGGGAAGAAACTAAATAATAATACAAAGATGAAATAATAATCCAATAAATACGCCCCTCTCCCCTTAAAAGACCCTGTACAGTTGTGTTCGTTCATTTGGCTTTCTGATGATTAACCCCTTCTGTACCGGCGATGTCTCTTGCATTTTATTCTGGCTACTACTAGACGATTGTATTCAGTTTAAAAAGGGCCTCTAGCAATTAACAGGCTTCGAACTGTCTCACTCAACCCTGTCTACTACCCTAGATCCTTCGTAAACTGCACAGAATTGTCTAAGGATAGCTAGGATACAATTACAAAGACTTCGCCGGTACAGTCGCGCTAATAAGTGATGTAGCGGCACCAAGTATGTTTCGATCAATAGTTGGTATCGGCAATATCTAAGTTTCATTTCTTCATATCGAGTGAAATATACAAACATGTTCCTACACTTACCCACCGTATTCAACATCTGACAGACATTAGTACAGCACAAAGCAAGCCAAACGTAATACCAGCTGGGACATGACTTATTAGCGCGACTGTACAATCGGGGGTAATAAGTGTTGTCATTGATTCCAGTGGTTTTCGCTCAACAAGTGTTATTGGTATCTTTATAGTTACTGGGAAAAGTGCTTATCCCTCAGAGTATTAGTCAGTGTCCGAAACTTTGTGAAATATCTGACAACACTTATTAACCTCGACTGTACATAAGGGGTTAAAACAATACTACAAGCGGCTCGGGTCAAAGTTTAATTATTGTGTGTGTGTTTTTTTTGTTTTTTTTGTATGAACCCCGCAAAAGCAGGAGGTGTTTGTGTGTCGGTCTGTCCTTGAACTCATCCTACACGGTTTGATTAAGGGGAGGTTTTTAGTTGATTCCCTAGACTGCCATCAAGCTTAAAATTACTCCCCGTAGACTCCCTTTCAAGATCAATTTGTACATTTTTCGGTAGAAAAATGTCCCGGCCGAAGGCCGGTTCCCCTTAAATTACAGGCTCGCTATCGCTCGCCAGGAAAAAATCGACACCTAAATGGCACGAATGGTCTTAAGATTGACAGAAATGGGGCGAGGGTTCTTAAAATCGCCAAACTAATTGGGCGAACGTCTTAAAATCTCAAAAGCAATGGGGCTAACCATGAGGGAGAAAGGAGTCAAGAAAAAATCCCTCAAGTGGAAATCTGCCCTTAAGGGGGTGATGGGCGTATATATATTTCCTCATTTATATATATTTTAATATGTGTTTTAGTGTCTTCGATAGACCTCCCTCAAACTTAGACGAAACAAAAAACTAGACAAATTTGTGCATTTTTCGGCAGAAACATGTCCCGGTCGAAGGCTGGTTCCTCTTATAATTGCGGGCTCGCTATCGCTCGCCAGGAAGAAATCGACACCTAAATGGCCCGACAGGTCTTAAAATTGACAACGAAATGGAGTCAAAGGTGTTAAAATCGACAATCTAATAGACCGAACGCCTTAGAATGTCAAACTAATGGAGCTAAACACGAGGGAGAAAGGAGTCCAGAGAAAACGACCCGTCTTCCCTTAATGGCAACGATATTTCACTGGTACATTCAGTTGGTTAATGAGCAGGCCAGTCAAAATAAAAATGCAATCTTATTTAATGGTTTAATGGTATTTTATGGTTCACTTTTTGGGCGATTTTTGCATGTATTCATTATTTTTGTAGTTTCCTCCCTAGACCTCCATCAAATTAAAACAAAACATGCATTAGATTCCCCTTCTAGATTAATTTGTACATTTTTCGGTAGAAAAATGTTCCGGCCGAAGGCCGGTTCTTCCAACATTACAGGCTCACTATTGTTCGCCCGGGAAAAAATCGACACCTAAATAGCACGAAAGGTCTAAATATTGACGAAGAAATGGGGCGAAAGGTCTTAAAATCGACTAACTAATGGGGCAAACATCTTAGCATCTGAAAACTAATGGGGCTAAACGTGAGGGAGAAAGTGGTCCAGAAAACCGGCCCATCCCCCCTTAAAGGTTAAAGATATAGGCTAAACCTGAAATGTCACCAGATTATTCTGACCAAATTTCAAGATTATATATTCCTAAGGTTAATTAAGGTCAGAAGTCAAGGTCAAGTGTCCACATTATATATGCTTTAAGGGGACAGTGGTTATTTTTTGGGGGGTCTATTTATTTATATATGTATTTTTTTTTTTTTGGGGGGGTCTATTTATTTATATATGTATTTTTTTTTGGGGGGGTCTATTTATTTATATAAATATCGATCAACTGCAGACATTCTTTGCCTTCTTACGCATCAAATCAACCAAGCTACAGACCAACATGGTGAAACACATACAATAGCACTGGATATATCAAAGGCATTTGATAGAGTCTGGCATCAATCCTTATTGTCGAAGATGTCACACTACGGCCTTGCATCATTAGTTCCACTAATTTCTTCTTATCTTCATAACAGAAAAATACGTGTAATGGTAGATGGCCTTTATTCTCAATTTCACTCAATAAATGCTGGTGTTCCCCAGGGATCAGTTTTGGCCCCAACTCTGTTCCTCATTCATATCAATGATCTCATATCTACCACTCATAATCCAATACATTCCTACGCAGATGACTCAACACTCCACAGTTCCTTCACATTTACCAATTCTTTCACCCAACCCGATCTTATAAATTCAAAAATAAACACTGCAATTTCTCTGAACCGGGACCTTTCTAGAATTAATGAATGGGGACAAGAGAATCTAGTTTCCTTTAATGCACAGAAAACCAAGTACATTCAATTTTCTAACCGACAGAATCTCACTGACTCCCATATATTTTTTAATGATGTAAATATTCCCACTTCCCCTAGTATTGACATTCTCGGTGTAACATTAACTACTAACTTGAGCTGGACACATTATGTTAGAAGCATTGCTAAGAATGCCTCTAAAAAACTGGGACTCCTGTACAGAGTTCGAGAATTCTTCACTGACGAGCAGTTGGCCGTAATATATAAAAGTCATGTGCGCTCTCAGATGGATTACTGTTCACCTCTGTGGGGTGGAAGTGGAGTGGTTGCATTGAGGCAGTTGGACAAAATTCAAAATAAAGCTATTAGATTAATCAATAACCCTGCAATCACACAGGACCTTCCTACATTAGCCATACGAAGAAACGTTGCATCCCTTGCATTATTCTACAGATATTTTCACAGCAATTGTTCCGAGGAACTTGCTTCAATTGTGCCGCCTCTCCACATCTTTCCCCGTAGAACTAGGGCAGCTGAGAGCGCCCATGAATTTACACTTTCTCCTCCACAATGCAGAACTTCTGCTTATCAGAATTCATTTATCCCCAGAGCTACTACTCTTTGGAATTCACTTCCCTCGAATTGCTTTCCACAAACTTACAATCAACAAATGTTTAAATCCAGTTGTTACAAACATTTTATGATGGAGGATGCCTTTAGGCACATGGACCTTTTTGTTTTATCTGTGTTTTTCCTTCCTCCGTTCATTGTCTCTTAAAAAAAAAAAAAAAAAAATATATGTATTTTTTTTTTTTTGGGGGGGGGTTCTATTTATTTATATATGTAGTGTTTTTTGGGGGGAGGTCTATTTATTTATATATATGTATTTTTTTTTGGGGGGGGTCTATTTATTTATATATGTATTTTTTTTGGGGGGGGTCTATTTATTTATACATGTATTTTTTTTTGGGGGGGGTCTATTTATTTATATATGTATTTTTTTTTTGGGGGGGTCTATTTATTTATATATGTATTTTTTTTGGGGGGTCTATTTATTTATATATGTATTTTTTTTTAGTTTCCTCCCTAGACCTCCATCAAACTTTAACAAAAACATCCATTAGATCCCTATGAGATATTAATTTGTACATTAATCTGTAGGCAAGTGTCACAGCCGAAGGCCAGTTCTTCCACAATTATAGGCTCGCTATTGCTCGCCAGGAAAAAAAATCGACATCTAAAGGGCACGAAAGGTCTTAATATTGACAAAGAAATGGGGCGAAAGGTATTTGAATCGACAAACTAATGGGGATATGCATGAGGGAGAAAGGGGACCAGTAAATGGGCCCATCTCCCCCCCCCCCCCTCCCCCCCGACACACACACACACACACACACACACACACACACACACACCTTAGCATTACTTCCACCTCGTTAACTCTTACCTGTGAACTTTTTTTTTTTTTTTTTTTTTTTTTTCTATATTCCAACTACTCCCTCTCGGGCATAGGCTGAGAGCCTGTACATTCTACCGCTTAACATGGTGAAGCCCGTGAGGTCTTGTTCCAGTCTGGGGAGTGAGACATGTGAAGCATCCATCATGGCTCATGGTAACTATTGTGTGTGTGTGTGTGTGTGTGTGTCTGGCGTAACGCTTTATTGATAACAAAGGCGTGATGGCAGTTGTGTGTGTGTGTAGAAATTGGTGTTAATTTTTGTTTAGGTTAAGTTTAATGTTGATAGTTTCATTTCTTTATTATCGTCAATATTTGTATCTCTGTGTGTTTTTCTCATTGTATGTTTGTCTATTGGGGATGTGTATATTGTGTAGACACCAATCGAGCGGGGCAATACCTAGGGGAGGCCTCATGGGCATGTGATAAGGAGTTGCTGGAACTCCTGTTTCATTTGTTTGGCTTCCCTCACTATTTCTGTTTGCGTCTCACCTACACAGAGAGTAATCCAGCTAGCTCTCACAAACACCTCCTCCTGTTATCCATTTCACTACACTAAACAAGCACACCACTCTTGCTTCCAATACTGTACATCAAATATAAATATAAAATGTTTGTCCGGTTGTATGTTTTGTCAGCATAATATCTCAATAACTAAGGGCTGGATTTAGATTAAACCTTTTCAGTACCTTCATTTGGTACCCGAATATAATTGATTAACCTTAGGTTGACCCCTGATGACCCATCCAGCCCTGGTCTTCCTCTTTAAAGATTACACACATTTATAATTATCATAAATTTCGCTCGATCATTATGATATATACTCCCTGTGAGACATACTGATTATATATTTACATTGCACACAATAGTTGGTCATTATTGTTTGATTTTATTTAAGGGGAGATGGGGTTTTTCTGGCCCCTCTTCTCCTTCATGTTTAGCCCCATTAGTTATCAGATTATAAGACGTTCGGCTCATTAGTTTGGCGATTTTAAGACTCTCTTTTCCTGTACTACTTTTCCCTCTAGTGATGGTAATATCGCCTGATTGGGTGGCACTGCAACAGGGGCTGCAGACGGTGGGGGCATTGGCCCGGGGGTGCAAGAACATGTGCTGATGATACCCTCCCCCACTACCCTTTCAGAGACAAATCTCATCTCACCCTGGCCCTTTCGGGGGCCCGACCATCTGGATGGGTTCGGTCTACCGGACTCGGGACTGCTCGGCCAGACAGTCTGAGGACCTACACACACACAAACACACACGCACGAACGCGTACACACACAGAAAAACAATAAACTCTGTGAAAGCTCTACTGATTTTAATAGACTGTAATTAGCACTATTTGTTTCACGTCATAGATTTATCGAGTCCAGTAGATTGTATTAAAGTTATGGGTGACCTGTTGATGTTGTCTGCACGTCCCCGCCCACTTACGACACATTGCCGCTAAGTCCTGGCCAGCAGACGGTGTGGCTGCCCTGCTGTCCTAGCCAGCAGACGGTGTGGCTGCCCTGCTGTCCTGGCCAGCAGACGGTGTGGCTGTCCTAGCCAGCAGACGGTGTGGCTGCCCTGCTGTCCTGGCCAGCAGACGGTGTGGCTGCCCTGCTGTCCTGGCCAGCAGACGGTGTGGCTGCCCTGCTGTCCTGGCCAGCAGACGGTGTGGCTGCCCTGCTGTCCTGGCCAGCAGACGGTGTGGCTGCCCTGCTGTCCTAGCCAGCAGACGGTGTGGCTGCCCTGCTGTCCTAGCCAGCAGACGGTGTGGCTGCCCTGCTGTCCTAGCCAGCAGACGTTGTGGCTGCCCTGCTGTCCTAGCCAGCAGACGGTGTGGCTGCCCTGCTGTCCTAGCCAGCAGACGGTGTGGCTGCCCTGCTGTCCTAGCCAGCAGACGGTGTGGCTGCCCTGCTGTCCTGGCCAGCAGACGGTATGGCTGCCCTGCTGTCCTGGCCAGCAGACGGTGTGGCTGCCCTGCTGTCCTAGCCAGCAGACGGTGTGGCTGCCCTGCTGTCCTAGCCAGCAGACGGTGTGGCTGCCCTGCTGTCCTAGCCAGCAGACGGTGTGGCTGCCCTGCTGTCCTAGCCAGCAGACGGTGTGGCTGCCCTGCTGTCCTAGCCAGCAGACGGTGTGCTGCCCTGCTGTCCTAGCCAGCAGACGGTGTGGCTGCCCTGCTGTCCTAGCCAGCAGACGGTGTGGCTGCCCTGCTGTCCTGGCCAGCAGACGGTGTGGCTGCCCTGCTGTCCTAGCCAGCAGACGGTGTGGCTGCCCTGCTGTCCTAGCCAGCAGACGGTGTGGCTGCCCTGCTGTCCTAGCCAGCAGACGGTGTGGCTGCCCTGCTGTCCTAGCCAGCAGACGGTGTGGCTGCCCTGCTGTATATGTCTGTGGTGGACAAAAACTGGTGCCGCGCCGGCGTGAGTAAGTGTGAGGTCAGGTAGATATTTGGGCAGGTAAATATACACACATTTGGGGGTGGCCGACTCAAAAAAAAAATGGGGATTGGGCCTGAGCATATAGAAGGTAGATAGAAACACACACACACACACACACACATATATATATATGTATATAGGCCTATATACCGGTATTTTTTTTTTTTTTTTTTTTTTTGCAGCTTAAGAAGGATCTGTGGTTGTAATAAAGGGTTACGTGATATAGTTCAAGGCCTGTTCATTGCCAGAGGCTCTTTTTAAGCTGACTAAAATCGTCTAATAGTAGGCAGAATATAGAGTTAACTCCTACTGTACCGGGGACGCATTTTTGTATTGGATTTCAGCTACATTTAGATAATTTTATGAAGCTTAGGAAGGATATGTGGTAGTTTGGAGATTTTAAGACGTTTGCCCCATTAGTTTGTCAAATTTTAAATCTTTCGTCTCATTTCTTTATCACTATCAAGACCTTTCGTGCTATTTAGGTGTCGATTTTTTTTCCTAGCGAGCGATAGCGAGCCCGTAATTTTGGAGGAACTGGCCTTCGGCAGGGACAAACATCTACCGACAAATTTACAATTTTATCTTGAAGGGTGATCTTGAGGATAATGTATTAAGCTTGATGGAGGTCTAGGAAGGAAGCTAAACAAATGTATATATAAATAAATACAAAAATAAAAATATAAAAATTAGCTTATATATTGTAATGTAAAGTTAACAATAATTTAAGATATGGAGGTCTACGAAGGAAGCTAAACAAATTTATATATAAATAAATAATGAATGAATGAAAATAGAAAAATTAGCTTATATATTGTAATGTAAAGTTAACAGTAATTTAAGAAGGCCTCTACTGATGTCTAGCCTCTAATGTAGGACCACAATCCCTCAACAGTAGGCTAATTAAACTAGACAATCTCCGGTCTTAAAAAAAATTGCAGTTGCATAATATTAGCCAACACTTTCAACATGACCTTCGCTAGGCGTGTTGCATTTCTGTGGGTGATATAGAATGAATTAGACGAGGGTGCATAAATCGTGTCTGTGATATAGAACAATAATAAGACTTTAGCACTGGGGGTTCAATTCGTGTCTATAATCTTGAACTAATAGGACTGTAGCACTAGGGGTACATAATTCGTGTACAGACAGTTGTCTATGTAATATACAGTAATACTAATAAGACAAAGGATTCATTATTCATAATTCGTGTTTGTGATATATAACTAATAAGACTAGCACTAGGGGTGCATAATTCGTGTACAGTATGTAATGTAGAATTTATATGACTAACAATAAGGGTACATAATTCGTGTATGTGATATAGAACTAATAAGACAAAGGATACATAATTCATGATTCGTGTTGGCGATCTAGAACTAATAAGACTGTAACAATAGGGGTACCTAATTCGTGTGTTTTATATAGAACAATTAATGTGGTAGGGTTTATTTATTTATTGTTTAGGAAAATCATGAGGGAGAAAGGGGGTCCAGAAAAAACAACTACCTCCCCCTTAAGCTTGTAACAATAGAGGTACAGTGGCGCTAATAAGTCATGTCTCAGCTGTCATTATGTTTGGCTCGTTCTGTGCTGTATTAATGTTTGTCAGATGTTGAATAGGGTGGGTAAGTGTAGGAACATGTTTGTATATCTCACTCGAAATGAATAAATCAAGTACAGATATTGCTGATGCTAATTCTTGATCAAAATATACTTGGTGCCAATATATCACTTATTAGGCCGACTGTACATCATTCGTGTGTGTAATACAGAAAATACTATGACTGAATATATATATTTATTTATTTATTTATTTATTGATGTTCTATATGTTTTATTTATCAATTTATTAGAGTGTGTATGTGTGTGAGAAAGAGAGAGAGAGAGAGAGAGATATAATGAGAGTGAGAGTCAGAATGAGAGCAAGAGGAAGAGAGAGCGAGACCCACGTGCCAAATTTCCCTCTCCACACCAAAGCTAGTATTTCGCCACTCTCTCTCTCCCCAATATATGAGTCCAGTCTACTCCAGTTACAATGTACTCATAATACTAGGTGTCTTGACCTTCAGAGAGAGAGAGAGAGGGCGAAAGGGGGAAAGTTTGAGAGCGAGAACAAGTCTGGCATACGTGTAAACAAAAATACTTCACCCGTGTAACTTAGTAACTCGTATATACTCTTATTTGTTTATATATTATTCTTCCTTTCCTGGCAAATGATCTTAGTATATATATATATATATATATATATATATATATATATATATATATATATATATATATATATATATATATATAGAGAGAGAGAGAGAGAGAGAGAGAGAGAGAGAGAGAGAGAGAAAAAAAAACATTCAGAAATAAGTTCGAAAATTCTTCGAACTTGTGTCCCGCGAACCAATTTTTCGAATTTGAACATGGACTTGGAAATAGGATCGTATGTAATATATGATTTGTTTGGAAATACGTACGTGGTAATAAGTACGTGTTGATATTTGTTTGGAAATACGTACGTGGTAATAAGTACGTGTTGATATTTGTTTGGAAATACGTACGTGGTAATAAGTACGTGTTGATATTTGTTTGGAAATACGTACGTGGTAATAAGTACGTGTTGATATTTCCGAACTTCGAATTTAATCTATCTATCTATCTATATACTCAGCCCCAATCACCACTTTTCCTATTTTTTTATTTTTTCCTTGCTTTCCTTTTTTTTCATTTTTTGGGGTGGCTGACTCAAGACAGAGCCAGAATAGGGACAACACAAAACACAACAGAAAACAATGAACACACAAAAACAAAATACAAATTCACACACATCTAGGTCATCCAGGAGAATTTAATACCGAGTGGATATTTTCGAACATAATTCCAATTAGCACTTTTCGAACCTAATTCAAACTAGAACATTTCGAACTTAATTCCAACAACCTAGTTTTTGGCCATTTCGAACTTATTGACGTTTACTTGGAAAGAAATTCGAACACGTACAGTCACGAACATAAATATTGCGACACCAACCAGATAATGTTCGCCCCTTCGTCTCCAAAGGTATTGCTAAACTTTGTATTCAAACTCACAATTATTTATTTATTTAATTCTAGCTACCGTCACACGATTTTATTCAGCTTAGTATAAACCTCTCGTGATGAAGTAGTTGACGTTATCTGGTTGATGTCTCAGTATTTATGCTAGTGACTGTACCCGTTTAATACCCTGCACTGTCTTATTGTACACGTACCTAATTCACCCTCTCCTTAAGAATCGCCCAGGACAGGGCGTGACCCCTACTAGGTCAACACCTAGTTTTCTCTCCTGGCAAGGTAAGACTGTGTTCTGTCCGTCGTCAAAGCATTGTCCATTGTTCTCCTCTCGTCTCCTCTTTGCTCTCTCCACTACAAATCACAATGCAATAACTCATTCTGAAGCATACAAATCATAGAAGTAACCACAATGAAACTAGTTGAACATATAGAAAGCAAGCCAGTTTATATTAGTCGCACCAATGTTTGTCTTGTTATTCTGAAACGAAATATATACATAATTAGCTTACTACCGTATACATAGGATTTTTTTTTTATGAATATAAGAAAGGGAATTGGACTGTAAACGGAAGACAGGCAGACATCTAGATTCAGTACACCAAATTAAACCACACACACACACATACACTACGATACACATATAGCTAATAATGAATTGCTACAGCAGCTTACACTTAAACTTAGAAGAAAGCTGAACATTGTACCTATGAATCCACCAATGCTTACACACACAGCCCGTAGCCTAGTAGGTAGAGCTCTCGTCTCACACACGAGGGGTCGGGGGTTCATTCCCCGGCCGGGCGGAGACAAATTGGGCTTGTCTCCTTTCATATGTTAGCCTCAGTTCACCTAGCTGTAAATAGGTACCTGGAATAAGTGGACGACGTTGTGACGTCCCATCTGGGGTTGGCAAAAATGGTACAAGGCGAGATGGGTATCATATGGTTCACCTAAGCTGATGGCTACCTAAGCCTTCGGGCGAGACGGTACCGTCTATAGTGAGAACGGTACCATACAGATCCACCCTAAGCCTTCGTTTCCGATGTCGCCAATTGGCTAAAATACAGACTACACACACATCCACAGCCATTCCAACATTACATAAAACACTTAACATGCATTTCACGCAATACATTCACAGTTAAGGAGGCGCGATAATAATGAGCTTAGCTCGCATTGCGTGGATTCCCCCTTGACGAACAAGTAACTGAGTAACCAGATATTACTGGATTGCATCGTTGAACATATGTAAGCTTTTGGGTGGCCTCGATAAGCACATTAGACTCATGTCAAGCTATTTATCATGTGACTCAAATATAATGTCCGTATCAGTGAGTGTGGGCTATATTTAGTTTCCACTACTGAATGTGAAGGCCCCCTTACCCCCCAGGGTGGACAATTTATCATTTATATTTTCACTAGATAAACTAAGATTGTAATAAACAGAAATTTTGCTTCTGTATGCATGAATAGGATACCATATTGTAAACTCAATATGCATCAAATATAATTCTGTTTGGACAATGGGCAATTATGTTTGTTCCGTTAACAATAGTTTCCCGAGTTAATGACGTGGTGTGATACTGATTATGGTGCTGTTTGATTCCCCCATCTTGAAGGTGATATGTCAGCCGACAACTTAAGGCCGCGTAATACAGAACTCGAACGTCGCACGACCTACCCCCGAACAGGATGACTTGCAAAAAAAATTCAAATTTTCAAATGTTCGGGTAAATTCGGGTCAATTCGGCCAATGTTCTCGTTGATTCGGGGGAAGCTCCGGGGATGTTCAGGGGTGCAGCCGAACATCCTGGGGTTCGGCCAGAAGTTAGTGCATGCGTTAACTTCTAGCCGATATTCGTGTGTAAAAACTGTTAAAAATTTGTCAGTTCTCATTCTGGTTATGTTCGGCTTTCATTCGGGTCACGTTATTTCGTTTCGGCCGTTGTTCGTCTGTTATTTTCATTGACGAAGTTAACTCGATCTAGCCGAACATAAGCAGACATTAACCCGATTCGTATGAATATAAGGCGACATTAACCATAATAACAACCGAATGAGAGACGATATACTCGAATAAAAGACGACACTCCCCCGATAAACCGAGGAATAAGGCAAGATCAAGCGAGTCTATTGAAGATTTTGGGAAGAACACAACTCGTATGACAGGAATGAGAGACGATAAAGACTGGAATTTACCCCGAACATCAGCAGAAGCATCTTGTCTGTATCGGGTGGTACATGTGGCACGCAAAAATTTCCACTCGACAGTGGAGCAGCGTGGGGCGACACACAAGAATGCGAGTCGAATCGTACGCTGGCAGCCAAGCGCACGGGCCCTATATATTGCTGCCGGAGCCTTCATCGCTCTCACACCCTCCGCACAAGTTGCCCCAACAAGTTGTACCTCTCCACACCACACAGCAACCACCAAGATGGGCAAGGGCAACAAGCTACCATGCCGCAAAGCAACTAGGAAGGGCAAGGAAGCATCTGTGGACCTCTTCGCCACAGAGGATGTGATATTAGAGAGTTCCTCAAACTCTGAAGGGACTGATGATGACACTCAATTTCAGTCAGGTCAGTCACTTTCACAGTCCCAGGACACCCCGGACCTCACCCAAATGGAGTCACTTCCCCTGCTTCCTAAACGGCCACGGCATGAGCTCATTCACACTCTCCCTGAACTCGGAGATACGCCATCCCACACAAACGAAGAAGATGATGATGCCGATCCCACCATACCCCCACCCACGCCGTCACCCCAACCAGGCACCTCCAAGACCACACCAACGCCGCCTGCCCAAAAAACCATCACCAAGCAGAAGCGGACAATCGCCATCCTGCCTGCCAAGGATGAAGTCGCTGTGGCCGAGTGGTACCGCGAAAACGACTTCTTCTATAATAAGAAGCTCCGGGCACACCGAGACCGGGACATCCGTGACCGGGCTATGAGTGAGAAGGCCGCGGAACTGAACGTTACAGGTGGGTTGAGTGTTTTTTTTGCGTACAATGAAAGTGGCCATATGCAAAACAAATTATTGGTGTCCAGTGTTCCAAAGTGCCGTCTAAAGTATTGATTGTATGGTGAATATTGTTAGGTAATGTCCAATGTCCACCTCTCTTCGAAACCCTTGGCAACCTGTTTCCAACCTTCGGGTTTTGATGGGCACACAATAACCTCTTCCATATACTCCTGGATTATAGCCTCGCATGTCTCATGTACTGCCAGGGAGATTGTGTTTGCACCTACACGAAAGTTTAAGGACATGCTCTTGTATGTCTCCCTGTGGCCAAAAATCGTAGTGTCATGGCCAATCTCAAACCTGGTTCCAGGGGCTTCTTCCAATTTGTTGTCTCCTTCTTGATCCTGGGTGTCAGATGGCGTACAATGTCATTGAATAGGTCCTCGTCCATACGCAGATAATACTTGTAGGTGGTCCTGTCAGTGTCCACTAGCTCCTTCAGTAGTTGGTGGTAGTGTCCGTATGTGGCTCTCTGGGCGATCCAAGGTTTGACGCTGCAGCTTCGTGGTGTCCTGGGTCTTACATGGCGCTGACGCTCGTTCTTCAGGATGGTGGTGATGAGTAGCATGTGGTTTAGGTGGGCTACAACAAGCTCCTGATAAAAAATGGCCATCTCCAACTCCTCCGTGGGTGGGTAGAGCTCCGGGAGCGCCATGTTACCGTGGTGATGCATGATGTGCGACTGGCATGTGTGCGACCACATCCTGTTTATATAGGGCAGGTACAGGTGTTCGTCACACATTCTTCTAGTATCGTGTTAAGGTCCTCTGATGGTCGGGCAGATGTGGCCGGTGATCCTCTGGTGTTCCTCATAATATCTTTTGTATTGGGTCAAGGTAGGTTCGGGTGTAAACACCGTTAAATATTTGTCGGCTGATTCTTGGCACATTCGAGTTTTCATCGGGTCTTGCTCTGGCATGCATCGGATTATATTCCTCTAATGTTCGGGTCTTTAACGTAAATCGGTCGGGAGTGTCGAGTTACATTCGAGTCTTGTTTGGGGCATAGTCTGGGAGTGTCGGGGCATTATCTGGGGATGTTCTTCTTTGACCAACATCGGGACAATATCGGATGCATTCGCCTCAAAAATGCAAGTCATCGTGTTCGGGGGTAGGTCGCGCGACGTTCGAGTTCTGTATGACGCGGCCTTTAAAGTGTTTGTGGTATGACCAATGTAGGTAACGTTTTGGGTTGCACAGTCCCTGATGTTGCATGTGTATTCGTATGCCACATTAGTCCAAGTGAGTTTGTCCATTCGCACTGCCATGTTGTTTTTTTATAATTATTGAAGCGGTCCGTGGATTTTCATAATACACTAATGGTTTGAGTCTAATTCCACTGTTGCAAGGTTCACAATTCTTCATGATTTTTTCTTGAATTACTTTCTTATCTTTCTTGTATGCAGGAATGAAGAAGTTCTTATAGTAAATCAATATATAATTTGGTGATTCCTGATTTCCTCCTACAATGTGTTTATCGATCATTATGAACGATATTCTATCAAAGTTAGAGTTGGAATACCCAGTATTGGTCACAATATGTCGGATCCGCATTAGTTACAGAATGAAGCAGGTGCCATGAGCCTCAGGTGTTAATGGCTCGTCTCACGTCTCACATACGCACAAATTACGCTGTCTTTATAGCCATCTGAACACTCACCGGCACCATTCATACATCTTCCTGTATCAGTCGGTTTGCGGTACACGTCAGTGATAAATTCTTCTCCCCTGTATACCAGGATGCCTAGAAATGGTATTTTACCATTGTCAATTAGTTCTACAGTAAAATTAAGGCTGGAGATCTGGTGGAGACGAGTCTGTAGATCTTCTAGCCTTTCTTGGTTTTCTATGCTCACAAAAATATTATCAATGTGTCGGCAGTAGATGAATGACTTCTCTTCTTGATTCACGGCGATTTCCTCCACATGCGTCATGAAAGCTTCATCCAATAAAACACCTAATGGAGATTCCATTGCTAAACCGTCATCGCTAAGCGTCATCAGTACTCACAAACAGATTGGTGAAACTTGTATTCTGAACAAGATTGCTGATCTCTAAGAGTTAGCAACCTGTCATCTACAAGAATTACAAATAATTGTCAAGTGCGTTAAAGTTTGTTAAAGAGACCTGCAGAGGGCTTTTCTCAGGCAGCATAATGTGTGGGGATTTTGGGGAGAGGATTGTGATAAGATCATACCACGATTATCTACATATGACATCATTCATGTATGCCACTTCGATCTTGCTCTGTGTGTGTGTACTAGCCATTTACCTGTCAAAACGTCTACTGACTTCTAAGAAAGTTATGATATTTGTTATGCCTTGCGAGGATGAAATGGGATTGGCCCAAAGAGAGTTTCAGAAACACTTGTTTGTCAAGCCCTCATTCAGCAACCCTTGTGAGAAGTCATAAAGTTCAGCAACCCTTGTTTTCCATCAACCGTGTTCAGCAACCCTTGCTCGGCACCAAATTCGATCAGCAGCCCTGACATAATGCTAACAGTGCCTCAGAAGAACTTGGCGAAGTCCACCTACAGTATCTGCACCACACCATTCTCAACAGAGCTACTACAACAAGACAGTACCATGACAACACTTTACTGAATAGGATAACCGTTGTTCTGGACTTTCACCGTCCCCCCTCTAGTCGCCTTATATGACACACGCTAGGACTTGTGGCGATATACTCACTTTCCTCCAATAAATTTGAGGGCCCTTTTATCCTTAGGGGTGGATACTGTTCTGGATAATTAATAATTAATATTTTAACAATATATACTAAGAAAGTGAAAAATACATATTTTCCTTCTGCATTCATAAATAGGATACCACATTGTAAACTCAATATGCATCAAATATAATTTATTCAATAAATTACATAACATTCACGCAATAAATTAGTCCAAATACCTCATACTTGGTAGTGAGGCAGAGTATTGATTCAGTATGGTGGAGATGTCATGGATACCATATACAGTATTTGGTTAGACTGTAGTAAACTACATGACCAGTTATTTCAGATTGGATTCAACTGGCAACCATATTATATTGTACTGGAGTCCATATCGGGGTAGTCATCATAGATGTAGTTTACTTGCCATATCTGGGAGATTCGAAAGACTCGAATGATCGTGACTCGTATGATCCGGAATCAAAGCGAGCCTCTCCGTCGTACTTGACATCGGCCACGTAGCCATCATCACCATTGACTTGGTAGGTGACCTTCTGCAGGCGACCGTCAGGAAGGGCCACGTAGTATGAGCCCTCGGTGTTGTCGCGGTCGCGGGTCTCCTCCTGACCGTAGTTGTTACGGGAGGGACCGTCTTGTACCGCCCAGTCAAAGTTGTACTGGGCCTCGCTGGACTCGTAGGATTCAGATGAATCGGATGAATACTGTGGATGTACACATGGTTGCTTTAGAAACTCATGTGTTAATGTATGTAGCAAAGTTAAATGTAACTGAGTCAATAGAACAGGAAAGATAAGTAAGTAGAGCCATGTTCTTAGTAAAATGTAATAAAATTATATGTTATGTATTTAGGCAATTCTTTTAATGATTGCTGTTTTCACAGAAGCTCATTTACTGTTGAAACATTATTACAACAAAAAAGTTGATAGGACAATATGAGGATAGTTCATCCGTAGTAATAACATTTTAACACCATGATTCTAAGATGATTGGGAATAACTATTGATTTTTACTTAAAAAATAATAGTCAGTTTTAAGTAAACTTGAGTGTGTTACTGACCCTGGGTCGTGGTGCCCTGTAGGACTCGCGACTGTCAGCAGCAACCAGGGCAGCCAGGCCCAACAGGATCATCAGCTGAAAATAATGAAATAAACATTACAACACATGACATACCTTAACATACCATAGCAATTCATATAATATATATTAGTATGCACTACCTGACATAATTCTTCAAAATGGTAAGAGAAGATTTGCATAATTCTTGTTTGTAGTATTCAATAATCAATTGTGATATGTCAAGATCTAAATGTAAGATTCTAACCAATACCTCTAAATGTAAAGTTCCAATTCTTTATTGAGTAGACTCTCATTAAAGACAAAGAGTTCTGTAATTGTTCTTTCTTCAAATTTGTATTTATTGTCTTTGTCTATTCACATATTAACCTTTGCTAGTGGTTGTTTAGCTATCCAAAATATATGTACATTTATTGTTTTTATGGTATTTTCATATATCTATTTTTGCTTTATATGTTACTTTATGTATATCTTATGTATTTAACTCTGAATGTATCTACCAGTATCTTGCTATATATCCAAATCTTACTATACATTTACATCTTATTATATTTTCTTGAGTTGCTTTAATTTATGATACTCCATGTGTGTCTTACCTTGGCATTCATTGTTATATGTAGCTAGGTGGGGACTTAACTGACTAGGGTATCAGCTGCAGTCGTTTATATACCGACATCCACCCTCATACTCCCTCCCTCCCACCACCCTAACATCCTCCTCCTCCTCCTTCACCTGGCTACCTTGACCCAGTTTGACCAGGTTCACACTTTTCTTCCTGACCATTCCTGGCGATTATTAGATCACAATTCTCTCTCTCTCTCTCTCTCTCTCTCTCTCTCTCTCTCTCTCTCTCTCTCTCTCTCTCTCTCTCTCTCTCTCTCTCCTACGCTTTTAAGACTGTATTTGCTGATGTCATTATCTTATACAATCCAGAAAAATTCCCCATCCTGTCAACACAGCGAATTAATTTAAAACATGAATATTAGCTTATCAACTTTAAATTTAATCCATAAATTTTAAGAACTAGATCAAACTTAATCTTGAACCCGAACACTATCTACATTTAATTTGTGTTGTTTTCTTCTGTTTTACAGGTGAGCAAGCAAACACCACAATTATTATTTATGGTTAGTAAGGGAAGAAAGGGTTGTACTTGTTCCCTGCATCCCTCTTCAAAATTGACTGAAGATGTCTTCGAAGGTTCGGTGGTTACCATATTGAATTTCATTATACGAGTAGCACCTAGTTGTGTGTTTGGGAGCGACCGTGGTTTTGTGGCAATACAAGACATTTATTCTGCAAACATTAGAGATGGTTAATAAATCCTGCTACCTAGACCATGAGCAGTTTTTGGGGTAGTGTAGAGGCTATCTCTGTTGCATGATGAATCAGTACGGTAGAGGATAGAAGTTTAGAGAATTGTTACCAATATTGACAACGAGGGCTTTCTCCCTAGGCACTAAGGGTGAGATATATGTTGTATGTGAGGTGATAAGTGTGCTGATTTATGGTAGTGACACTTGGGCAGGATGACACATGAAGAATTGAGCATACTGAAATGAGTATGGTAAGATGGAAGCTTAATGCCACCGTAAGAGAGGGACCAGCGAGAGCAGAGAAGAGAGAATGGCTTGGTAAAGAGAGTTGTATATACTTTACCAAAAGGTAAAGTAGCTTTACCTTTTGTATATCTATGTATAATGAAACAAAAGGTAAAGCTACTTGTAACATAATGAGTGCCCCCCCCCCCCAATTGAAAGTGACAGAGAGCCAAATTGAAGACCATTGATTATTAGAATAGCGGTAGAAGAGAGTGAGAGAGAGAGAGAGAGATGCAACATTATGGCGTGTAGAGAATTAGTAAGAGGAAGTGAGTTGATGAGGTGAAATAATTTTGACTCTACCCTTTCAAAATGTGTGGTATGGCTGAAACCTCCCCACACATGTGAACAGTACTCGATACATGGGCCCACAGAAGTGTCACAACTCCAAGTACACCAAATTCAAAACTATTCAGATAAATTATATGACTGGGCTCATACCTGACAAATGAACTATTCTTACTTCAAAATTTCTTTAGCATTTATCTTCCCATAATCTACTGTTAGATTGCCAGTATGGTTTCTGCTCTACTGGTGATCTCCTTGTTTGTCTTCCTAACTCTTGGTCATCCTCCCTTCGGGATGTCAGTGAGATTATTTCTATTGCGCTAGACATATTGGAAGCCTTCGATAGAGTCTGGCACAATGCTCTATTTTCCAAACTACCCTCCTTTGGTTTTTATCCCTCTATCTGTGCATTTGTCTCTAATTTTCTTTCTGGCAGTTCCATACCTGCAGTTGTGGACAGCCATCGCTCACTTCCTCATCCTACAACTCCATTGTTCTTCAGGGTTCTGTCATTTCTCCGATTCTCTTTCATATATTCGTTAATGATCTTCTCAACTGTACCTCCAGTC
The DNA here is from genome assembly GCA_032716605.1 of Paralithodes platypus. Taxonomy (NCBI): domain Eukaryota; kingdom Metazoa; phylum Arthropoda; class Malacostraca; order Decapoda; family Lithodidae; genus Paralithodes; species Paralithodes platypus. The sequence continues at coordinate 8,516,970 of CM064530.1, read as the reverse complement.
CTATTCACTGTATGCTGATAACTCTATCTAACACTATTCAACTACCTTTACACGACGACCCACCATGCAGTTACTTCAAAACTCACATGATGAGGCCATAGAAGGCCTATCTTCTGATCTATCAACTATATTTGATTGGGACAAAGATAACCTTGTTGCTTTCAGTAGCTCCAAAACCCAATTTTTTCATCTATCTACTCGTTACAATCTTCCACATGACTATCACTTATTCTTCAACAATACACAAATCAACCCTTCATCTTTTCTCAATATTCTTAGTGTTTCTTCTGACCTTTCTTGGAAAGACCTTTATATCAATTTTGATATACCAGCTTCCCAGATGTTAGGTGTGCTCAACTGTATCTGTGGGTTCTACACCCCCACACAGCTTCTAGCTCTGTACAGGGGCACTGTGCGCCAATGTATCAAGTACTGTTCGCAAGTGAGGGGATGTTCCATTTATAACATACTTTTCGAAAGGATACCGGTAGTCAAAATCATCTTGTCTCATCAATTCACCTCCTCCAACTAATTTTCTGCAATCTCTCTCTACATGCTACAATGTTGCATCTTTCTCACTCTTCTACCATTAATACAAAAATTTGTGTTTTTCAGAGCTTTCTCAGTGTATACCTCCTCCCTTACAGAGAGTAGGTGGCACCTGTCTTTCAACACATGCCCATCCCTATTCTGTCTAACTCTCTAACCCAGGAGTGAACTGATTTTCCCAGTGTTTCTTCCACTCAAATGTTTTCTGGAACTCTCCTTTAATCTGTCTTTCCCTTATCATATGACTTACACTGCTTCAAGGTCTGTGTATCCAGACATTGATATTGACGCACCTTAAATTTCGTTCTCTACCGTTCTTTCAATTTTGTGTGGGCGACACTTGATACAGGAAACAACAATATAGTTTACTGTCTTTTTCTATTACATTAAATTGGTTCAGGCAGGATTGTCTGTCAGCGTTTGCATTGTAGTACAATAAAGAACTGCCATAACAATGCACTATCATGTTATCACTGTCGCTGATGTGGCATACTGCTGACAGTGCCTCAGTAGGACTTAACACATTAAACCTGCATGTATCTGCACCACACCAGTCTCAACAGAGCATCTACAACAAGGCAGTACCATGACAACACTTTACTGTGTAGGATAACCGTTGGTCTGGACTTTCACCGTCCCCCGTTTAGTCGCCTTACCGTATATAACACACAGTAGGATACTTGGGTTATATTCGTTTTCCTTCACTAAATGTGAAAGCCCTTTTACCCCTAGGAGTGGATATTGTTCTGGATAATTAATCATTTCTATGTTAACAACATAAATTAAGATTGTAATAAACAGAATATTTCCTTCTGTATTCATGAATCGGATACCATAGTGTAAACTCAATATGCATCAAATATAATTTATTCAATAAATTACATAACATTCACACAATAAATAAGTCCAAATACCTCATACTTGGTAGTGAGGCAGAGTATTGATTCAGTATGGTGGAGATGTCATGGATACCATATACAGTATTTGGTTAGACTGTAGTAAACTACATGACCAGTAATTTCAGATTGGATTCAACTGGCAACCATATTATATTGTACTGGGGTCCATATCGGGGTAGTCATCATAGATGTAGTTTACTTGCCATATCTGGGAGACTCAAAAGACTCAAATGATCGTGACTCGAATGATCCAGAATCAAAGCGAGCCTCTCCGTCGTACTTAACATCGGCCACGTAGCCACCATCACCGTTGACTTGGTAGGTGACCTTCTGCAGGCGACCGTCAGGAAGGGCCACGTAGTAGGAGCCCTCGGTGTTGTCATGGTCGCGGGTCTCCTCCTGACCGTAGTTGTTACGGGAGGGACCGTCTTTTACCGCCCAGTCAAAGTTGTACTGGGCCTCGCTGGACTCGTAGGATTCGGATGAATCAGACGAATACTGTGGAAGTACACACGGTTGCTTTAGAAACTCATGCATTATCGTATGAAGCAAAGTTAAGTGTAACTGAGTCAATAGAACACGAAAGATGAATATGTGGAGGTATTCCTTCATACATGAAAAGGGTTGATAAGAAAATAAGAGGACAGTTCATCTGTAGTAATAACATTCTAACGCTATGACTCTATGAAGATTGGGAAAAACTATTAAGCATTGTGAAAGTATAGGGCTTTTACACATTTGCTTAGAAATAAATACTCAATGATAAAATAACTTGAGTGTGTTACTGACCCTGGGTCGTGGTGCTCTGTAGGACTCGCGACTGTCAGCAGCAACCAGGGCAGCCAGGCCCAACAGGATCATCAGCTGGGAATAACAAAATTACATTACAAAACAAATATGACATACCTTATCATAATATAGCATAACTTATGAGGCATGCTATGCTTACAGGTACCTACCCGATGGCACTATCGTTAGTGAGTGCTGTAATTTATGTGTATTATTATAGATATCTTATCAATATTTGTATTTTGTACTATTGTTAATGTCTTGTCATGTTGCAAATTTGATTTTAAATGAACATTTTGACATTTGACACGTAGTTTCTTTATTCATACAGAGTTTAGTAAAATTTACCAGAACGTCCCGGACTTCTCAAATTGACTAATTCATTGAACGTGACGATAGTGCGTTATTATGTGTGCGATTAGTTTGCTTGGGACCCAGATTAACTTTGTCATGTAGTAATGTACACCCTATGTGGTGGATTGTGTTCTTTTTATTGAAAACAAATATTTTAGTAAACGTTGTTTCCACATAACGATTTTGATAAGTTAATTTGACTTTATATTGTCTTTGTCCCAATTTTGGTTTGCTTTGTTTGCAAGTTTTACATTTTAATTAATATATTACTATACAGTTCTAAAACAAATTTGATCTAACTTTGACATTATTCAAAATTCTAAGTGAAGATTTGCATAACTCCTATTTGTAGTATTCAATAATTGATTGTGATATATTAAGATCTAAATGTAGGATTCCACCTAAAGCCTCCAAACTTAAATATCCAATTATTGATTAAGTAGACTCCAATTTAAGCCAGAGAGTTCTATGAATGTTATTTCTGCATATTTGTGTTGTATTGTCTGTCTATTCATACCTTACCATTTGCTAGTAGGTATTTAGCTATCTAAAATATCTTAACATGTATTGGTCTTTTTATGTTACATTCAATAATCTATTTTTACTTTGTATGTGTTACTTTGTGTATATCATAATTATGTGTTCAACTCTGCATATATCTACCAGTATCTTACTATAAATACATGCCTTACTAAAAGTCCACATACTGTTATATATACTGTAGGTTGCGTTAATCTATGTTGCTTATGTGTGTGTCTTACCTTGGCATTCATTGTTATATGTAGCTAGGTGGGGACTTAACTGACTAGGGTATCAGCTGCAGTCGTTTATATACTGACATCCACCCTCATACTCCCTCCCTCCCTCCTCCACCACCCTCCCTCCTTCCACCTCCACCTCCCTCTTTCTCCTCCCTTATCCCTCCACGACCTGGCTACCGTGACCCAGTTTGACCAGGTTAAACGCCTCTGGGACTGAAGGTGGGGTGGTTACATTCATCTTCCTGACCCTTCGTTTGAGGCAATTGGCACACACACACTCTCGCACTCGCTCTCGCTCTCTCTCTCTCTCTCTCTCTCTCTCTCTCTCTCTCTCTCTCTCTCTCTCTCTCTCTCTCTCTCTCTCTCTCTCTCTCTCTCTCTCTCTCTCTCTCTCTCTCTCTCTCTCTCCTACTCATTTAAAGCTATATTAGTTGTTGTTGCTGATGCATATATTTTATTCAATCCAGAAAAAGTCCCCATCCTTTAAACACAGCGAATTGATTTAAACATAAGGATTAGCTAATCAACTTAAAGTGAATCCATGAATTTTAAGAACTATATCAAACTTGATCTTTAACCCAAACACGACCTACATTTATTTGTTTTTGTGTTATTCAGTTTCACAGATCAGGAAGCAACCACCACAACCATTATAGTTAGTAAGGGAAGAAAGGGTTGTACTTGTCCCCTGCATCCCTCTCCAAAATTGACTAAAGATGTCTTCGAAGGTTCGGTGGTTACCATAATGAATTTCATTAGAAACGAGTAGCACCTAGTTGTGTGTTTGGGAGCGACCGTGGTTTTGTGACAATACAAGACATTTATTCTGCGAACATTAGGGATGGTTAATAAATCCTGCTACCTAGATGACATGGCCAGTTTTGGGGTTAGTAAAGAGGCTAAGAGTGGTATTCTTACACAATTCTTTCCCTTCGCTCAGCCGTTAATGGACGAAATAACTTGAAAAATTACGTTATCTTGAGAAATGGGAGTGCTAATCCGTGTAATCTCTGTAAATAACACTCATTCCCACAATATTATCTCGATATTAGGTGTTGCGAAAGGAAAGAAATGTTTAAGAATACCACCTTAGCTCTGTTGCATGATGAGCCAGTAGAGGGTAGAAGTTCAGAGAATTGCTACCAATATTGACAACGAGGACTTTCTCCCTAGGCACTATATAAGGGGGAGATATATGTTGTATGTGTGGTGATATAGTGTGCTGCTTTATGGTAGTGACACTTGGACATTGAGCATACTGAAATGAGTATGGTAAGATGGAAGCTTAAGGGAGCCCACCTCGCTTTTGTTTCTCTTTCTCTCCCTTTCTCTTTGGCTTGTATCCATTCGGTCCCATTCAGCCTACTGTTTTGAGACGTTTACCCCCCATCCAAGTGTCAATATGTTCCTGGCGAGCGGCAGCGAGCCAGCATATATATATTTTGTTTTGACAGCAAGCTAAATTTGTACATTTTTCGATAGAAAAAATTATCCGGCAAAGCCGGATTTCTCTATACAATGCTGGCTCACTATCGCTCGCCAGGAAGAAATCGACACCTGGATGGGGATAAATGTCCTAAAACAGTTGGCTGAATGGGGCCGAATGGATACAAGCCAGGGAAAGAAAGAAAAGGAGAGAAAGATGAAAAAAGCCAGTGACCCCCCTTGATGCCACCTTTACGGGACCAGCGAGAGCAGAGAAGAGAGAATGGCTTGGTAGAGAGAGTTGTATATATTTGTATTGTTATGTATAAAGAGACAAGGTAAAACTACTTGTAACGTAACGAGTGCCCCCCCCCCCCCAATTGAAAGTGACAGAGCCAAATTGAAGACCATTGATTATTAGAATAGCGGAAAAGAGAGAGAGAGAGAGAGAGAGATGCAACATTATGGCGTGTAGAGAATTAGTAAGAGGAAGTGAGTTGATGAGGTGAAATACTTTTGACTCTACCCTTTCAAAATGTGTGGTATGGCTGAAACCTCCCCACACATGTGAACAGTACTCGATACATGGGCCCACAGAAGTGTCACAACTCCAAGTACACCAAATTCAAAACTATTCAGATAAATTATATGACTGGGCTCATACCTGACAAATGAACTATTCTTACTTCAAAATGTCTTTAGCATTTATCTTCCCATAATCTACTTTCAGATTGCCAGTATGATTTCCGCTCTACTGGTGATCTCCTTGCTTGTCTTCCTAACTCTTGGTCATCCTCCCTTCGGGATGTCAGTGAGATTATTTCTATTGCGCTAGACATATTGGAAGCCTTCGATAGAGTCTGGCACAATGCTCTATTTTCCAAACTACCCTCCTTTGGTTTTTATCCCTCTATCTGTGCATTTGTCTCTAATTTTCTTTCTGGCAGTTCCATACCTGCAGTTGTGGACAGCCATCGCTCACTTCCTCATCCTACAACTCCATTGTTCTTCAGGGTTCTGTCATTTCCTTATCCTACAACTCCATTGTTCTTCAGGGTTCTGTCATTTCTCCGATTCTCTTTCATATATTCGTTAATGATCTTCTCAACTGTACCTCCAGTCCTATTCACTGTATGCTGATAACTCTATCTAACACTATTCAACTACCTTTACACAACGACCCACCATGCAGTTACTTCAAAACTCACATGATGAGGCCATAGAAGGCCTATCTTCTGATCTATCAACTATATTTGATTGGGACAAAGATAACCTTGTTGCTTTCAGTAGCTCCAAAACCCAATTTTTTCATCTATCTACTCGTTACAATCTTCCACATGACTATCACTTATTCTTCAACAATACACAAATCAACCCTTCATCTTTTCTCAATATTCTTAGTGTTTCTTCTTCTGACCTTTCTTGGAAAGACCTTTATATCAATTTTGATATACCAGCTTCCCAGATGTTAGGTGTGCTCAACTGTATCTGTGGGTTCTACACCCCCACACAGCTTCTAGCTCTGTACAGGGGCACTGTGCGCCAATGTATCAAGTACTGTTCGCAAGTGAGGGGATGTTCCATTTATAACATACTTTTCGAAAGGATACCGGTAGTCAAAATCATCTTGTCTCATCAATTCACCTCCTCCAACTAATTTTCTGCAATCTCTCTCTACATGCTACAATGTTGCATCTTTCTCACTCTTCTACCATTAATACAAAAATTTGTGTTTTTCAGAGCTTTCTCAGTGTATACCTCCTCCCTTACAGAGAGTAGGTGGCACCTGTCTTTCAACACATGCCCATCCCTATTCTGTCTAACTCTCTAACCCAGGAGTGAACTGATTTTCCCAGTGTTTCTTCCACTCAAATGTTTTCTGGAACTCTCCTTTAATCTGTCTTTCCCTTATCATATGACTTACACTCCTTCAAGGTCTGTGTATCCAGACATTGATATTGACGCACCTTAAATTTCGTTCTCTACCGTTCTTTCAATTTGTTGTGGGCGACACTTGATACAGGAAACAACAATATAGTTTACTGTCTTTTTCTATTACATTAAATTGGTTCAGGCAGGATTGTCTGTCAGCGTTTGCATTGTAGTACAATAAAGAACTGCCATAACAATGCACTATCATGTTATCACTGTCGCTGATGTGGCATACTGCTGACAGTGCCTCAGTAGGACTTAACACATTAAACCTGCATGTATCTGCACCACACCAGTCTCAACAGAGCATCTACAACAAGGCAGTACCATGACAACACTTTACTGTGTAGGATAACCGTTGGTCTGGACTTTCACCGTCCCCCGTTTAGTCGCCTTACCGTATATAACACACAGTAGGATACTTGGGTTATATTCGTTTTCCTTCACTAAATGTGAAAGCCCTTTTACCCCTAGGAGTGGATATTGTTCTGGATAATTAATCATTTCTATGTTAACAACATAAATTAAGATTGTAATAAACAGAATATTTCCTTCTGTATTCATGAATCGGATACCATAGTGTAAACTCAATATGCATCAAATATAATTTATTCAATAAATTACATAACATTCACACAATAAATAAGTCCAAATACCTCATACTTTGTAGGCAGAGTATTGATTCAGTATGGTGGAGATGTCATGGATACCATATACAGTATTTGGTTAGACTGTAGTAAACTACATGACCAGTAATTTCAGATTGGATTCAACTGGCAACCATATTATATTGTACTGGGGTCCATATCGGGGTAGTCATCATAGATGTAGTTTACTTGCCATATCTGGGAGACTCAAAAGACTCAAATGATCGTGACTCGAATGATCCAGAATCAAAGCGAGCCTCTCCGTCGTACTTAACATCGGCCACGTAGCCACCATCACCGTTGACTTGGTAGGTGACCTTCTGCAGGCGACCGTCAGGAAGGGCCACGTAGTAGGAGCCCTCGGTGTTGTCATGGTCGCGGGTCTCCTCCTGACCGTAGTTGTTACGGGAGGGACCGTCTTTTACCGCCCAGTCAAAGTTGTACTGGGCCTCGCTGGACTCGTAGGATTCGGATGAATCAGACGAATACTGTGGAAGTACACACGGTTGCTTTAGAAACTCATGCATTATCGTATGAAGCAAAGTTAAGTGTAACTGAGTCAATAGAACACGAAAGATGAATATGTGGAGGTATTCCTTCATACATGAAAAGGGTTGATAAGAAAATAAGAGGACAGTTCATCTGTAGTAATAACATTCTAACGCTATGACTCTATGAAGATTGGGAAAAACTATTAAGCATTGTGAAAGTATAGGGCTTTTACACATTTGCTTAGAAATAAATACTCAATGATAAAATAACTTGAGTGTGTTACTGACCCTGGGTCGTGGTGCTCTGTAGGACTCGCGACTGTCAGCAGCAACCAGGGCAGCCAGGCCCAACAGGATCATCAGCTGGGAATAACAAAATTACATTACAAAACAAATATGACATACCTTATCATAATATAGCATAACTTATGAGGCATGCTATGCTTACAGGTACCTACCCGATGGCACTATCGTTAGTGAGTGCTGTAATTTATGTGTATTATTATAGATATCTTATCAATATTTGTATTTTGTACTATTGTTAATGTCTTGTCATGTTGCAAATTTGATTTTAAATGAACATTTTGACATTTGACATGTAGTTTCTTTATTCATGCAGAGTTTAGTAAAATTTACCAGAACGTCCCGGACTTCTCAAATTGACTAATTCATTGAACGTGACGATAGTGCGTTATTATGTGTGCGATTAGTTTGCTTGGGACCCAGATTAACTTTGTCATGTAGTAATGTACACCCTATGTGGTGGATTGTGTTCTTTTTATTGAAAACAAATATTTTAGTAAACGTTGTTTCCACATAACGATTTTGATAAGTTAATTTGACTTTATATTGTCTTTGTCCCAATTTTGGTTTGCTTTGTTTGCAAGTTTTACATTTTAATTAATATATTACTATACAGTTCTAAAACAAATTTGATCTAACTTTGACATTATTCAAAATTCTAAGTGAAGATTTGCATAACTCCTATTTGTAGTATTCAATAATTGATTGTGATATGTCAAGATCTAAATGTAGGATTCCACCTAAAGCCTCCAAACTTAAATATCCAATTATTGATTAAGTAGACTCCAATTTAAGCCAGAGAGTTCTATGAATGTTATTTCTGCATATTTGTGTTGTATTGTCTGTCTATTCATACCTTACCATTTGCTAGTAGGTATTTAGCTATCTAAAATATCTTAACATGTATTGGTCTTTTTATGTTACATTCAATAATCTATTTTTACTTTGTATGTGTTACTTTGTGTATATCATAATTATGTGTTCAACTCTGCATATATCTACCAGTATCTTACTATAAATACATGCCTTACTAAAAGTCCACATACTGTTATATATACTGTAGGTTGCGTTAATCTATGTTGCTTATGTGTGTGTCTTACCTTGGCATTCATTGTTATATGTAGCTAGGTGGGGACTTAACTGACTAGGGTATCAGCTGCAGTCGTTTATATACTGACATCCACCCTCATACTCCCTCCCTCCCTCCTCCACCACCCTCCCTCCTTCCACCTCCACCTCCCTCTTTCTCCTCCCTTATCCCTCCACGACCTGGCTACCGTGACCCAGTTTGACCAGGTTAAACGCCTCTGGGACTGAAGGTGGGGTGGTTACATTCATCTTCCTGACCCTTCGTTTGAGGCAGTTGGCACACACACACACACACACACTCGCACTCGCTCGCTCTCGCTCTCTCTCTCTCTCTCTCTCTCTCTCTCTCTCTCTCTCTCTCTCTCTCTCTCTCTCTCTCTCTCTCTCTCTCTCTCTCTCTCTCCTACTCATTTAAAGCTATATTAGTTGTTGTTGCTGATGCATATATTTTATTCAATCCAGAAAAAGTCCCCATCCTTTAAACACAGCGAATTGATTTAAAACATAAGGATTAGCTAATCAACTTAAAGTGAATCCATGAATTTTAAGAACTATATCAAACTTGATCTTTAACCCAAACACGACCTACATTTATTTGTTTTTGTGTTATTCAGTTTCACAGATCAGGAAGCAACCACCACAACCATTATAGTTAGTAAGGGAAGAAAGGGTTGTACTTGTCCCCTGCATCCCTCTCCAAAATTGACTAAAGATGTCTTCGAAGGTTCGGTGGTTACCATAATGAATTTCATTAGAAACGAGTAGCACCTAGTTGTGTGTTTGGGAGCGACCGTGGTTTTGTGACAATACAAGACATTTATTCTGCGAACATTAGGGATGGTTAATAAATCCTGCTACCTAGATGACATGGCCAGTTTTGGGGGTAGTAAAGAGGCTAAGAGTGGTATTCTTACACAATTCTTTCCCTTCGCTCAGCCGTTAATGGACGAAATAACTTGAAAAATTACGTTATCTTGAGAAATGGGAGTGCTAATCCGTGTAATCTCTGTAAATAACACTCATTCCCACAATATTATCTCGATATTAGGTGTTGCGAAAGGAAAGAAATGTTTAAGAATACCACCTTAGCTCTGTTGCATGATGAGCCAGTAGAGGGTAGAAGTTCAGAGAATTGCTACCAATATTGACAACGAGGACTTTCTCCCTAGGCACTATATAAGGGGGAGATATATGTTGTATGTGTGGTGATATAGTGTGCTGCTTTATGGTAGTGACACTTGGACATTGAGCATACTGAAATGAGTATGGTAAGATGGAAGCTTAAGGGAGCCCACCTCGCTTTTGTTTCTCTTTCTCTCCCTTTCTCTTTGGCTTGTATCCATTCGGTCCCATTCAGCCTACTGTTTTGAGACGTTTACCCCCCATCCAAGTGTCAATATTTTCCTGGCGAGCGGCAGCGAGCCAGCATATATATATTTTGTTTTGACAGCAAGCTAAATTTGTACATTTTTCGATAGAAAAATTTCTCCGGCAAAGCCGGATTTCTCTATACAATGCTGGCTCACTATCGCTCGCCAGGAAGAAATCGACACCTGGATGGGGATAAATGTCCTAAAACAGTTGGCTGAATGGGGCCGAATGGATACAAGCCAGGGAAAGAAAGAAAAGGAGAGAAAGATGAAAAAAAGCCAGTGACCCCCCTTGATGCCACCTTTACGGGACCAGCGAGAGCAGAGAAGAGAGAATGGCTTGGTAGAGAGAGTTGTATATATTTGTATTATGTATAAAGAGACAAGGTAAAACTACTTGTAACGTAACGAGTGCCCCCCCCCCCCCCCAATTGAAAGTGACAGAGCCAAATTGAAGACCATTGATTATTAGAATAGCGGAAAAGAGAGAGAGAGAGAGAGAGATGCAACATTATGGCGTGTAGAGAATTAGTAAGAGGAAGTGAGTTGATGAGGTGAAATAATTTTGACTCTACCCTTTCAAAATGTGTGGTATGGCTGAAACCTCCCCACACATGTGAACAGTACTCGATACATGGGCCCACAGAAGTGTCACAACTCCAAGTACACCAAATTCAAAACTATTCAGATAAATTATATGACTGGGCTCATACCTGACAAATGAACTATTCTTACTTCAAAATGTCTTTAGCATTTATCTTCCCATAATCTACTTTCAGATTGCCAGTATGATTTCCGCTCTACTGGTGATCTCCTTGCTTGTCTTCCTAACTCTTGGTCATCCTCCCTTCGGGATGTCAGTGAGATTATTTCTATTGCGCTAGACATATTGGAAGCCTTCGATAGAGTCTGGCACAATGCTATTTTCCAAACTACCCTCCTTTGGTTTTTATCCCTCTATCTGTGCATTTGTCTCTAATTTTCTTTCTGGCAGTTCCATACCTGCAGTTGTGGACAGCCATCGCTCACTTCCTCATCCTACAACTCCATTGTTCTTCAGGGTTCTGTCATTTCCTCATCCTACAACTCCATTGTTCTTCAGGGTTCTGTCATTTCTCCGATTCTCTTTCATATATTCGTTAATGATCTTCTCAACTGTACCTCCAGTCCTATTCACTGTATGCTGATAACTCTATCTAACACTATTCAACTACCTTTACACAACGACCCACCATGCAGTTACTTCAAAACTCACATGATGAGGCCATAGAAGGCCTATCTTCTGATCTATCAACTATATTTGATTGGGACAAAGATAACCTTGTTGCTTTCAGTAGCTCCAAAACCCAATTTTTTCATCTATCTACTCGTTACAATCTTCCACATGACTATCACTTATTCTTCAACAATACACAAATCAACCCTTCATCTTTTCTCAATATTCTTAGTGTTTCTTCTTCTGACCTTTCTTGGAAAGACCTTTATATCAATTTTGATATACCAGCTTCCCAGATGTTAGGTGTGCTCAACTGTATCTGTGGGTTCTACACCCCCACACAGCTTCTAGCTCTGTACAGGGGCACTGTGCGCCAATGTATCAAGTACTGTTCGCAAGTGAGGGGATGTTCCATTTATAACATACTTTTCGAAAGGATACCGGTAGTCAAAATCATCTTGTCTCATCAATTCACCTCCTCCAACTAATTTTCTGCAATCTCTCTCTACATGCTACAATGTTGCATCTTTCTCACTCTTCTACCATTAATACAAAAATTTGTGTTTTTCAGAGCTTTCTCAGTGTATACCTCCTCCCTTACAGAGAGTAGGTGGCACCTGTCTTTCAACACATGCCCATCCCTATTCTGTCTAACTCTCTAACCCAGGAGTGAACTGATTTTCCCAGTGTTTCTTCCACTCAAATGTTTTCTGGAACTCTCCTTTAATCTGTCTTTCCCTTATCATATGACTTACACTGCTTCAAGGTCTGTGTATCCAGACATTGATATTGACGCACCTTAAATTTCGTTCTCTACCGTTCTTTCAATTTTTTGTGGGCGACACTTGATACAGGAAACAACAATATAGTTTACTGTCTTTTTCTATTACATTAAATTGGTTCAGGCAGGATTGTCTGTCAGCGTTTGCATTGTAGTACAATAAAGAACTGCCATAACAATGCACTATCATGTTATCACTGTCGCTGATGTGGCATACTGCTGACAGTGCCTCAGTAGGACTTAACACATTAAACCTGCATGTATCTGCACCACACCAGTCTCAACAGAGCATCTACAACAAGGCAGTACCATGACAACACTTTACTGTGTAGGATAACCGTTGGTCTGGACTTTCACCGTCCCCCGTTTAGTCGCCTTACCGTATATAACACACAGTAGGATACTTGGGTTATATTCGTTTTCCTTCACTAAATGTGAAAGCCCTTTTACCCCTAGGAGTGGATATTGTTCTGGATAATTAATCATTTCTATGTTAACAACATAAATTAAGATTGTAATAAACAGAATATTTCCTTCTGTATTCATGAATCGGATACCATAATGTAAACTCAATATGCATCAAATATAATTTATTCAATAAATTACATAACATTCACAATAAATAAGTCCAAATACCTCATACTTGGTAGTGAGGCAGAGTATTGATTCAGTATGGTGGAGATGTCATGGATACCATATACAGTATTTGGTTAGACTGTAGTAAACTACATGACCAGTAATTTCAGATTGGATTCAACTGGCAACCATATTATATTGTACTGGGGTCCATATCGGGGTAGTCATCATAGATGTAGTTTACTTGCCATATCTGGGAGACTCAAAAGACTCAAATGATCGTGACTCGAATGATCCAGAATCAAAGCGAGCCTCTCCGTCGTACTTAACATCGGCCACGTAGCCACCATCACCGTTGACTTGGTAGGTGACCTTCTGCAGGCGACCGTCAGGAAGGGCCACGTAGTAGGAGCCCTCGGTGTTGTCATGGTCGCGGGTCTCCTCCTGACCGTAGTTGTTACGGGAGGGACCGTCTTTTACCGCCCAGTCAAAGTTGTACTGGGCCTCGCTGGACTCGTAGGATTCGGATGAATCAGACGAATACTGTGGAAGTACACACGGTTGCTTTAGAAACTCATGCATTATCGTATGAAGCAAAGTTAAGTGTAACTGAGTCAATAGAACACGAAAGATGAATATGTGGAGGTATTCCTTCATACATGAAAAGGATTGATAAGAAAATAAGAGGACAGTTCATCTGTAGTAATAAAATTCTAACGCTATGACTCTATGAAGATTGGGAAAAACTATTAAGCATTGTGAAAGTATAGGGCTTTTACACATTTGCTTAGAAATAAATACTCAATGATAAAATAACTTGAGTGTGTTACTGACCCTGGGTCGTGGTGCTCTGTAGGACTCGCGACTGTCAGCAGCAACCAGGGCAGCCAGGCCCAACAGGATCATCAGCTGGGAATAACAAAATTACATTACAAAACAAATATGACATACCTTATCATAATATAGCATAACTTATGAGGCATGCTATGCTTACAGGTACCTACCCGATGGCACTATCGTTAGTGAGTGCTGTAATTTATGTGTATTATTATAGATATCTTATCAATATTTGTATTTTGTACTATTGTTAATGTCTTGTCATGTTGCAAATTTGATTTTAAATGAACATTTTGACATTTGACATGTAGTTTCTTTATTCATGCAGAGTTTAGTAAAATTTACCAGAACGTCCCGGACTTCTCAAATTGACTAATTCATTGAACGTGACGATAGTGCGTTATTATGTGTGCGATTAGTTTGCTTGGGACCCAGATTAACTTTGTCATGTAGTAATGTACACCCTATGTGGTGGATTGTGTTCTTTTTATTGAAAACAAATATTTTAGTAAACGTTGTTTCCACATAACGATTTTGATAAGTTAATTTGACTTTATATTGTCTTTGTCCCAATTTTGGTTTGCTTTGTTTGCAAGTTTTACATTTTAATTAATATATTACTATACAGTTCTAAAACAAATTTGATCTAACTTTGACATTATTCAAAATTCTAAGTGAAGATTTGCATAACTCCTATTTGTAGTATTCAATAATTGATTGTGATATGTCAAGATCTAAATGTAGGATTCCACCTAAAGCCTCCAAACTTAAATATCCAATTATTGATTAAGTAGACTCCAATTTAAGCCAGAGAGTTCTATGAATGTTATTTCTGCATATTTGTGTTGTATTGTCTGTCTATTCATACCTTACCATTTGCTAGTAGGTATTTAGCTATCTAAAATATCTTAACATGTATTGGTCTTTTTATGTTACATTCAATAATCTATTTTTACTTTGTATGTGTTACTTTGTGTATATCATAATTATGTGTTCAACTCTGCATATATCTACCAGTATCTTACTATAAATACATGCCTTACTAAAAGTCCACATACTGTTATATATACTGCAGGTTGCGTTAATCTATGTTGCTTATGTGTGTGTCTTACCTTGGCATTCATTGTTATATGTAGCTAGGTGGGGACTTAACTGACTAGGGTATCAGCTGCAGTCGTTTATATACTGACATCCACCCTCATACTCCCTCCTTCCCTCCTCCACCTCCCTCCTTCCACCTCCACCTCCCTCTTTCTCCTCCCTTATCCCTCCACGACCTGGCTACCGTGACCCAGTTTGACCAGGTTAAACGCCTCTGGGACTGAAGGTGGGGTGGTTACATTCATCTTCCTGACCCTTCGTTTGAGGCAGTTGGCACACACACTCACACACACACTCTCACTCGCTCTCTTACACTCTCTCTCTCTCTCTCTCTTACACTCTCTCTCCCTCTCTCTCTCTCTCTCTCTCTCTCTCTCTCTCTCTCTCTCTCTCTCTCTCTCTCTCTCTCTCTCTCTCCTACTCATTTAAAGCTATATTAGTTGTTGTTGCTGATGCATATATTTTATTCAATCCAGAAAAAGTCCCCATCCTTTAAACACAGCGAATTGATTTAAAACATAAGGATTAGCTAATCAACTTAAAGTGAATCCATGAATTTTAAGAACTATATCAAACTTGATCTTTAACCCAAACACTACCTACATTTATTTGTTTTTGTGTTATTCAGTTTCACAGATCAGGAAGCAACCACCACAACCATTAGTTAGTAAGGGAAGAAAGGGTTGTACTTGTCCCCTGCATCCCTCTCCAAAATTGACTAAAGATGTCTTCGAAGGTTCGGTGGTTACCATAATGAATTTCATTAGAAACGAGTAGCACCTAGTTGTGTGTTTGGGAGCGACCGTGGTTTTGTGACAATACAAGACATTTATTCTGCGAACATTAGGGATGGTTAATAAATCCTGCTACCTAGATGACATGGCCAGTTTTGGGGGTAGTAAAGAGGCTAAGAGTGGTATTCTTACACAATTCTTTCCCTTCGCTCAGCCGTTAATGGACGAAATAACTTGAAAAATTACGTTATCTTGAGAAATGGGAGTGCTAATCCGTGTAAGCTCTGTAAATAACACTCATTCCCACAATATTATCTCGATATTAGGTGTTGCGAAAGGAAAGAAATGTTTAAGAATACCACCTTAGCTCTGTTGCATGATGAGCCAGTAGAGGGTAGAAGTTCAGAGAATTGCTACCAATATTGACAACGAGGACTTTCTCCCTAGGCACTATATAAGGGGGAGATATATGTTGTATGTGTGGTGATATAGTGTGCTGCTTTATGGTAGTGACACTTGGACATTGAGCATACTGAAATGAGTATGGTAAGATGGAAGCTTAAGGGAGCCCACCTCGCTTTTGTTTCTCTTTCTCTCCCTTTCTCTTTGGCTTGTATCCATTCGGTCCCATTCAGCCTACTGTTTTGAGACGTTTACCCCCCATCCAAGTGTCAATATTTTCCTGGCGAGCGGCAGCGAGCCAGCATATATATATTTTGTTTTGACAGCAAGCTAAATTTGTACATTTTTCGATAGAAAAATTTCTCCGGCAAAGCCGGATTTCTCTATACAATGCTGGCTCACTATCGCTCGCCAGGAAGAAATCGACACCTGGATGGGGATAAATGTCCTAAAACAGTTGGCTGAATGGGGCCGAATGGATACAAGCCAGGGAAAGAAAGAAAAGGAGAGAAAGATGAAAAAAAGCCAGTGACCCCCCTTGATGCCACCTTTACGGGACCAGCGAGAGCAGAGAAGAGAGAATGGCTTGGTAGAGAGAGTTGTATATATTTGTATTATGTATAAAGAGACAAGGTAAAACTACTTGTAACGTAACGAGTGCCCCCCCCCCCCCCAATTGAAAGTGACAGCCAAATTGAAGACCATTGATTATTAGAATAGCGGAAAAGAGAGAGAGAGAGAGAGATGCAACATTATGGCGTGTAGAGAATTAGTAAGAGGAAGTGAGTTGATGAGGTGAAATAATTTTGACTCTACCCTTTCAAAATGTGTGGTATGGCTGAAACCTCCCCACACATGTGAACAGTACTCGATACATGGGCCCACAGAAGTGTCACAACTCCAAGTACACCAAATTCAAAACTATTCAGATAAATTATATGACTGGGCTCATACCTGACAAATGAACTATTCTTACTTCAAAATGTCTTTAGCATTTATCTTCCCATAATCTACTTTCAGATTGCCAGTATGATTTCCGCTCTACTGGTGATCTCCTTGCTTGTCTTCCTAACTCTTGGTCATCCTCCCTTCGGGATGTCAGTGAGATTATTTCTATTGCGCTAGACATATTGGAAGCCTTCGATAGAGTCTGGCACAATGCTCTATTTACCAAACTACCCTCCTTTGGTTTATATCCCTCTATCTGTGCATTTGTCTCTAATTTTCTTTCTGGCAGTTCCATACCTGCAGTTGTGGACAGCCATCGCTCACTTCCTCATCCTACAACTCCATTGTTCTTCAGGGTTCTGTCATTTCCTCATCCTACAACTCCATTGTTCTTCAGGGTTCTGTCATTTCTCCGATTCTCTTTCATATATTCGTTAATGATCTTCTCAACTGTACCTCCAGTCCTATTCACTGTTCGCTGATAACTCTATCTAACACTATTCAACTACCTTTACACAACGACCCACCATGCAGTTACTTCAAAACTCACATGATGAGGCCATAGAAGGCCTATCTTCTGATCTATCAACTATATTTGATTGGGACAAAGATAACCTTGTTGCTTTCAGTAGCTCCAAAACCCAATTTTTTCATCTATCTACTCGTTATAATCTTCCACATGACTATCACTTATTCTTCAACAATACACAAATCAACCCTTCATCTTTTCTCAATATTCTTAGTGTTTCTTCTTCTGACCTTTCTTGGAAAGACCTTTATATCAATTTTGATATACCAGCTTCCCAGATGTTAGGTGTGCTCAACTGTATCTGTGGGTTCTACACCCCCACACAGCTTCTAGCTCTGTACAGGGGCACTGTGCGCCAATGTATCAAGTACTGTTCGCAAGTGAGGGGATGTTCCATTTATAACATACTTTTCGAAAGGATACCGGTAGTCAAAATCATCTTGTCTCATCAATTCACCTCCTCCAACTAATTTTCTGCAATCTCTCTCTACATGCTACAATGTTGCATCTTTCTCACTCTTCTACCATTAATACAAAAATTTGTGTTTTTCAGAGCTTTCTCAGTGTATACCTCCTCCCTTACAGAGTAGGTAGCACCTGTCTTTCAACACATGCCCATCCCTATTCTGTCTAACTCTCTAACCCAGGAGTGAACTGATTTTCCCAGTGTTTCTTCCACTCAAATGTTTTCTGGAACTCTCCTTTAATCTGTCTTTCCCTTATCATATGACTTACACTGCTTCAAGGTCTGTGTATCCAGACATTGATATTGACGCACCTTAAATTTCGTTCTCTACCGTTCTTTCAATTTTGTGTGGGCGACACTTGATACAGGAAACAACAATATAGTTTACTGTCTTTTTCTATTACATTAAATTGGTTCAGGCAGGATTGTCTGTCAGCGTTTGCATTGTAGTACAATAAAGAACTGCCATAACAATGCACTATCATGTTATCACTGTCGCTGATGTGGCATACTGCTGACAGTGCCTCAGTAGGACTTAACACATTAAACCTGCATGTATCTGCACCACACCAGTCTCAACAGAGCATCTACAACAAGGCAGTACCATGACAACACTTTACTGTGTAGGATAACCGTTGGTCTGGACTTTCACCGTCCCCCGTTTAGTCGCCTTACCGTATATAACACACAGTAGGATACTTGGGTTATATTCGTTTTCCTTCACTAAATGTGAAAGCCCTTTTACCCCTAGGAGTGGATATTGTTCTGGATAATTAATCATTTCTATGTTAACAACATAAATTAAGATTGTAATAAACAGAATATTTCCTTCTGTATTCATGAATCGGATACCATAGTGTAAACTCAATATGCATCAAATATAATTTATTCAATAAATTACATAACATTCACACAATAAATAAGTCCAAATACCTCATACTTGGTAGTGAGGCAGAGTATTGATTCAGTATGGTGGAGATGTCATGGATACCATATACAGTATTTGGTTAGACTGTAGTAAACTACATGACCAGTAATTTCAGATTGGATTCAACTGGCAACCATATTATATTGTACTGGGGTCCATATCGGGGTAGTCATCATAGATGTAGTTTACTTGCCATATCTGGGAGACTCAAAAGACTCAAATGATCGTGACTCGAATGATCCAGAATCAAAGCGAGCCTCTCCGTCGTACTTAACATCGGCCACGTAGCCACCATCACCGTTGACTTGGTAGGTGACCTTCTGCAGGCGACCGTCAGGAAGGGCCAAGTAGTAGGAGCCCTCGGTGTTGTCATGGTCGCGGGTCTCCTCCTGACCGTAGTTGTTACGGGAGGGACCGTCTTTTACCGCCCAGTCAAAGTTGTACTGGGCCTCGCTGGACTCGTAGGATTCGGATGAATCAGACGAATACTGTGGAAGTACACACGGTTGCTTTAGAAACTCATGCATTATCGTATGAAGCAAAGTTAAGTGTAACTGAGTCAATAGAACACGAAAGATGAATATGTGGAGGTATTCCTTCATACATGAAAAGGATTGATAAGAAATAAGAGGACAGTTCATCTGTAGTAAAATTCTAACGCTATGACTCTATGAAGATTGGGAAAAACTATTAAGCATTGTGAAAGTATAGGGCTTTTACACATTTGCTTAGAAATAAATACTCAATGATAAAATAACTTGAGTGTGTTACTGACCCTGGGTCGTGGTGCTCTGTAGGACTCGCGACTGTCAGCGAGCAACCAGGGCAGCCAGGCCCAACAGGATCATCAGCTGGGAATAACAAAATTACATTACAAAACAAATATGACATACCTTATCATAATATAGCATAACTTATGAGGCATGCTATGCTTACAGGTACCTACCCGATGGCACTATCGTTAGTGAGTGCTGTAATTTATGTGTATTATTATAGATATCTTATCATATTTGTATTTTTGTACTATTGTTAATGTCTTGTCATGTTGCAAATTTGATTTTAAATGAACATTTTGACATTTGACATGTAGTTTCTTTATTCATGCAGAGTTTAGTAAAATTTACCAGAACGTCCCGGACTTCTCAAATTGACTAATTCATTGAACGTCCGATAGTGGCGTTATTATGTGTGCGATTAGTTTGCTTGGGACCCAGATTAACTTTGTCATGTAGTAATGTACACCCTATGTGGTGGATTGTGTTCTTTTTATTGAAAACAAATATTTTAGTAAACGTTGTTTCCACATAACGATTTTGATAAAGTTAATTTGACTTTATATTGTCTTGTCCCAATTTTGGTTTGCTTGGTTTGCAAGTTTTACATTTTAATTAATATATTACTATAGCAGTTCTAAAACAAATTTGATCTAACTTTGACATTATTCAAAATTCTAAGTGAAGATTTGCATAACTCCTATTTGTAGTATTCATAATTGATTGTGATATGCAAGATCTAAATGTAGGATTCCACCTAAAGCCTCCAAACTTAAATATCCAATTATTGATTAAGTAGACTCCAATTTAAGCCAGATGAGTTCTATGAATGTTATTTCTGCATATTTGTGTTGTATTGTCTGTCTATTCATACCTTACCATTTGCTAGTAGGTATTTAGCTATCTAAAATATCTTAAACATGTATTGGTCTTTTTATGTTACATTCAATAATCTATTTTTACTTTGTATGTGTTACTTTGTGTATATCATAATTATGTGTTCAACTCTGCATATATCTACCAGTATCTTACTATAAATACATGCCTTACTAAAAGTCCACATACTGTTATATATACTGTAGGTTGCGTTAATCTATGTTGCTTATGTGTGTGTCTTACCTTGGCATTCATTGTTATATGTAGCTAGGTGGGGACTTAACTGACTAGGGTATCAGCTGCAGTCGTTTATATACTGACATCCACCCTCATACTCCCTCCCTCCCTCCTCCACCACCCTCCTCCTTCCACCTCCACCTCCCTCTTTCTCCTCCTCTTATCCCTCCACGACCTGGCTACCGTGACCCAGTTTGACCAGGTTAAACACCTCTGGGACTGAAGGTGGGGGGGTGACATTCATCTTCCTGACCCTTCGTTTGAGGCAGTTGGCACACACACACACACACACACTCAATCGCACTCGCTCTCGCTCTCTCTCTCTCTCTCTCTCTCTCTCACTCTCTCTCTCTCTCTCTCTCTCTCTCTCTCTCTCTCTCTCCTACTCATTTAAAGCTATATTAGTGTTTTTGCTGATGCATATATTTTATTCAATCCAGAAAAAGTCCCCATCCTTTAAACACAGCGAATTGATTTAAAACATAAGGATTAGCTAATCAACTTGAAATTGAATCCATGAATATTAAGAACTATATCAAACTTGATCTTTAACCCAAACACTACCTACAGTTATTTGTTTTGTGTTATTCAGTTTCACAGATCAGCAAGCAACCACCACAACCATTATAGTTAGTAAGAGGAAGAAAGGGTTGTACTTGTCCCTGCATCCCTCTCCAAAATTGACTAAAGATGTCTTCGAAGGTTCGGTGGTTACCATAATGAATTTCATTAGAAACGAGTAGCACCTAGTTGAGTGTTTGGGAGCGACCGTGGTTTTGTGACAATACAAGACATTTATTCTGCGAACATTAGGGATGGTTAATAAATCCTGCTACCTAGATGACATGGCCAGTTTTGGGGGTAGTAAAGAGGCTAAGAGGGGTATTCTTACACAATTCTTTCCCTTCGCTCAGCCGTTAATGGGCGAAATAACTTGAAAAATTACGTTATCTTGAGAAATGGGAGTGCTAATCCGTGTAATCTCTGTAAATAACACTCATTCCCACAATATTATCTCGATATTAGGTGTTGCGAAAGGAAAGAAATGTTTAAGAATACCACCTTAGCTCTGTTGCATGATGAGCCAGTAGAGGGTAGAAGTTCAGAGAATTGCTACCAATATTGACAACGAGGACTTTCTCCCTAGGCACTATATAAGGGGGAGATATATGTTGTATGTGTGGTGATATAGTGTGCTGCTTTATGGTAGTGACACTTGACATTGAGCATACTGAAATGAGTATGGTAAGATGGAAGCTTAAGGGAGCCCACCTCGCTTTTGTTTCTCTTTCTCCTCCCTTTCTCTTTGGCTTGTATCCATTCGGTCCCATTCAGCCTACTGTTTTGAGACGTTTACCCCCCATCCAAGTGTCAATATTTTCCTGGCGAGCGGCAGCGAGCCAGCATATATATAGTTTGTTTTGACAGCAAGCTAAATTTGTACATTTTTCGATAGAAAAATTTCTCCGGCAAAGCCGGATTTCTCTATACAATGCTGGCTCACTATCGCTCGCCAGGAAGAAATCGACACCTGGATATGGATAAACGTCTTAAAACATTGGCTGAATGGGGCCGGATGGATACAAGCCAGGGAAAGAAAGAAAAGGAGAGAAAGAAGAAAAAAAGCCGGTGACCCCCCTTGATGCCACCTTTACGGGACCAGCGAGAGCAGAGAAGAGAGAATGGCTTGGTAGAGAGAGTTGTATATATTTGTATTGTTATGTATAAAGAGACAAGGTAAAACTACTTGTAACGTAACGAGTGCCCCCCCCCCCCCCTCCAATTGAAAGTGACAGAGCCAAATTGAAGACCATTGATTATTAGAATAGCGGAAAAGAGAGAGAGAGAGAGAGATGCAACATTATGGCGTGTAGAGAATTAGTAAGAGGAAGTGAGTTGATGAGGTGAAATAATTTTGACTCTACGCCTTTCAAAATGTGTGGTATGGCTGAAACCTCCCCACACATGTGAACAGTACTCGATACATGGGCCCACAGAAGTGTCACAACTCCAAGTACACCAAATTCAAAACTATTCAGATAAATTATATGACTGGGCTCATACCTGACAAATGCACTATTCTTACTTCAAAATGTCTTTAGCATTTATCTTCCCATAATCTACTTTCAGATTGCCAGTATGATTTCCGCTCTACTGGTGATCTCCTTGCTTGTCTTCCTAACTCTTGGTCATCCTCCCTTCGGGATGTCAGTGAGATTATTTCTATTGCGCTAGACATATTGGAAGCCTTCGATAGAGTCTGCCACAATACTCTATTTCCCAACTACCCTCCTTTGGTTTTTATCCCTCTATCTGTGCATTTGTCTCTAATTTTCTTTCTGGCAGTTCCATACCTGAAGTTGTGGACAGCCATCGCTCACTTCCTCATCCTACAACTCCATTGTTCTTCAGGGTTCTGTCATTTCCTCATCCTACAACTCCATTGTTCTTCAGGGTTCTGTCATTTCTCCGATTCTCTTTCATATATTCGTTAATGATCTTCTCAACTGTACCTCCAGTCCTATTCACTGTATGCTGATAACTCTATCTAACACTATTCAACTACCTTTACACAACGACCCACCATGCAGTTACTTCAAAACTCACATGATGAGGCCATAGAAGGCCTATCTTCTGATCTATCAACTATATTTGATTGGGACAAAGATAACCTTGTTGCATTCAGTAGCTCCAAAACCCAATTTTTTCATCTATCTACTCGTTACAATCTTCCACATGACTATCACTTATTCTTCAACAATACACAAATCAACCCTTCATCTTTTCTCAATATTCTTAGTGTTTCTTCTTCTGACCTTTCTTGGAAAGACCTTTATATCAATTTTGATATACCAGCTTCCCAGATGTTAGGTGTGCTCAACTGTATCTGTGGGTTCTACACCCCCACACAGCTTCTAGCTCTGTACAGGGGCACTGTGCGCCAATGTATCAAGTACTGTTCGCAAGTGAGGGGATGTTCCATTTATAAAATACTTTCGCAAGGATACCGGTAGTCAAAATCATCTTGTCTCATCAATTCACCTCCTCCAACTAATTTTCTGCAATCTCTCTACATGCTACAATGTTGCATCTTTCTCACTCTTCTACCATTAATACAAAAATTTGTGTTTTTCAGA